>SJYT01047923.1:0-63809 GCA_006410635.1 Cephalophus harveyi | reverse complement strand
CATTCCAAGGCCAAATTTGCCTGTTACTCCAGGTGTTTCTTGACTTCCTACTTTTGCATTCCAGTCCCCTATAATGAAAAGGACATTTTTTGGGGGTGTTAGTTCTAAAAGGTCTTGTAGGTCTTCATAAAACCATTCAACTTCAGCTTCTTCAGCGTTACTGGTTGGGGCATAGTCTTGGATAACTGTGATATTGAATGGTTTGCCTTGGAGACGAACAGAGATCATTCTGTCATTTTTGAGATTGCATCAAAGTACTGCATTTCGGACTCTTTTGTTGACCATGATGGCTACTCCATTTCTTCTGAGGGATTCCTGCCTGCAGTAGTAGATATAATGGTCATCTGAGTTAAATTCACCCATTCCAGTCCATTTTAGTTCGCTGATTCCTAGAATGTCGACGTTCACCCTTGCCATCTCTTGTTTGACCACTTCCAATTTGCCTTGATTCATGGACCTGACATTCCAGGTTCCTATGCAATATTGCTCTTTATAGCATCGGATCTTGCTTCTATCACTAGTCACATCCACAACTGGGTATTCTTTTTGCTTTGACTCCATCCCTTCATTCTTTCTGGAGTTATTTCTCCACTGATCTCCAGTAGCATATTGGGCACCTAATGACCTGGGGAGTTCCTCTTTTGTTATCCTATCATTTTGTCTGTTCATACTGTTCATGGGGTTCTCAAGGCAAGAATACTGAAGTGGCTTGCCATTCTCTTCTCCAGTGGACCACGTTCTGTCAGCCCTCTCCACCATGACCCGCCTGTTTTGGGTTGCCCTGCAGGCATGGCTTGGTTTCATTGAGTTAGTTTCATTGGTTTCAATCTAGTGTGATTAGATTGACTAGTTTTCTGTGAGTATGGTTTCAGTGTGTCTGCTCTTTGAGGCCCTCTTGCAACACCTACCATCTTACTTGGGTTTCTCTTACCTTGGGCGTGGGGTATCTCTTCACGGCTGCTCCAGCAAAGCACAGCCGCTGCTCCCTACCTTGAACGAGGGGTATCTCCTTACCGCCGCCGTTCCTGACCTTCAACGTGGGATAGATCCTCTAGGCCCTCCTGCGCCTGTGCAGCCACTGCTCCTCGGGTTGCTCCTCCCGGCCGCCGGCCCTGGCCTCGGGTATGGGTGGCTCCTCCCAGATGCCGCCCCTGACCTCAGACGGCGGATAGCTCCTCCCGGCCACCGCCTCGACCTCAGACATGGGGTAGCTCCTCTCGGCCGTTCCTGAGCCGTCGCAGCCTGGCACTCTAGGCCGCTGCCCCTGACCGCGGAGGTGGGGTAGCACCTCTTGGCCGTGCTTAGCGCGCCGGGTCTCGCAGCCGCCTGCGCTTAGTAGCGCGCTGGCTCTCGCAGCCGCCTTCACTTAGTGCCACCTTTACAATAACACCTAACATATTGCCACATGTACCACTCACAACAGTTCAACAAATTGGGCATCTTTATTTCTGTTTAAGATAAGGAAAATGTGGCATCAGTTCAGTTCAGTCACTCAGTCATGTCTGACTCTTTGCGACCCCATGAACTGCAGCACACAAGGCCTCCCTGTCCATCACCAACTATGGAGTTGACTCAGACTCATGCCTATTGAGTCAGTGATGCCATCCAACCATCTCATCCTCTGTTGTCCCCTTCTCCTCCCGCCTTCAATCTTTCCCAGCATCAGGGTCTTTTCAAATGAGTCAGTTCTTCACATCAAATGACCAAAGTATTGGAGCCTCAGCTTCAGCATCAGACCTTCCAATGAATATTCAGGACTTATTTCCTTTAGGATGGACTGGTTGGATCTCCTTGCAGTCCAAGGGACACTCAAGAGTCTTCTCCAACACCACAGTTCAAAAGCATCAATTCTTCAGCACTCAGCTTTCTTTATAGTCCAACTCTCACATCCATACATGACTACTGGAAAAACGATAGCCTTAACTAGATGGACCTTGGTTGGCAAAGTAATGTCCCTGCTTTTTAATATGCTGTCTAGGTTGTTCATAACTTTCCTTCCAAAGGGTAAATAAGTGTCTTTTAATTTCATGGCTGCAGTCACCATCTGCAGTGATTTTGGAGCCCCCCCAAATAAAGTCTGACACTGTTTCCCCATCTATTTCCCATGAAGTGATGGGACCAGATGCCATGATCTTAGTTTTCTGAATGTTGAGCTTTAAGCCAACTTTTTCACTCTCCTCTTTCATTTTCATCAAGAAGCTCTATAGTTCTTCACTTTCTGCCATAAGGGTGGTGTCATCTGCATATCTGAGGTTATTGATATTTCTCCCGGCAATCTTGATTCCAGCTTGTGCTTCATCCAGCCCAACGTTTCTCATGATGTACTCTGCATATAAGTTAAATAAGCAGGGGGACAATATACAGCCTTGACATACTCCTGTGCTTGTTTAGAATCAGTCTGTTGTTCCATGTCCAGTTCTAACTTTTGCTTCCTGACCTACATACAGATTTCTCAAGAGGCAGGTCTGGTGGTCTGGTATTTCCTTCTCTTTAAGAATTTTCCACAGTTTATTGTGATCCACACAGTCAAAGGCTTTGGCATAGTCAATAAAGCAGAAGTAGATGTTTTTCTGGAACTCTCGTGCTTTTTCAATGATCCAACAGATATTGGCAATTTGATCTCTGGTTCCTCTGCCTTTTTTAAAACCAGCTTGAACATCTAGTAGCTCACAGTTCACATACTGTTGAAGCCTGGCTTGGAGAATTTTAAGCATTACTTTACTAGCATGTGAGATGAGTGCAATTGTGTGGTAGTTTGAGCATTCTTTGGCATTGCCTTTCTTAGGGATTGGAATGAAAACTGACCTTTTCCAGTCCTGTGGCCACTGCTGAGTTTCCCAAATTTGCTGGCATATTGAGTGCAGCACTTTCACAGCATCCTCTTTAAGGATTTGAAATAGCTCTATTGGAATTCCTTCAACTCCACTAGCTTTGTTCATAGTGATGCTTCCTAAGGCCCACTTGACTTCACATTCCAGGATGTCTGGCTCAAGGGGAGTGATCACACCATCGTGATTATCTGGGTCCTGAAGATCTTTTTTGTACAGTTCTTTTGTTTATTCTTGCCACCTCTTCTTAATATCTTCTGCTTCTGTTAGGTCCATACCATTTCTGTCCTTTATTGAGCCCATCTTTGCATGAAATGTTCTCTTGAACATTTTCTTGAAGAGATCTCTAGTCTTTCCCATTCTGTTGTTTTCCTCTATTTCTTTGTACTGATCGCCAAGGAAGGCTTTCTTATCTTTCCTTGCTATTCTGTGGAACTCTGCATTCAGATGCTTACATCTTTCCTTTTCTCCTTGGCTTTTCACTTCTCTTCTTTTCACATCTGTTTAAGCCTTCCTCAGACAGCCATTTTGCTTTTTTGCATTTCTTTGTCTTGGGGATGGTCTTGATCCCTGTCTCCGGTACAATGTCATGAACCTCCATCCATAGTTCATCAGGCACTTTATCAATCAGATCTAGTCCCTTAAGTCTATTTCTCACTTCCACTGTATAATCATAAGGGATTTGATTTAGGCCATACCTGAAGATTTAGTGGTTTTCCCTACTTTCTTCGATTTAAGTCTGAATTTGGCAATAAAGAGTTCATGATCTGAGCCACAGTCAGCTCCTGGTCTTGTTTTTGCTGACTGTATAGAGCTTCTCCATCTTTGGCTGCAAAGAATATAATCAATCTGATTTCAGTGTTGACCATCTGGTGATGTCCACGTGTAGAGTCTTCTCTTGTGTTGTTGGAAGAGGGTGTTTGCTATGACCAGTGCATTTTCTTGGCAAAACTCTATTAGCCTTTGCCCTGCTTCATTCTGTACTCTAAGGCCAAATTTGCCTGTTACTCCAGGTGTTTCTTGACTTATACTTTTGCATACCAGTCCCCTATAATGAAAAGGATATCTTTTTTTGGGTGTTAGTTCTAGAAGGTCTTGTAGATCTTCATAGAACTTTTCAACTTCAGCTTCTTCAGCTTTACTGGTCGGAGAATAGACTTGGATTACCGTGATATTGCATACTTTGCCTTGGAAATGAACAGAGATCATTCTGTTGTTTTTGAGACTGCATCCAAATACTGCATTTCAGACTCTTGTTGACTATGATGGCTACTCCATTTCTCCTAAGGGATACCTGCCCACTGTAGTAGATATAATGGTCATCTGAGTTAAATTCACCCATTCCAGTCCATTTTAGTTTGCTGATTCCTAGAATGTCAACGTTCACTCTTGCCATCTCCTGTTTGACCACTTCCAATTTGCCTTGATTCATGGACCTAACATTCCAGGTTCCTATGCAGTATTGCTCTTTATAGCATTGAACTTTACTTCCATCACCAGTCATATCCACAACTTGGTGTTGTTTTTGCTTTCGTTCTGTCTCTTCATTCTTTCTGGAGTTATTTCTCCACTGCTCTCCAGTAGCATATTGGGCACCTACCAGCCTGGGGAGTTCACCTTTCAGTGTCCTTTTTGTCTTTTCATACTGTTCATGGGGTTCTCAAGGCAAGAATACTGAAGTAGTTTGCCATTCCCTTCTCCAGTGGAGCATATTTTGTTAGATGTGCAACTTCAGAGCAACGTCAGAAGATTCTTGCTACCAGTGGATAATTGCTGTTATCTGTTCTTGAGTCAAATTGAATTGAAATCAGTACCTATCCATTACTCTGGGGAGAATTTCCTTCTGAGTTGAGGGTTCGAAGATGGTTCTTCCCGAAGGTCTTACTCTAGGCAAGGTTGACCTTGCCAAAAAGGTCTATCCAGTTAGGATAAGACCATGCCTATCCTAACTGGTGCATTTATTGGACCATAATTGTATGTGGTGTTTTAAAAGCCTTTCTTTTGAAAGTAAGTTTTATTACAGAATTACTCTTATAACGCTTGCATTGAATTTTCCATCCTCCTGAAAGTATTTGCCATATACTACTAAAGAGAACACTATTAATATAATTTCTGTAAAAACTTGGATCATTATCCAAGTAGTTTTCAAATTCTCATTTTATATAAGCATTCATCACCACAAATAAATACAGGAATCTCTCAACATTTCTCTTTACTTTAAAGAACCAAATGTGTATTTGGCAAGAAAGCAGTACAACTCATGTTACTTTCCCCTAGAGCTTCAGGAGTAAATATTTCCCACTATCAATATCTCCAGTCACAAATACAATCCAGAAATCACTAAGTCTGCATTTCAGAGCTGATTAAGACACACCAACGAAGTAGTAAGGAGGGCTAGTTTTCGTGCAGAGACGATGAAAGTTTATGAAATTAAAGGAGTTAAAAAGATAAATTAGGGGCCACTGGCTCACTCTAAAGCCAACCACAGTTAGAGTGGGTACTCCTGTGGTAATGGGACATGCCATAGACTAGGATCTGTGTTCTACACCCAGCTCGACCTCTTCTGATCCATCCAGTTTGGGACTCTGATCAGTGAAATGAGGATGAAAACATCACCATGGCTTCTACCCCATGGCATTGCTATGGAGAGCAAATGAGATAATGAGATACTGTAAACAGAAAGCTATAGACTGCTCTACTGAAGGCAGAGTTATTTGTTGCTGTTGTTTAGTCACTTTGTCATGTCTGATTCTTTTGCAATTCCATGGACTATAGCCTGGGCTTCCCAGGTGGCACTAGGGGAAAAGAATCTGCCTGCCAATGCATGAGATGTAAGAGATTGTGGGTTTGATCCCTGGGTCGGGAAGATTCCCTGGAGAAAGGCACAGCAACCCACTCCAGTATTCTTGCCTGGAGAATCTCATGGACAGAGGACCCTGGTGGGCTACAGTCCATAGGATTACACAGAGTCAGTTACGACTGAAATGACTTAGCATGCACACATGCACACACAGACTATAGCCTGCCAGGCTCTTCTGTCCATGGGACTTCCCAGGAAAGAATACTGGAGTGGGTTGCCATTTCCTTCTCCAGGGGATCTTCCCAAACACAGGGATTGAACCCACATCTCCTGCATTGGCAGGCACATTCTTTACCACCGAGCCACCAGGGAAGCCCAGAGTTATCTAGACCCTTGCAAAGACAGTTAGCATTCAATTACCTTAAAGAATGCTAAAACTTTATATATTTGATTAATCTTTTAATTGCTTGCAATCAGGCCTCCATCTCTGTACACCATGACACATTCTAAAGAATGTCACAACTTTGAGGTTGACAAAGCATAGAGATAAACTCACAAAGGAACTAAAAAACAAACTGCCCCATTACATAGCTAGCCTATAATTCCTATCTCCCCTGACCATCTTCATTTACAGAACAGACTCTTCCTCCAAAATTGCCTATAGAAGGGATCTTTTGAAAATCAAATCACACTTTATATAGAGAGAGTTAGTTCATAGGGCCTGCAGTAGTAAATCCTTTGGAAAGTGAATTATTATCCTTAATCTATCCGTTGTGTAAATACAGATTTTCATATCCTGGGTTTGCTTGAAATATATATATACTTGAACTGCAGGGTCCCCAGGAGTGATTTATTCTTCAGCTGCAGCTAACAAACTGCGATTCTCGATGCATGATTGCTTTGGCAGTGCAATTGGGATTAAGAAGGAAGGCGATGGCTCAGGCCTCCAGCACCATGTGTGGGGATGACTCACTCCGGATTCTAACATGCTCCATTGTGGTCCTCAAGAAGAGAATTTCTTTCCTTTTAAATGAAAGGCAATCTTAGTTATAACTACTTATATTACATGAATTCCAAATAACATAGTTTTCTTAACTACAGGCTCCCAAGAGCCTATATTTCTTATTAAGCATATAGTTTACCTGTGTAAAAGTATAAGTATGTAAAAGTATAATTCATAAACATGAATTAATAGAACAAATGTTCAGAGAAAAAAATAGTAAGCACCTAGAAGACTATGTACTTATTCTAAGGATTCAATAACATTCCTTTATTAATAACTATTATGCATCAAATCTAAAACACAAATTCTCAGCTGGACTGAATCATCATTTTGGTAAAGCAAACGTTATGAATATGAATGAATGAATGTATATCATTTTATTGAGTCCTCTCCCGCTTGCATTTTTCTCTTTCCAAAGCATTTCAGTGTCTCCTGCTGAAGAATTGTACACTGATCTTTCAGCTAGGTAAACTGAGGCAAACATTGTTTTACGGGCACTTGGGATTTGTATTAATCAAGTATGGTAAGGCAGGCAGATACAGAAAAGACTATCATAAAGGAAGAAGGTTTTTATATTTATAGATCCTTAAAAACAGGTGACATAGCATGCCACACAAGGCTATGTGGGAAAGTCAAGGGCAAGAACGGTGCTACTTCCTCGGACAAGAAGAAGATGGAGAACAAAGTGTCTAAAGAGGTCGCTGCCCAGGGGTCCACAGAGGGGACGAAAGCCAAGGCCCCTGTTCCTCCTGAGGGTGGTACTTCCAAGATGGCACCTGTACCACTGACCAGGAAGGCAGAGGCCCCCAAGGACCCAAGAAAACATGGCATTCCCACCAAGGCCTCATCATCCAACGTGGCCAATAAGAAGGCAGCAGCTGAGAGTTAGAGGCGGGTGGAGAGAGACTGAGATTCTCCTCTTCTATTCCCCTAAAAACCATCACTCCATTTATTTCTCTGTAACCCATGCATTAGTATCAACAAAGACTTCCCCTTGGCCCCCACATGCACACAAAGGTCAGTAGGAAGCAGAGAGAGGGAAAAGCATCAGCAAGCGCCTTTATTGTGGTTTCTGCAGGAAGGTGGACAAGGTAAGGTAAGCAGGTTTAGTATTGGCGAGTTTGAATAATTTCAGGGGCCTCCAGGGTGAGGGGCTGTCTCTAGGTATCTGGATCCGGGGTGATGAGATCAGAGGAGTGATGGCTCAATGAGTAAGAACCACCAGAGGCAGTGGTTGGGATGTGGGTTCTGAACTGGTTGGTGTGCATATGAAAGGCAGGCTCACAGGTGAGGTGTTTGCTCTCACTGGGCATTACCTGGCCCCGGAAAGGGCAGTCTCTCCAGGGCCAGCAAGGCTCTGAGATGTCAAAGCACCAAAAATGTAGAATAAAAAGACATGACTAATAGACATATCAACTGTAATTCTCTGGAACTAAACAGGAAGTGAGAGTTAAGGTCTAAACATGTATTTCACCCCTCATTTCTCCTGAACTCAGGAAGATTCTTTCTGAGAATTTCAAAGAAATGAAAGCTGAAGTAAAGAAATGAAATCTTACTTGTCTAAGACTTTTCAGTGAATAACCATAAAACCACTCACTTCAACTGATAATGCATGGAAGTTCTCAAAATAGAGTATGTATCAATTCCATAAATATGTTGTGAATTCATTAGGGTTAGGTTTTGCTCTATGTGGCTTATAATCAACTTAACAATGGCCTAAACAATGTAAAAGCTTTGTCTTTTTCGTGTAAGTGAAATCTAGAAGCAGGCAGTCCAGGGTGTCTATGGCACTGTTCTCCACTGAGTCCTCAGGGATCCAGGCTCATTTGAGCTCAGGCTAAGCTCTCTCAAGATCCTCTTTTGGCTCCAATGTTAGAAGATGACAGAACCATGTTTCAGGCAGCATGATGAAGGAGGGAACAAAAAATAAGAAAGTAAAAGGTATTTATGGAGAAGGAAATGGCAAACCACTCTAGTATTCTTACCTGGAAAATCCCATGGACAGAAAAGCCTGGTGGGCTACAGTCCATTGGGTCACAAAGAGCCAGACATGACTTAGAGACTGAGTAAGAGGCATATATCAGCTGTGTTTCAAAGATGATTCCCAGATTTATCACATGACATTTACCAGTTTTATCCTTGTAGGCCAGAACTTAGTCACATGGCCATGCCTAGACACACACAGACACACACAAAAAACCCTAAAAAATGTAATTATTTAGTTCAACTAAAAATCAAAGTCTCTATTGCTCCAAAAGAAGAGAAGATTGGACTTGGGAGAGAACTAACAGTTCCCATGCCAGCATTCTGTATTGAATTTCTACCACCTATTCTTCCAAGTTCCCTTCTCTATTATACCACAACCAACACCTCCAAAAGTAGTAGTCTAGAAACTTTTCAAGCCAGAAATCTGAATGTCAGCCTAAGCTTCATTTTCATTTAGGCCAAAACTAAGTTTGGCTTCTCTCACATCCTAAATCTCTCTTAAGCAATTTCGCATGAGTTACTACCATATGAAAATGTAAATTGGTGCAGCCACTGTGGAAAAGTATGGAGGTTTTTCAAAAATCTAAAAATAGAGTTGCCATATGATCCAGCAATCCCACTGCTGGGCATATATCCAGAGAAAACTATAATTTGAAAAGACACATGGACCCCAATGTTCACTACAGCACTATTTACAACAGCCAAGACAGGGAAGCAATCTAAGTGCCCATCAGCAGCTGAATGGAAAAAATAGTGGGACAGGCATACAGTGAAATACTATTCAGCCATAAAAAAAGAATGAAATAATGCCATTGGCAGCAACATGGCTGGACCGAGAGATGATCATACGAAGTGAAGGAAGTCAGACAGAAAAAGACAAATGTCCTATAATATCACTTGTATGTGGAATCTAAGATACAACATGAACTTATCCATGAAACAGAGATAGACTCACATACAGAGAGAACAGACGTGTGATTGCCAAGGAGGAGGGGGATGGAGGAGGGATGGATTGGGAGTGTGGGATCAGCAGATGCAAGCTATTATACATAGAATGGGTAAAGAACAAGATTCTATTGTACAGTACAGGAAGCTATATTCAATATCCTGTGATAAACTATAATGGAAAAGAACATGAAAAATAAGGTATATTCATGTGTAGCAATCATTTTGCTGTACAGCAAACTATACTTCAATAAAATAATTTTTTTTTAAAGTTACTACTACCATAACCTCCTATCTGGTTTACCATTCTCCAGATTTACTGCCCACATCCCCTGCCAACACCCGCAAACCTATTCCAAATCATACTTCTCTCTCCATCAGGAGCTATTTTTCAACATGTTCACCATGTCTCTTCGTGTGTATAGCCCTTCAGAGGCTTCTGATGGCTTTTGGCATAAAGTCCAATATCCTGGCATTGAATATTAGGCTCCCCATGATGTGTGGTCCCCGTGTCTCGCTCGCCTTGTCTTCTTTCTCCTACACTTACAAGCCCATACTACAACAGCCCATGAAGTCTCAAACACAGCATGTAGAAATGCATGGAATCACTGAAGATCTCTGAAGACCCATTCTGAAGATCTCTGGGCTTCATAACATTAATCAAAGATATCATGCTATCGTTTTAAAAGAGAGAAGTGGGCATGTTGGCATTAAGAAGAATAAGGAGAAAGGTTTCTTTCAATTATAATCATTCCAGGCTGGAAACTTTCCAACCCAGGATCAACCTAAAAAGAAATGTTGAAAGAGAAATGTACGCTTTAACTAAGTCCAAAAAAGAAAACCCTGGAAAGCAAATATATAGAAGAATGTGGTAATCTCACTTAACATATTAAACATCTAAAGAACACACACCCGTGAAGATAGATTGAAATTACATTGACTCTCAAAGATACTAAAACATACATAAGGTTAAGACCCTCCAAACTCACTTACACATTCAAGTCTTTATGGAATGGCCACTATGTGTCAGTCAGTCAGTTCAGTCGCTCAGTCATGTCCAACTCTTTGCGACCCCATGGACAGCAGCAAGTCAGGATTCCCTGTCCATCACCAACTCCCAGAGCTTGCTCAAGCTCACTCACGTCCATTGAGTCAGTGATGCCATCCAACCATCTGACAAATGTTGGGATGTAGCAACAAGTCAAGTACAAATGATCTTGCCCTCATGGAGCTTAGAGTCAAAACCAGTATGGCACATGTTCTAGGAATTGTGCTAAAATTTATTTTCAGTAAATTATATTTCAGAAACAAAATGAAATCTCTTGTGTTGCATTGTGGAGGAAGGAATGATATAAGGGAGTAAAAGTTTTCTACTATTTTGCGTTTTTCTGCTCAAATTTAGTTTTTCAAGGTAAATTATTCACAATTTATTGTACAGTGAAGTGCCAAATAGTGATTTCAAATTGAAATCACTATTTGGAAGCCAGAAAGATGAACTGAACTCAATTTTCAGTTTTCACAAGGCACAGATAAATCCTGATCAACTGCTAACATCAGATGGTTTAACAGCCCCAGCTAGGCTTGCTTGACCATCCTCTTCCTTTTCTCTCATCCCCAGACAACACTGTGACACCCTTACAAACCAATTCTCAATGGCTTTTCAAAACTGCATTAGTTGTCTTTCCTCTCCCCTAACATACACACACACACACACACACACAGAGCTTATGAAGACTGAAAAAAACTGAAGGCGTATTTTCCATAGCACTTCAGCTCATGGTAATAACTTCAAGATAAATGTTGACTCACAGGGAAACAGCAGCCAACTGGAATTGTAACTTAAGAAATGAAATTAAAAGCAAGACCTTATCTGCAAATACTAGTTATTTTTCTGTGCTGCTACAGGGGTTTACAGAGTCGGACATGACTGAAGCAACTTAGCAGCAGCAGCAGCAGCGACAGGGGTTTATCTTCACCACTGAGACGGAACACATTTTCTGACAGCATGCTGCATAATTAGGAAAACAGTTCTAAAGATCCTCTAATTAAGGGTGTCATTTTCAGTGAAGGTGAACCCAGGTCTAGCCCAAGAAGTTGTGACGGACACAAGTCCCCTCCCAAATCACTGAAAAAATGACACCTCTAACCTCTTCTTGTCGGAGAAGCCAATGGCACCCCCACTCCAGTACTCTTGCCTGGAAAATCCCATGGACAGAGGAGCCTGGTAGGCTGCAGTCCATGGGGTCGCTGAGGGTCGGACACGACTGAGAGACTTCACTTTCACTTTTCACTTTCATGCATTGGAGAAGGCAATGGTACTCCACTCCAGTGTTCTTGCCTGGAGAATCCCAGGGACGGCGGAGCCTGGTGGGCTGCCATCTATGGGGTCGCACAGAGTCGGACACGACTGAAGTGACTTAGCAGCAGCAGCAGCCTCTTCTTGTGAGCCTATGGAGGCCCATAGTAAATGTCTGCATAATCCCTGTCCTTTCCTATAGATTTCCTACCCCCAAGCAAGGGATGTGAAAATAAACTTTTAAGCAGCGACATATGATGATGATTTTAAACTTTGATTAGGAGCTCTTGAAGATAATTGTCTCTTCCTGTTTCATCCTCAAGTAAGATCTCCCCTTCTCTAATTTGGTCACAAAGTGGTTTCCTTTTAAAAAGACCATTCGAATTTTGGAAAACCCACAAGAAGAACAGTAATCACATACCACAGAATATGGGCACAGAGCTGCTAATAAATTTCACTGTCCTCTCACCTCTAATCCTTCTGCCATCAAAAAAGTAGAAAAGAAGAAAAGCTAACCAGAAATCTAAAATCTATAGTCCTTTTGAATCAGTTAGCTCTTGTTCAGAAAGGGAGAAGGAGGGCAAAGCGGTGGGGGGATGGGGGCGGGCAGCGACTACTCAGTTTTCCCATCCCCTTAAAAAAAAGTCACTTATAGATTATACACCAAGCAGCACAAGGCTTGGTCCATGACCTGGCTTGGACTCTGCTCTGCCTCTTTGGAGTAGACAGGCTTGCTTTACATCATTTGTCAAACCACAGTTTTATCCATAAAATGATGGTGTGAGGACAGTACCCAACACTCAGTAAGTGTTCAATCGCTGTGGGTAGAAATGTTTCTAATAACGCTTCTCATAAGAATGAATAAACATTGATGATTCACTATGTAGCAGGCACTAAGAATTTTAATCTGTTCATCAGTCCTATAAGGCAAGTACTATTACCCTCCTTGTTTTAATGACTAGAAAGCTAAGGAACAAGATGTTAAAAACACTTTCCCAGAGCCACAAAGCTGCTAAGAGGCTAAGGCTTCACTTAAGCAGCGCAGTCTGATAGACCTTCGTGCCATGATTGAAATGTTCTATAACCTAAGTTGTTCAACATGGCAGCCACCAGCCAAATGAGATGACTGAGCACTTGGAATGTGGCTGGTGTGACTAAGGAATTGAATTTTTTATTTTCTTTCACTTTAATTCATCTAAATTTAAACAGCCACGGGCGAGCGATGCGTTGCTACTGTGTTGGACAAGCCAGCTCAAAAGGCTACACTGTTAACTATCGGAGATTAGGCCCATCCAGTGTGGGCGTGAGACTTCAAAAAAGATAGTAACAAAGTAGGGATTAATTTATTTATACATGTGACTATAATGTGGGAGAGCATTATCTCATTACTAGTGGTATACTATTGTCACAGTCATATTCTATTTGCCTTCTTCCCATGTGGCAAATTAACATTTTTACCACAGAAATATTATACTGCTAAAAAAGTTAAAAAACCAAAAGTGTATAATCTATTAAGTGAAATTTCCTCTTTCCACCACCACTGCCTTCCCCATCTTAATCCCCGTCAGAGCAGAACATACAAACGTGTCTATTCTGAGTATATATATATAAAATACATAAGTGTACCTAGAAGGATCAAAATAGGATCAACCTCCTCTATTGTTCTATAGTGTTTTCTTTGCTGAAACCTAAATCTCATTCATTCATCCATGTTGATTGCACACATAGCTATTGGGCTGGCCAAAAAGTTCATTTGGGTTTTCCCATAAAATATTATAGAAAGTCTGTATGAACATCTTTGCCAGCCTAATACCTTACCCTCTCCTAGTAGCTATTTCACTGTATGGCAATACCACAATTTATCAGTTCTCCACTGATGGACATTTTGATTAATTCTGAATTTTTGCCTTTAAAAATAATATTGCAACAAGTGTTCACTCAGCATGGAATTGCTGCTTTGTTAGACTGCTCCTTAAAAATGGTTCAAGAGACATTTCTGTTTGCCTACCCAAAAGACACACCCTCCTCCATCTTTTCTTTACTAACTGAATAGACTCAGATCAGGGTCCACCTCAACTCCTCATGAGTCAGGATGAAGTCCTGTTTGGTCCAGGCCAGTCATATGGTTCTACTTCCATTGGCAGTCATTGGTTAATGGCTGAGCATCCAACTCGACTGGGTCCAATGAGAAACAGTGTGAAGTGTCTGGGCCTTTGAGAAAACAAGAGGCTCTGGGACATCTCCTGTCACATCCAGAGTTGATGCAGCCTTTACACAGCCATGAGAGGACCTAGTGTGAGAATGAGGCAATGGAACTGGAATGGCAGAGGGAAAAGAAGGAAAAACCCAAATCCTTAATGCGCTGTTGAGCTGCTGAATTAACCACCCCTGAAGTCTCCCTCCTTCTGGGCTTCTTGTCAAGTGAGCTAAGTATTTCAGTCAGTTGAGTTTGGGTTTGTAATACTTAGAACCCAAACTATTTTAACCAATGCAAATAGGATTGCTGGTTGAAAGGGTATGAAAGGGGTTTTATTCTGATAAGTACTCTAATCTCTGTTTAACCTTTTCATAACATAAACATGAAAAGGATCTTAGTGGTTTGGATACGTCTTCCATTCTCTAGGAGCTTCCCTGTCGGCTCAGATTGCAAAGCGTCTGCCTGCAATGCGGGACACCCGGGTTCAATCCCTGGGTTAGGAAGATCTCCTGGAGAAGGAAATGGCAACCCACTCCAGTACTCTTGCCTGAAGAATCCCATGGATGGAGGAGCCTGGTGGGCTACAGTCCATGGGGTCACAAAGAGTCAGACCCAACTGAATGACTTCACTTTCTTTTCTTTCCATTCTCTAGAACGGGAGCTTTACTGCTGCATTAGTCCAAGTGTATTTAAACAGCGCATCCCTGTGTCCCCCACCTTCTGATGCACACAGATGATACTGTGTGTGTGCTCGGTCGCTTCAGTTGCGCCCGACTCTTTGTGACCCCGTGGACAGTAGCCCACTAGGCTCCTCTGTCCGTGGGGTTCTCCAAGCAAGAATACTGGAGTGGGTTGCCATCCTCTCCTCCAGGATATCTTCTCAACCCAGGGATGGAACCTGGCGGGGTCTCTTATGTCTCCTGCATCAGCGGGTGGATTCTTTACCGCTAGCACCACCTTCGTAATAAATATAAAACCAGAAATCTGGCCAGACTAAAGATGGGGAACTTCCAGAACTGTGCTTCCTAGACTTTCTCATATCACACTACGTATAGTAAATGATAATATTTCAGGGCACACTGGGGTAAATGGATAAAACTGTTCAAAGCCAACAGTTTTCAGTCTAAGGGCTCCAGCTGCCTGGCCTCCCTGAGGGCAGAGAACAATATTTGGCCCACTTGAAACCCATTCACGGAACACGAACTGTGAGTGATACTCTAGAGAGACTGATTGCATCTCACTGATTCTAAGCAATGTATTTTTTCACATTTTTATCTCTGAAATTAAGATGCATCTTACAATGGATAACACCTCGTAAGTACTGCCAGCCAGGCAGCAGGTATCCTCACCTTTGCACAAATTCAATCTGAAAATCTTCTGTAGGTCCCTTCTGGTAAGGCCAGGAAAAGCCCAGTATCACGGGAAGTTATCGTTTGATGGGTAGAGAGTTTCAGTCTGGGGTGACGAAAAGTTCTAGAGATGGATGACGCTGATAGGGGCACAACAGTGTGAATGTATTTACCACCACTGAAGTGTATACTTACAAATGGTTGAAATAGTAAATTTAATGTTATTTAAATTTAAAAAAATTTAAAAGGCCCAGCATCAACCGTACACAAAAGGTATCAGTGGCTTGGATGCAGAGGCAACAGTGGGGTACCCTTCTAAGAAACACTGCATCTTGACCTGTGCTCTTATTGGCACAGAGGATGAGACTTTTGAAAAAATTAGCCATTGAGGATGCTGAATATGAGGTTCTAGGAAGACTTGAAGCAGTTTCTCTCTCTGATAGTTTTCCTTGTTATGTCTGCACAGGAGGACAGGAGATGACACTTTGTCTTGGCAATTCTCTATTTGAGCCTGCAGATGCACCCTCCACCCTTTCCTACTCGTGGAAGGCTAAACTCTATGGACGCTTGGTTCCAAGTTTCTACTCCCCTGGGCTTCCCAGATGACTCTAGTGGTAAAGAACCTGACTGCCAATGCAGGAGACGGAAAAGACGTGGGTTCCCTGGGTCGGGAAGATTCCCCTGGAGGAGGAAATGGCAACCCATCCAGTATTGCTGCCTGGAGAATGCCATGGAGAGAGAAGCCTGGTAGGCTACAGTCCATAGGGCTGCAAAAAAGTCGGACACGACTAAAGCAACTTAGCAGGCACACACACATCTACTCCCCTGGCTCCCTCTTTACTGGGCTGTGGGTTGGTCATAATTGCATTCCTCTACCAAAGGCCCGAGATCCTATGCTATGGGACAGCTGATTTCTATAGCAAGGGTCCCCAACTTCTGGGATCTAATGCCTGATGATCTGAGGTGGAGCTGATGAAATAACAGAAACAAAATGCACAATAAATTAATGTGCCTGAATCATCCCCAAACCATCCTCCCCACCCATCACCATTCAGGTACATGAAAAAAATTATCTTCCATGAAACTGGTTCCTGGTACCCAAAAGACTGGGGACTGCTGTTCTACAACCGTGGCTCTCTCCAGGATCTGTCCCTCACCCTTTGTGGCCTGGAAGTGGTACCTGCTTTCCATGCCAACCAACCCCAGGGCATCTAACTCTTTCCTACCGGTTTCCCCCAACCCTGCCTACACCCTTTGTTTAGAATTCTTTTTATCAAACCTTCAACAGTCCCCCAACTTTTGAGGGTCCTCTTTGTTTCTGGCTGGGCTTTTGAGGGTGATTTTTGTTTCTGGCTGGGGTTCTGGGTTTTTTTTTTTAATCTGTATCTTAATTAATCTAAAAGAGATCTTTAAAATTTCCTTAAAAATCTAAGTGACACACAAGCACTGTGTCATAGTTTAATTGGAAGCACTTTTTCTTTCTTAGTGACACAGAAATGAAGGTACATCTTGAAATTGTTGACTTCTCAGATTTGATGAACTAGGGTAAAATTTCCAATATACCATAAAGAGTTAAGGAGATGTTTCTAATATTACACTTCCAGAATTTACTTGAGATGATAGCCAAGCCAGTTTAATATTTCGAAATATCATACACAGTGCAGTTTAGTGCCAATTTCATTCCCTGGGTGAGTATGACCAACAACCAACAAAATGTATGTAAGGGCCTTAGGAGCAGGCTGCCTTGGAAGGCTGCCCCTGGTCAGCTGGCCTTCCTGCTCAGTCTGTCCACACCCCTCCTGTGCATCCCACTGGCTCTTGTTCTGTTCCCTGATTTACTCTAATAGCTTAGAAACTGGCTCATCCACCTCTAAACAACTCACACTTTCCTTTGCTGCCAGAATACATCTAAAAAAGCAGAGCTCATCAGGTTTAAGATCCTTTAGTTACTCCATTTCAGGATCAAGTTGAAAAATTTAAATATACCACACAAGGCCCATCATGGTCTCCCCCACCCAACCCCCCCAACTACTCTTTCCCCACCCGCCCATCTCCTTAGCCTCATTTCCTGTCACTCACTTGCACATGACTTAGCCTGCCACACATAAGGACTTGCAGATTCCTAAACACATCATACTGCTACACATTTTCACAAATCTGTACTTGCTGTTCCCTTGAACTAGATCGTCCTTCCCTCCATTCAGCTACCTCCTACTTATCCTATATACCACTCAGCTATCACCTGTTCTGGGAGGCTTTCCTGGACATTCCAGGTTGAGTGATCAGTAGTTCCCAGCACTCTGAGCATCTCACAATACACTGAAACTGCTCACATCCAGGGGCTGACTCATGGTAGGAATGCACAGTTATTCAATGAGTACATTAACAGAGTTATTTTTTATTTCTATTGCTTTCTTTGTACTGTATCAACCAGGACACTTTGACTAAACTTCTGTTCTCTCTTTTCAGGATTCAATTCTGCCCAGTGGCAAAAGTGACCAGTGGACTCAAAAGAGTAAAATAATGCTTAAAGTAGTGCTACCACAGGGCCCTGGGAACCAACCTCACATGCTAAAGACAGACGAAGATTTGCATTGAGGTATAAACCCTGATTGTATTCAGTGCTTTTACCTTTGAACCTCTCAGGCTTTATCCTTTGCTGTAACCAACTAGACAACTGAATAATACCCAGTACAGCACAGCTGCTAAGATTATAGACTCTGAGCTAGACTGCCTGGGCCCGTGCCTTGCTTTAGCCACTGACCAGCTTTTTGCTGTGGGCATGTTATTTAACCTCTTTAAAGGCTCAGTTTCCTTATCTGTAAGATAGAAATGGCATTAACAGAACTGACCTTAAATGATTTAACAAGTGAGAATGTTTCTAATAGCACTTAGCATAAATAAAGTACTATTTAACTACTAGGTTTTGTTTTTTTTTCCCCTATTAAACGGTAAAGAGGCATGTATCAGGAGCAAAGCAGACAAGTCATTTCAAGGGTAGCTTTTTGCTGTGGTGAAGTCACTGCTAGCTCTCCTAGCACCCGTTAATAAAGTCACAGGTCAGAATCATGAGACCTTGTGTCTAATGTCGCCAGGGGTCAGCTGAAGACACACCGTCCTCCTTCCACCTGGTTCCGCCAAGGTGACCAAAGCGACACAGGTTTTTATTCCTGACATGTCATTTACAGCAGGGTGCACAATGAGTTCTTTTTCTTTTCCTGCCCACAGCTTTAGTTTTTTTGAAGGTTCCTCTGTGTCTGTAGCAATTATGTCATCAGAGCGCCCTGTATGTACTCCCCGCATGAATAAGAAAAATTTAAGTAACAAGAGAAGTTTAGCAGAAGAGTCATTCCTGAAATCACATGGGGCCTAGATGGTGGACTCCTCTGGCTCTTGGGAATCCCCCAAAACGTGTCCACCCCCCAATCCTCCCCTCCACTATCTGAAGAATGTTGGGGGAGCACTTGGGAGTTCTTTGGAATAAGCTTTCTTAGAAATGTTAGGTTACCTAGCATTCTGCTCCTAGAAGGTGGGGTTGGGTATCAAATTCAGGTGAGGAATCAGTGACGTGTTTCCCCAGTTTCTCATGGGAAGATTTTTCTAGCACCCTCCTATTTCCAACTTTTGTACTTGAAAATTAAAAGGTTATTTTTAAAAAGTGAAAGGCTACCCATGTTTAATAATATATAGTTTCCATTGCATCTTAGTTTATTCACTTGAAATGTTGAAAATAAAGATGAGAGGGCTGGGCCATGCCAGCTAAGCTGCTGGTGATGGTGCCCTTCAGCCTGACGATTCCACTTCCAATAGCATTCTGCCTCCCCAGCACTTCCCGTTCTCCCCTTCCTGGCATGATTTTCCTTCTTCTTTGATATTTTTATTGTCCACTTCTGGCACAAGAATAACCTCCAACCTGGGATTCTGGTTTATTTGTTCACTCCCCAATCCTTAGCCTCTAGAGTAACACCTGATACTCAGGAGATGACAAGATACAGGCTGCTGAATGACCAAGGTCAATGAGAAAATACTAAGTTTACCATAAGCACTCCCAGCTTGCCAATTTTCCTGGCTCCACCCCCATCATCCTCAGCACCAGAGTACACCACAGCTCCGTCTACTTAGTTCTTTAACTCACCAGCAGTCACGGTCAGGAGACAAAGCAAAAGATTTCTAAGCAAATCATTAAAGCATACAGTGAAAGCAGACATGATCCCATCAGGGGACCCCAAACCTTAGTCTTCTTTGGAGGTGAGACCCCGATCTCATCTCTTTGCTTGGATGACTGCTCTCCCAGTCAACCACTCCACAGCCCCACCCTCAAAGAGTCACCTTCATTCTCTTGCAAGGCTGGTTTAAGTTTTGTTGTTGTTTTAGTTCTTTTAGAATATCTCATAGACATATTCGGATACAAATGTCAGGGGGAAGAATCCTTTTTACAAGTAAGCACATCTTATATCTCAAATGAATACAAGTACATGAGTTTGAAATACTTCATTTTACTGCACAGATATAATCCAGCCATCTTTGGGGTAAAGGATTGAAGAACTGAAGCAAAACAGTCACTGATAATGGAAAGGCAGGCAAATGGATAATAGCCACATAAAAGAGAATCCAGGATGTCTTAGGATGAGGACACATCATTCCAGTGAAAAGCAACTAAGTCTTACCATTAAGCTCTGCTATCAAGCAACTGAATACTTCTCCCCTCCCTGCCCTCCATTGATCCTCCCTCCATTATCTCTCTCTCTGGATGGAAATGGTGGCTTTTACAAAATCAAGGACCTCTCACAAACAAGTAACCAACTCCCCCACCCCCACCCCCAAGGCTTCTGAAAAATCCTAAAAATTACATCAAAGTTGAGTCATTCCTTCACTTGACTGTCAGTAACATGGCACATGAACTGTTTCCTTTTTACTCACCACCCTGTGCCCTGAGCCTGGCACCCAGCAAACACTTTAAGCATATTTGTTGGATAAATGCCTTTGTTAACACAGTTTTTGTAATTCTTTGGATCAATCAGCTCTCCAGCCAAAAGCTCATAAAATCAAAATAGGGCAGTGTCAATGGAACAGGACTATAAACGGGTGCCAGTCACTGGCCCACTGCACAGAGCAGGCTATTGATAGGAACTCCCCAACCAAAACCCACATTTCCGCAATGAGGAGCAGTGTCTCCAGCGAAAAGTATCTCTACAGCCCCAAACAGTAAATATTACCCCCATCTGCCTCCCACCCAGCTGCCTTTCAAAATTTTCTTGAAAAAAGTGCTTCCTTTCCATTAATAAAACCTATTTTTTTAAAATATAAAAGTGAATTGGACCTAAATCGGAAACAGAATTGAGACTGGATCGCCAAACTCAGTCCTTGCAGGATCTCATTTATCTAGCAGGTCACTTGAGTAAAAGGACCATTATCCATTGCTTTTGTACAAATACATTTTCTTCTTCAAGGGTAGAGTTTAAATTCCTGTAAGGCACTGCACACCCACACACCCATTAATAAACCTGTGGCTCTCCTCTCCTAGCTCAATAAGTGAAGTCGGTCTTTTGAGTACCTTTTAAATAACCTTGAAAAGCCCAAACTTTTTTTTTTTTTTTCTTTCCCCTTTCTTTTTTTAAACCAAAATCTCTGCTGTCAGGAGTCCACCAGGGCAAAATGAAGGAAGGGAGATTCGGATTTCGGTTTAAGCCACCGGCTTCAAGGATGTTGACCACTTTCCCCAAACAGTGCTTGGACCCCTTCTGGCCTCGCCCCTCCCCCCAAGGGAAAGGCGCTGCGACGTGGCCACCGGGGCTACCCGGTCCTGAGTCCGCCGACGCCCTCGCAGCGGGTGGTGACGGTGGTGGCGGAGGCGACGACGACCACAGTCCCTAGAGACAAAGTTCTGTAGTGCACTGACTTCTATCATATTCAGAGTCGGAGTGTCTCAGAACTTTGCCTCAAAAGACCAAACTGTCCTCCAGAAGTTTCTTCCTGCAGGTGTGCTCCCCCACCAACCCCCAGCTAAAACAAAGAACAACTCGTTAAAAGCAATTTAGCCCAGGATGCGACCGATAATGGAACGGGTCATTAATTATGGAAAGTTACTGCCGCAGTCAGCAGGAGCAAATGCCCAACAAAAATGGTGCTTCAACAGCCCGGTTCGACAAATTCTGGTCGCAATGTCACAGCAAGCAGGCTGCTGCAATCACACACCCTCCCCCGCCTTCCAACCCATCTCAGATTAGAACCTACTCCCGGGCGAACCCCACCTTCTCCTCGGTCCTGCTATTTAAACTTTTGCAAGCTGCTAACTCACTCCACCTAACTCGTGGCAACTTTTTACCTTCCCTTCTGGAAAGCTGGTGGGGGAGGGGGCTGCCCGAAGACGAATTCTCGGAGCTGGAAGAGTTAAAGCAGGGGGAAGAGGGACGAATACAGGCTCGGGAAATGCCCCGCGGATGGGACGGCCCAGGGAAGCAAGGCAGCGCGGGGCCTCCACAGCGGCCCCCCTTCCCCCAGCCATTCCCACCACTCAATTCCCGGTCTTCCCGCTGCCCGCGCCCAGCTCCAGAACTCGCGTCTAAGCAGTCCTCTCCCCTCCGCTCCACCCACCCACTCTTTGGGATTCTCTCTGCCCCAGTAGTTAGCGAGCTTCCCGCGGATCCCCTGTGCTTCCCCCTAGCACACACCAGCCCCTCTGTTCTGAGCCCCCTGCCCTGCACCCCCAGCGGCCAAGCGCCCTCCCAACCCCGACAGCCCCCCTCCCCCTACATACCGCACCTGAACAGCTGTTGCACCCGTGCAACAGGTCTGGAAAGTGTCTTCCCCCACTTCCCCCCCCACCGCTCGCCACCGTCCCTACCCTACAACCCCCTAGAACCAGGGCCGGAGGGGCAGTGGGGTGCACAGGCGGCTGACGAAGTGCGGGATGCCCCGAAGCGCCGGGGACTGGGGGCGGGTGGTCGGGCTCCGGCCTCCCAGGGCCGGGGCGCCCTCCCGCGTGGCCCCTCCTGCGCCCGCCACAGGCTCCCCAGCCTGCCCCTCCAGCAGCAGCAGCCAGGCATTCCCGGGCGGGCTCCCCCCCTCGCGCTCCGCTCAGCTCCCTTCCATCTTGACTTTTGCCGACGTGGAAATTTTGGGTTTGGAGACGACCTGCGCTCTTATTGGCTGCCGGCGGGCGGGGTCGGAGGTCACGGCTGCTCTCGCTATTCCGCGCCAAGGGGAGCCGCACAGCGGCTCGTGTCAAGTCAGCAGGTTTACTCCGCCTCCCCGGGGTCACGTGCGCCCCGGGCAGGCCCCGGAGCCACCTCCTTATGCAAATACAGCGGCCGCGCCGGGCTGGGGGCGGGACGGAGGCGGGAGTAGGCGGGGGTGCGCTGGGCGGGAGCGGGGGCGGGGTTGCGGCTCGCCTGCCGGGCCGGGGGAGGGACCGGGAGGGGCGGGGTGCTCCAGGTGGCCACCTGGCTCGGCGTCCCGCCACGCCCCTCTGCCACCCCATCCCACCCCGAACCCCCTGCTTATTCTGCTTCTAGTGAGTCTGCTGGACCTTGTCCCCCGCTAGTCCCGCTGGGCCTCAGGAACCCCGGCTTTTGTAAGATACTCTTCACTGCCCGCTTCCTCCCGAGTCCCTTCCCACCAGACCCGAGCCGAGCCCGGTTGGGCCGCGGGTCTCCTAGACCAGGGAAAGGGGAGACAGCCAGCTGCCTGCAGGGCTGAGAACGAAATGGAAACCTCGAGGAGGGCAGTTTCCTCCTTTGGCAGGGAGTTGAGAGAACTAACAGCGAGACTCCCAGTCAGAGAATTCTGGGACAAAAGCAAAATCAAGAATTCGTCAGGGTTAAAAGTACTCCCTTTTAATTAATTGCCTTCTGCCTCTTCCCACCCCCATAAAAAGAGACCAAAATACTAAAAGTCCTGATTTAAAAAACACACGAGTCTACAAGGACTAACCGACAGGCCGGTCCATCTCCACCCCGCCCTCTGCTGAGTACTGGGCAGCCGAGAGTGGAACCCAGGGACGCGTTCTCCTCCCTACATCTGGATGGAGGTGTGACTTCGGGAGCTCAGAATTCCGAGAGAAGTCACGAGGCATGTAAAAGCAATCAATGCCTAACGTGGTTCCCCAAGCATGCCAAGGAAGGTGCTCTTTAGAAAGAAAGGGAATCGATGAATGGCCACATGACCAAGACCTCTTCCTTCCCTCCCCCTTCCCCAAGGAAAAGAAAGTGGCAGCAATGCAAAGGTAAAGCCCATATTATAAATGCTGACTCTGATGGTTATTGTAAGATCTGCCAGCTTCTAGTCAAGAAAAAGGACAGGGGCTGCATTAAAAAAAAGAAAGATACCTTTCTCCAAATTGGCCTAATTATTTTTTCCTTCGTGTAATAAAATATCTGTATCATCTTAATCCTTTGTCGATCAAAAGTCTGATACAGAAAAGCAAAAGATACATTTTCATGGGAAGATTCTTACCTGTAAAATTCTTCCCATCCTCTCTTCTTAATTTACTCTCTCCTTCTCCCCATTTCCCCCTATGGAAAGATAAATCATTGCTCCTTCCAACTGTTTTATCCTCAAGGAGCTTTTCCACTCTCCTTTCTCTTTCCTCTGCATTCTGGGTTTATCTGACCCTTCCCGGCTTTGCAGGGGCCTCTCCCTTGGCATTGTCTCGTCCAGCCCCCAGACCCCTCCTAGGCCAAGGCCTGCCGGCAGCGCTTGCTGGGCCTCGGAGTTGGTCCTGGCTCTGCTGCCTGTTCAGTTGTGTGCACTGGAATATTGATTTTTCAGTGTGTGCGCGCCGGCTCTGTAAAAATCAATATTTCAGTAGCTCGAGCACAGCGCAGGGCAGTGTAATGGAGCCGGGCTGCTGATGTAACGTGCGGGGTCCACCCTCAGCGATTGAGGTCAGTCAGAAAATGGCAGTGTGTTTTCCTATTTCATTGTTTGCTTCAGAGGGAAGGAAGGAGTTTGCATACCGCTGTGTACATCAGATTCCAGGACAGAGTAACCTTAGTGCTGTTGGGTGACATGTGAACCAAAGTTAGAAAGTTATACATTCCTAGGCAAAAGTGGGATGGAAACCTCAGATTATGCATTCTAAGAACTGCTACATAAGATATTGGGAAGGGGGCGGTTATTGGCTGCCTCTATCCTACGAAATTTCACAGTGAGAAAAGAAAAACAGGCTCTCTCCAGGAAAAGACTAGAGTTCATCTTTGGATGAACTGGATATATGGATCATTATTCATTAATTATTAATCTACAGTCCTTAACATATGCTTTTGATTAATGAGGACAAGAGATTTCTGGCATGATTTAAAGAAAAAAATAATAACTCTACCAATTTAGGGGCCATCCTCATGACATTTGCAGCAAATGTGGAAAGATGCTGGGCGTAGAGTCAGGCCAGTGGGTTCTGGCCAAATGTGCTCCACTGGGGTAGCCTTTCTAATTCCCTCACCTCTCTGAGCCTCAGGGACTCTACCTACAAATTAAAGGGTTACACTAAATGACCTCTATACATTCTCTAGCTCTAACACCTATGATTCTACTGGAAAAAAGAGATTATAGTTAAAACCTTCAAAAACAAAAATAAAATGTAGTGCATACCACGGATAAGAAAAATAGACATATCAGAAGTGCTGCAGAAACAGAAAGTCTTGCTCTAATTGGGTATTTTACTTCTTTTAAATTCTATTCCAGTGCAATCTTATGAGAGTAATTTGGCCTTTTTTTAAAAATGCACTTCTTTTGAACTAGCATTTCTAAGAGTTTTTCCTAAAGAAATTATTACTATCACTGGAAAGATGTTTATCACTGTCAGTTTTAGAGCACTGACACATTAGAAACAACGTAAGTATCCAATAATAGGGACATGTATTAGATAAAATATGGTATTGGGTTGGCTAAAAATTTCATTTGGAGTTTTCAATAACGTTGTCCAAAAAACTCAAATGAACTTTTTGGCCAATCTAGTAATTATTCAGTGGAACACAACTATTTAGTATGATGGTGCCGAGAGGATATTAAAATAATGTCAAAGATTTGCATTGAAATGTATGTACTATTTAAATCTCTATCTATGTATATCTCATCATGGTAAAGGAGATGGGCTCTGGAGCCAGCTGGCCTGAGTTCAGATCTCGATCTACTACTAACTGGGCTCCCCAGTGGCTCATTGGGTAAAGCATCTGACTACAGTGCAGGGATCTAATCCCTAGATGGGGAAGATCCCCTGGAGAAGGGCATGGCAACCCATTCCAGTATTCTTGCCTGGAGAATCCCATGGACAGAGGAACCTGGAAGGCTACAGTCCAAAGGGTCGAAAAGAGTCAGACCCAACTGAATGACTAAGCAGTAGTCTACCTCTAACTAGCTGTATGGCTGTGGTCAGCTATAAACTAAATACATTGGTTTTCTATTGCTGCTGTAATAAATTACCACAAACTTTGTGGCTTAAGACAACACAGATATATCAATATCATTTTACAGCTCTGGAGATAGCCCAAACTAGCTTTCACTGGGCCAAAATCTCCCCTATGTAGGCTCAAGGGGAGAATCTGTTTGCTTGCCTTTTCTAGAGGCTGCCTGCATTCCTTATATCATGGCCCTATCCTCCGTCTTCAAAGCACAGCACACCAATCTCTGCAGTCTGGGTGGATTTTCATCCTCCTGTCCCCTTTTTAAAACGATCTTTGTGATAATACCTGGATAATCCAGAATAATCTGTCTCGAGATTCTTAATCACATCTGAAAAGTCGCTGTTGCCAGGTAAAGTAACACATTCTTAGGTTCCAGAGATTAGGACCGGATGTCTTTGGAACCATTATTCTACCACGTAAGGCTAAAATCAAGGTGTCAACAGGGTGGCAGCCCTTTCTGGAGACTCTAAGGGAGAATTTGTCTTTTTGTCTTTTCCAGCTTCTAGAAGCTGTATGTATTTCTTGGCTCATGGCTGCTGCTAAGTTGTTTCAGTCCTTATTCTTGAAAGCCAGCAATGGCTGGTGGAATCTCAGATTGTATCACTCCCACACTGACTTTTCTGTCTCCCTCTTCTACATTTAAGAACCCTTGTGATTATGTTGAGCCCATCTGGGTAATCTAAGATAATTTCCCTATTTCAAGGTCAGCTCATTAGCAACCTCAAGTCCATCTACTACCTTAATTCTCCTTGGACATGAAACATAACGTATTCACAGGCTTCTGGGATTAGGATGTGGACATCTATGAATGGCTATTCTTCTGCCTACCACCTTCAGGATAATAGTAATAATCTGCATCATGAGGTTGTGAAGAAGATCAAAAGAATCAACAAACACATGTAAAATGATTAGACTGGTGCTTGGCACACAGTAAGCACTCCATACTAATTATCCCATAGTCAGCAATCTGTAATAATTATCTATTACATTATTATCTGGAAAGGAAATACAGAATGTATACAGCAGGTGCATCTAGAGTTGATTTTTACTTTCTTTGTTTTTGCTCATATTTGTTTTTCCTTTTTCTTCCATGGCCAAGTATTACTTGAGCACTTTTTAAATTTTTAAATAAAAATGCTGCTGCTTCTGCTAAGTCGCTTCAGTCGTATCCCGACTCTGTGCGACCCCATAGATGGCAGCACACCAGGCTCCCCCGTCCTGGGATTCTCCAGGGAAGAACACTGGAGTTGGTTGCCATTTCCTTCTCCAAAGCATCAAAGGGAAAAGGGAAAGTGAAGTCGCTCAGTCGTATCCGACTCTTAGTGACCCCGTGGACTGCAGCCTACCAGAATCCTCCATCCATGAGATTTTCCAGGCAAGAGTACTGGAGTAGATCGCCAGTGCCTTCTCTAAAATAAAAATGAGACTAACCAATAAAGGAGACTGTCATAGTAAAATGGGAACACAACTTAATTTGGGGTTAAAAGGTTCAAGTACTCATCTCAGTCCTACTGATGAACACAAATTGTGATATTGAACAAGCTGTCTTACCTCTCTATAGTTCAGTTTTTCTCACTGGTAATCTGAAGGAGATTTACTATATACTTTGCAAGGTCCTTCCAGTTCTAAATGCCATACATCTGAGATTTTAAACATCAACAAGTTGATAAATCGTAGTGAACACTGCTTAGTATATTAAAAATGCTACAAAATTAGTAAGAAAAAAAGATAGCCTTATATGGATAAAAGAAGGGGTAAAAAGCATAAGCAGGCATTTCACAGAAGAAAAACAAATGGCAAATAGCATAGGTAAAGATGTTAAACTTCATTTCAGTTCAGTTCAGTCGCTCAGTCGTGTCCGACTCTTTGCGACCCCATGAATCGCAGCACGCCAGGCCTCCCTGTCCATCACCAACTCCCGGAGTTCACTCAAACTCATGTCCATCGAGTTGGTGATGCCATCCAGCCATCTCATCCTCTGTTGTCCCCTCTTCCTCCTAGCCCCAATCCCTCCCAGCATCAGAGTCTTTTCCAATGAGGCAACTCTTCGCATGAAGTGGCTTAAGTACTGGAGTTTCAGCTTTAGCATCAGTCCTTCCAAAGAACACCCAGGACTGATCTCCTTTAGAATGGACTGGCTGGATCTCCTTGCAGCCCAAGGGACTCTCAAGAGTCTTCTCCAACCCCACAGTTCAAAAGCATCAATTCTTTGACGTTCAGCCTTCTTCACAGTCCAACTCTCACAAGTAACAGGTAAATGCAATTTAAACCTTCAGTGAGATATTTTATACCCAGTAGGTTGGCAAAAATCCAAAAGTCCAACAGCGTGAGTGATTGGAGATGATGTAAATGAATGGTAATGCTTGCTCAGTGCTGCTGGGAGTTGAAATTAGGACAACTACTTTGGAAAGCAATTTGACATTCCCTGGTATTGTAATGACATTCCGTTTATCATGTAAAATAGAACATGGTCCTGATGTCCAGCCTTTCCACCCAGAAAAGCTCTCATCCATGTACCCTGGGAGGCAGACATGAGAATGTTCATAGCAGCACTGCTCATGAGATTGAAATACTGAAAACAGCCCACAGCAAATGGATAAACTGTGCTCTGCTCACATGATGGATTATTATATAGCAGTGAAAATGAACAAACAGCTCTTCACATGGCCATGGATCAAGCTTAGAAACACAATACTAAGTGGGGGGAAAAAGCAAGTCCTGAGAGACTACAAATATAATGATGTCATTTTATGAAGCCCAAACCCAAGCAAAACCAATGTATATTTTGTAAGGGTTCAAAATGAGTAATTAAAAACAAGGAAATGGAAAACAGAAAATTCAGGATAGTAGTTATTGATGCAGTGTGGAGAGAAGGAGGGAGGGATGTAACTAGTAATGTTCTAGTTCCTTAACTGGACAGTAGGCTCCTAAGTGTTTATTTAATTATGCATCATAACTTGCATTTGTGTGAGTTATATTTTTTGTGTTTATAAACATTAAATTAAAATGATTTTTTTTTTTTTTTTAAATTTTCCTTTTTCTTCCATGGCCAAGTATTACTTGAGCACTTTTTAAATTTTTAAATAAAAATGCTGCTGCTTCTGCTAAGTCGCTTCAGTCGTATCCCGACTCTGTGCGACCCCATAGATGGCAGCACACCAGGCTCCCCCGTCCTGGGATTCTCCAGGGAAGAACACTGGAGTTGGTTGCCATTTCCTTCTCCAAAGCATCAAAGGGAAAAGGGAAAGTGAAGTCGCTCAGTCGTATCCGACTCTTAGTGACCCCGTGGACTGCAGCCTACCAGAATCCTCCATCCATGAGATTTTCCAGGCAAGAGTACTGGAGTAGATCGCCAGTGCCTTCTCTAAAATAAAAATGAGACTAACCAATAAAGGAGACTGTCATAGTAAAATGGGAACACAACTTAATTTGGGGTTAAAAGGTTCAAGTACTCATCTCAGTCCTACTGATGAACACAAATTGTGATATTGAACAAGCTGTCTTACCTCTCTATAGTTCAGTTTTTCTCACTGGTAATCTGAAGGAGATTTACTATATACTTTGCAAGGTCCTTCCAGTTCTAAATGCCATACATCTGAGATTTTAAACATCAACAAGTTGATAAATCGTAGTGAACACTGCTTAGTATATTAAAAATGCTACAAAATTAGTAAGAAAAAAAGATAGCCTTATATGGATAAAAGAAGGGGTAAAAAGCATAAGCAGGCATTTCACAGAAGAAAAACAAATGGCAAATAGCATAGGTAAAGATGTTAAACTTCATTTCAGTTCAGTTCAGTCGCTCAGTCGTGTCCGACTCTTTGCGACCCCATGAATCGCAGCACGCCAGGCCTCCCTGTCCATCACCAACTCCCGGAGTTCACTCAAACTCATGTCCATCGAGTTGGTGATGCCATCCAGCCATCTCATCCTCTGTTGTCCCCTCTTCCTCCTAGCCCCAATCCCTCCCAGCATCAGAGTCTTTTCCAATGAGGCAACTCTTCGCATGAAGTGGCTTAAGTACTGGAGTTTCAGCTTTAGCATCAGTCCTTCCAAAGAACACCCAGGACTGATCTCCTTTAGAATGGACTGGCTGGATCTCCTTGCAGCCCAAGGGACTCTCAAGAGTCTTCTCCAACCCCACAGTTCAAAAGCATCAATTCTTTGACGTTCAGCCTTCTTCACAGTCCAACTCTCACAAGTAACAGGTAAATGCAATTTAAACCTTCAGTGAGATATTTTATACCCAGTAGGTTGGCAAAAATCCAAAAGTCCAACAGCGTGAGTGATTGGAGATGATGTAAATGAATGGTAATGCTTGCTCAGTGCTGCTGGGAGTTGAAATTAGGACAACTACTTTGGAAAGCAATTTGACATTCCCTGGTATTGTAATGACATTCCGTTTATCATGTAAAATAGAACATGGTCCTGATGTCCAGCCTTTCCACCCAGAAAAGCTCTCATCCATGTACCCTGGGAGGCAGACATGAGAATGTTCATAGCAGCACTGCTCATGAGATTGAAATACTGAAAACAGCCCACAGCAAATGGATAAACTGTGCTCTGCTCACATGATGGATTATTATATAGCAGTGAAAATGAACAAACAGCTCTTCACATGGCCATGGATCAAGCTTAGAAACACAATACTAAGTGGGGGGAAAAAGCAAGTCCTGAGAGACTACAAATATAATGATGTCATTTTATGAAGCCCAAACCCAAGCAAAACCAATGTATATTTTGTAAGGGTTCAAAATGAGTAATTAAAAACAAGGAAATGGAAAACAGAAAATTCAGGATAGTAGTTATTGATGCAGTGTGGAGAGAAGGAGGGAGGGATGTAACTAGTAATGTTCTAGTTCCTTAACTGGACAGTAGGCTCCTAAGTGTTTATTTAATTATGCATCATAACTTGCATTTGTGTGAGTTATATTTTTTGTGTTTATAAACATTAAATTAAAATGATTTTTTTTTTTTTTTTAAAGAATACTGTTTAGGAGCTTCTGTATTCTGATCTAGGATGCTTCCTGTAGTTGATGCTAATCACTCGGATTCCTTTCAAATTCATGAAAGTAAAGTCTTTATGGTTAATTTGCTATTTGCGATCCTGCTAGTTAAGCAGACTTCATAACAGCCTGGGCTTGTGCAACTGTTGTTTTCAGTGTATGCTCCAAATGAACCTCATACTCTCTGAGACCCATAACCCCAGAGGGTGTTATACCTACAGAAAAAGTACCTCCAGAAGTCTCTTGCAGCCTGTCTTCTATGTGCCCCAAAGCTAGCCATTTTGGAGGCTCCTTCTTTGGGTCTGAGACACAAGGTTCATAAATAGCCAGCCCAGCCTAGGTGAATCTGTTACTCTTCCAATTCATTACAGTGTATATTTCAAAGCTGAAGAATCACATTCCTGTTTCTCTGACTTATTTTGTGTTATTTCAGATTTATCCATCTAGTCATGGTCCAGAGGGGCATGGTCTCACATTCAGCAACAACCCTGGCATTCATGTTATTTTTGACTTCCATCTTGATCCTATCATCTCCCAAAGAATAAACCAGCTTTGTTGATTTGCTTTTCTATTTCCTTGACTCTCAGTGAGGAATTTGGAGGTAATTATCAGAACTCAGGGGTACCTGAGTAAACATCAACGTTTCCAGTGAGAGGATTAGCTTGCATAGGGCTTGCCAACTGAAGTTAGTGCCAGATGCATGGAGGAGGATGGATGAGGGCAGTCTTTGAGGCAGCAGTGACACCTGTCTTCTAAAACTCACCTTTTGGATGTTGGATACTATAAACACATCAGTTGGGTGAAGTACTGGTTTGTAAGACTCACTACCTAAAGTAGAATGGCCCCTATTACATACCACTTTGTGTGAGATCCTCAGTTTTGGAGACAAAATTTTTAAAACTTTTTGTCATGAAAAATTCCAAAAAATATACAGCAGGAAAAAAGGAGTATAATGTAAATATATTCTATAAAATAAACACAAAAATTGCATAAAAGGCTTGATGAAATCCATCAGCAGTTTCAACATTTATTAACTCATGAACATTCTTGTTTCATTTGTAACCCCTTCCCTTCCAGGATTATCTTAAATCAAATCCCTAATGTCATGGGGTGCAGATACTGTGAATGGATCATTGTGATAAGTAATCTCAAAGGTCTTAAAGAGTATTATTAATGGCAATATAGAGTGCAATCTTTCTTTGCAAACTTATTGCAAGCTAGTTTTAAAAATCATTCACCTAGAGCCAGACAGCTTGGAATGTGAAGTCAAGTGGGCCTTAAAAAGCATCACTACGAACAAAGCTAGTGGAGGTGATGGAATTCTAGTTGAGCTATTTCAAATCCTGAAAGATGCTATGAAAGTGCTGCACTCAATATGCCAGCAAATTTGGGAAACTCAGCAGTGGTCACAGGACTGGAAAAGGTCAGTTTTCATTCCAATCCCAAAGAAAGGCAATGCCAAAGAATGCTCAAACTACTGCACAATTGCACTCATCTAACACACTAGTAAGCTAATGCTTAAAATTCTCCAAGCCAGGCTTCAGCAATACGTGAACCGTGAACTCCCTGATGTTCAAGCTGGTTTTAGAAAAGGCAGAGGAATCAGAGATCAAATTGCCAACAATAGTTGGATCATGGAAAAAGCAAGAGAGCTCCAGAAAAATATCCATTTCTGCTTTATTGACTATGCCAAAGCCTTTGACTGTGTGGATCACAATAAGCTGTGGAAAATTCTGAAAGAGATGGAAATACCAGACCACCTGACCTGCCTCTTGAGAAACCTATATGCAGATCAGGAAGCAACAGTTAGAACTGGACATGGAACAACAGACTGGTTCCAAATAGGAAAAGGAGTACATCAAGGCTGTATATTGTCACCCTGCTTATTTAACTTCTATGCAGAGTACATCATGAGAAATGCTGGGCTGGAAGAAGCACAAACTGGAATCAAGATTGCCGGGAGAAATATCAGTAACCTCAGATATGCAGATAACACCACCTTTATGGCAGAAAGTGAAGAAGAACTAAAGAGCCTCTTGATAAAAGTGAAAGAGAAGAGTGAAAAAGTTGGCTTAAAGCTCAACATTCAGAAAACGAAGATCATGGCATCTGGTCCCATCACTTCATGGCAAATAGATGGGGAAATAGTGGAAACAGGGGCTGACTTTATTTTTTTTGGCTCCAAAATCACTTCAGATGGTGATTGCAGCCATGAAATTAAAAGACACTTACTCCTTGGAAGGAAAGTTATGACCAACCTAGACAGCATATTCAAAAGCAGAGACATTACTTTGTCAACAAAGGTCCGTCTAGTTAAGTCTATGGTTTTTCCAGTGGTCATGTATGAATGTGAGAGTTGGACTGTGAAGAAAGCTGAGCGCCGAAGAATTTATGCTTTTGAACTATGGTGTTGAAGAAGACTCTTGAGAATGCCTTGGACTGCAAGGAGATCCAACCAGTCCATTNAAAGGTCCGTCTAGTTAAGTCTATGGTTTTTCCAGTGGTCATGTATGAATGTGAGAGTTGGACTGTGAAGAAAGCTGAGCGCCGAAGAATTTATGCTTTTGAACTATGGTGTTGAAGAAGACTCTTGAGAATGCCTTGGACTGCAAGGAGATCCAACCAGTCCATTCTAAAGGAGATCAGTCCCGGGTGTTCATTGGTAGGACTGATGTTGAAGCTGAAACTCCAATACTTTGGCCACCTGATGCAAAGAGCTGACTCATTTGAAAAGACTCTGATGTTGGGAAAGATTGAGGGCAGGAGGAGAAGGGGACGACAGAGGATGAGATGGTTGGATGGCATCACCGACTTAATGGACATGGGTTTGGGCGGACTCCAGGAGTTGGTGATGGACAGGGAGGCCTGGTGTGCTGCAGTTCTTGGAGTGGCAAAGAGTTGGACACGACTGAGCGGCTGAACTTAACTGAAGAGGCCAGAGTTCTTTGCACTTAAGACTACCTTTATCTTCCTAGTGGAGGGCGCTCTTGGAAAAATTCAAGATACGGAGAATTACTGAAGGACTTTGATAAGAGGTCGGGCGTGTCCCAACGGAAAGTCGGGCGTGTCCCAAAGGATAGTCCCACGGAAAGTCCTCAAGCCCGGCTGAGGCCCAATCAGGAACCGGGGGCGGATCGACCCTTCGAAGGAGACTGGCGCCATGACCTGGCCCAATCAGGAACTGATACAGGGCCCTCAACCACCAATCCCCGTCGCAGCCTGTACAAACTACCCAATAGAAGGGAAAACTGGTTAACGCGCGAACTCTGGATATAAAACCCCAGCCCTACCCCTCACTCTTTGCAGACTCCCTTCCCCGCTTGCCCACTTTGGGGAGCTCTGCCCGAGAGCGATCGCCCAATAAAGGCTTCTACCAACGGTCCTTAGAGGTGGCTCTTTCTTCCCGCGGCGATCTAACATTTATAATTGGGGGGATTAAAGAGAGCAATAGAAGGACTTAACTTTTGTAAAGTTTCTATTTTTTCAGTCTTACTATCAACAGAGTATTGAAAGGTCAGTGAAATAACATCAAGTCAGTTAGCAACTGTAGCCTTAACTGGTCTGTATAATCTATCCTATATAAACTTATCTTCCAAAAGCACACCTTTGCCCATTCTTTTAATAAATGTGAGTGTCTATTATATGCAATGCATTGTAGGAGACTTGGGAGGGGATTTAAAGCCAATCAGAAATATCTGCTTTTCCATAATAAGGAATTTGGTCTTTGTCCTGGGTTTCTGAGAGGGGAATTAAAAACTCTTGGAGTTTTCCAAGTGATAAAAGTGCCTTTTTTCTTCATGGTGGGACCCTGGACAACGCCTGAGATTTTGATAAGGAGATCACTCATGGGAGGGTGGGGTCATGATAGAGAGATGCAGCATGTGATTTCAGGGTTAGGGCTTTGATCCAGGTGTTATCAACCTGATCTCAAGGAAGGAAGGGGGCTGGGGATTGAATTCAGTCATGTGACCAATGATTTAATCAATCGTGCCTCAATAATGAGACCCCAATAAAAATTTGAGGTACCAAAAATTCCGGTGAGCTTCCCGGTTGGTGAACACATCAAAGTGCCCAGAGGATGATGTGTCCCAAGTCCACCCTGAGAGGACATGGAAGCTCTATGCTCGAGACCCTTGCCTTATGTGTCTCTTCGTTTGGCTGGCTTATACCCTTTATGGTCCTTTATAATAAAATTGTAATCAGAAGTATAGTGCTTTCCTGAGTTTTGTGAGTCCTTCTAGTAATTAGCAAACTTGAGAGAGTTGTGGGAAATCCTGAATTTGTAGCCAGTTGGTCAGAAGTGTAGTGGCTGGGGGACCTCCTGCACTGCAGCTGGTGTCTGCACCTGAAGGGAGGGCAGTTTTGTCAAGAACCGTGCTCCTCACCCGTGGAGTCTGCAGTAGTTCTGCACTGCATTGCAGCCCTGCAGCTCGCATCTTCAAACTTCACAAATTAGTAGAGGAGATAAGACATAGATGCTAGTGAGAAGTAAAAATACTATGCAACAGTTACAGATGTGCTGTGGGAAACTAGAGACAGGAAAGAGAAATTGTAGCTAGGGACACCAGAGGAGGCCTTGGGAGAAGGTGGCCCTGCCTGGAGCCTTAAAGGATGGGTGACAGCCATAAAAAAGAATGAAATATTACCATTTGCAGCAACATGAACAGACCTAGAGATTATCAAACCAGCTGAAGGAAATCAAGCAAAGAAAGATAAGTATCTTATGATAGCACTTACATGTAGAATCTAAAAAAAGAAGATGATACAAACCAACTTGCTTACAAAACAGAAACAGAATCACAGATGTAGGAAATTTCTGGTTACCAAAAGCGAACAGGGAGGGAGGGATAAATTAAGAGTAAGGGATTAATAGATAAACACTATATATAAAATAAACAACAAGGTCCTGCAGCTCCCTGTACAGCACAGGGAACTATATTCAGTATCTTATAATAACCTATTAAGAGAAAGAATCTGAAGCTGTATGCCTGAAAATAACACAATATTGTGAATCAGCTGTAGTTTAATAAATAAAATTTTAGAAAGAAAAAAAATGATAAGTGAGATTTGGACATGCAGAAATTGTGATAATAAATGTTTAATGAGTGCTTACTCTGCATCAGGCTCTACGTGCATGCTAAGTTGCTTCAGTCATATCCAGAACTCTGTGGGACCTTATGGACTGCAGCCCTCCAGGCTCCTCTGTCCATGGAATTCTCCAGGCCAGAATGGCCAGGTAGCCGTTCCCTTCTCTAGGGGATCTTTGCAACCCAGGAATTGAACTCAGGTCTCCCACATGGCAGGCAGATTTACCAGCTGAGCCACCAGGGAAGCCCTTGATACAAACATAAGGGGAAGGGAATAATGTCAGGTAGGTACTTTAAGAGTTGAACCCTAAAGAAGAATGAGCATCAAAGAATTGATGCTTTTGAGTTGTGGTGCTAGAGAAGACTTGAGAGTTCCTTGGACAACAAGTAGATCAAATCAGTCAATCCTCCAGGAAGTCAACCCTGAATATTCATTGGAACAACTGATGCTGAAGCTGAAGCTCCAATACTTTGGCCCCCTGATGCAAAGAGCTGACTCACTTTGAAAGATCCTTATGGTGGGAAAGATGGAAGGCAAAAGGAGAAGGGGACAGCAGAAGATAAGACGGTTAGATAGCTTCGCCGACTTAATGGACATGAATTTGAGCAAACTGTGGGAGATACTGGAGGAGAGAGGAGACTGGCATGCTATAGTCCATGGGGTCACAAAGAGTTGGACACAACTTAGCGACTGAACAACAGCAAGGTACTTTGATTGCTTGACTAAGGGCTCTGAGCTTGACGTAGAAGGCTTTAGAGCACCAAAGATTCTTGAGAATAGGGCTTTGTCATGGATTCTGTGGACTTCTCTAGTTACTGTGATGAAAGTGTAGGGAATTACCCTTGAAAGCATGGGCCGCTCCTCCAAACCAAGGTGCTACTCTTCTAAAGAATGAGTTGCTTTCTACCTAGTCCTCAAGTTGTGCTGTATAGACTAGAGGCTCCAAGGAGGAGCCACTCATTCTCATTTTTCACCTCCCATGGCAATTGGCCAAAGGCACACCAGAGGCACTTGGGTATTTGTGGGATGCGTGGATATTATACCAGGTTTTACCATATCAAATTGTCACTATTTGACTCCTTTTGGCCTAAAAAAATGGCAACTAATTATGGTTTCAATCTATTTTAAGGCACATTCTATTATAATTTTATACAGAGATTGACTAATGCTAAAATTCAAGGGCACTGCTGTTAAAGGAATTAAAGGAAGCATTAGAAAATATTTAGGGACTATTATTGAATATATCTGTATAAATATTACACATATATGCATATGTAATATACATATGTTAGCTATTGTAGAATATGTGTATATATATAGAGAGAGAAATTTAAAGTCCTGTCTATAGTTATTTATAGAAGAAATATTATCCAGGCAATCTGATCCTGAGGCCAAATCAGAAGCACGAATTTCATTCAAATCAGGTTTATAAACTTGACAGAAGACTCAATACAGTATATCAGAAATGAAAGGGGAGAAAGAGAAACAAGAAAATTGGATAAATTTTGTCCAGTAGTTGATGTCAGATATAGTGTTTCATAGAGGATTCTTTATGTGTAAGAAGAGGTCATTTTTAGCTATCTTCGACCAAGAAGTTAGGAAATTTTAATAGTTAGGTATATTTCACATTATTAAAATTTCCTAACTTTTTAGTTATAATTAAGCATATGTCACATTGGGCTTCCCTAGTAGCTCAGTGACAAAGAATCTGCCTGCAATGCAGAAGAGTTGGGTTCAATCCCTGGGTTGGGAAGATCCCCTGGAGGAGGGCATAGCAACCCACCCTAGTACTCTTGCCTAGAAGAGCCCATGGACAAAGGAGCCTGTCAGGCTGCAGTTCACAGGGTCACATAGTCAGACACGACTGAAGCGACTAAGCAGGAGCATATGTGACATTAGAAATGACGTCATCAATCAAAGGAAAAAGATGAGTTGATGTCAAAGTCCCTCATAAATCCAAAGAGATCCGCCCAGCTGGGAACCCTCCCACTGACCATGGCTGCTACCACAGAGGGTCAAGCATCAAAGTTAAGCCCCAAGGGTCATCATTATCTGTGCAGCTCACCTAACATCAGTGAACAAGTGACTCAGACAGAATGAGTTAAGTGTGTAGCATGCAGCCCAGGTTTTGCAGTCACCCCCAAACTTCCAGCCAGGAGCTGACATGCACACAAGAATTACAATTCAAGGAGAGGGGGAATTTAAAGTAGATAGAAATCCAGCTCAAAATCCTGCCCAGCAAGTCTGTCTTATTCCATATGTTTGCTTAGTTTAATTGAACAGGACAGTGTAAGAGACGATTTATTTCCGAAAGCAGCTCAGACCTACTTGTTGCTTGCTGACTCTCCTGAAGCAGACCTGTGTGGGAAAGAATTTTGTCCTTTCAGAATACTCTGAACTAACTATTCAAAGGAGATAATTATTTCCAAGCTAGAGGAAGTAGAAAGGCTGGACTAGATTGTGAATCACTTAACTTTTGATTTGCACACAAAGAATATTCCTGCCCAAGGTTTGAAGGTAGAGCCAAATTGAAGGGCAAGTGTTCCCCCTAAATTCAAACGATTTTGATCAAATGGCATCTGCATTTATGAATCCCTGGGAAATTTTGTTACAAATCTCAAATGATTTAACTTTTCTAACATCATTTGAAAACTCAGCTTCTAATCTTTAAACTTCATAAATCAGTATGGATTTTACCCCTCAGATGCTGATCTTATAAAGTGGAATGTATCATATGCTTCCTAATATAAGCCCCTTTAATAGCACCTTATGAAGATGGTAAAGCGTTTACCTGCAATGCGAAGACCCGAGTTTGATCCCTGGGTTGGGAAGATCTCCTGGAGAAGGAAATGGCAACCCACTCCAGTATTCTTGCCTGGAGAATCCCATAGACGGAGGAGCATGGTAGCCTACAGTCCATGGGGTCACAAAGAGTCGGACACGACTGAGTGACTTCACTTAGGAAGATCAAATTCCCACTATTGTCCCCCACCAAAGTACACATACAATTACCCTCAACCTCTCTTAATTTTTTTTAGTATTTGTTTATTTGGCTACATAGGGCACTAGTGGTAAAGAACCTGCCTGCCAAAGCAGGAGACATAAGAAACGTGAGTTCAATCACTGGGTCAGGAAGATCCCCTGGAGGGGTAAATAGCACCCACTCCAGTATTCTTGCCTGGAGAATTCCATGGACAGAGGAGCCTGGCAGGCTACAGTCCAAGGGGCTGCAAAGAATCAGACACGACTGAAGTGACTGAGCACCCACACCGGAGTGTCTTGGTTGCAGCATGTGGGATCTTCCTTGGGGAGGAGGACTTAGTTGGCCCTGGGGCATGTGGGATCTTAGTTCCTCAACCAGGGACTGAACCACATCCCCTGCATTGGAAAGTGGATTCTTAACCACTAGACCACCAGGGAAGTCCCTCAACCTCTCTTTAAATCTGTTAATTTTGTGTCCCACGGACATAGTATTACATTCTTAGTACAATTTTCTTTTTCTCCAGGTTCTCAGGAGTTTTCTTTTAAGGGAAGAGAGATTTGGGGGATCATTTATCTGAGCTGGGGTATCTTGGAGAGTCTTGTCTGCAGATGTTTGCAATCATACAAAGCATGGCAGCCCCTACCAGGCACCCCAGTTGCTTACTCACGTTTTGTTCTCTCCCCTAAATTCAGTTCATCTTGCTCTAACATGAGAGAGACAGACTGTTTATCCACAAGCCCTTCTTTCTGGGAGACATCAGAAACCCTAAGGACTCATGAAAGCCACAGGGCACAGGCTCATAAAGGAGAGGCCAATTCTAAGGTCTTTTAGAAGTCTCTCTCCTGATTTTCAGGCTACTGGACACCTCATTTCCTGTTCAGATTTCCACTGGGGTGGAGAGGTCTGGACAAGTGCCCTTTTCCTGGCCTTTCTAACTTTCCTCCCCTCTGTTTCTCTGTGCTCCAAAGAGCTTTTCTTCCTTAGTGATAAAATAATGATATAGCCACCCTTTTGGAGGAATGCCTGGAACTCTATGAAATAACACACCCACCTCTGCACTCAGGCTCCTCAGCCCTCTTATCCCCCTTCTACCATCTAATATATGTTTACTCAATGTTTTTCCTCCCTGCTCTCCCAAAACTGTAAGTGGCCTGAGGGTGGGGACTTGTCTTTTACCACTCTGTCCCCAGAGGCAACACACACATGTTAAAGGCAATCTATAAATATTCGTTGAATGAATGAATAAATGTGCCTAGATTGGATGATGTAAACGAAGAGAGTGAAGACCAAACTTACATAAAATAACTTTTAAAATACTTTTTCATTTAACAGTGTGATGAATATCTGGCAAAGGGTTATAGAATTACTCAATCGATGATTAAACTGTCAAGGACATTTTAGACCAATCCTTCAATATAGTAGGGGGAAAAATGACTTTTGCTTTCAGATATATACTGCAACCTGACATTCTTTGTAGGATTTTTTTTTAAGAAATAATTTTTAGAAAAACGTGTGAAACATTTTTATTTAGAACCTAGACTTCAGAGACCTATCATCAAACAATGAATTTTGAGTTTTTCTTTCTTCGAATGCTTCAACCACCAACAATCTGATATACCACTTAAAGTAATTTAATTATCTTTCTAGAGAAGAGTCACCTTCACCAAAGATCATATGAATAGTACGTATGCCTTATAAAACAACATTCTTTAAGCTACTGGCTACAGAATCATATGTGCGTGTGTTAGTTGCTCAGATTCTTTCTGACCTCATGAACTGTAGCCTGCCATCATATGGTACTTTATAAAAGGTTCAGAACTAGCCAGAAAGCTTGTTTCTTTAAATAAAAATTAAAGACGAGGGAAAGGGAGAAGAATGTTACATCCTCATTTAAGCTTCCAGAATGATTCATCTCTTATCATTTTATTTCTCCATCTATTGTCAATGTCACAGGAAAGTGTTTGATTTACTCAGGATCAAGGAATCTCTTGTTAAATCAAATGCTGCTAAGTGCATTACAAATGCAGCTCCATTCAAATTTACCAACTTATATAACCAAGGCTTCCCAGGTGGCACAGTGGTAAAGAAACCCCCTGCCAATGCAGGAGACATAAGAAATGCGGGTTGAGAAGATCCCCTGGAGGAGAGCATGGCAACCCACTCCAGTATTCTTGCCTGGAAAATTCCACAGACAGAGGAGCCTGGCGGGCTACAGTTCATGGGACTGCAGAGTTGGATGTGACTGGGCGCACACACATACACACACACACAGCAGGGATAACTCTGCTCTGGATTCAATTTTGCTTATTAAATATAAGTTGCTATTGGAGCTGATACTGATCCTCAGGCTTATTTCTAACCACTGATGGGATTTTGATTGCGAGATTCAATGACATCAACACTCCAAGCAGTGGAGGAAGCCTTTCACACGATGCAGAACAGCTGTTCCAGTGTTCTGCTACTCCTGCCTGGAATTCCAACTTTCTTCTGAATTACCAGGCACCACTCAGTTGCTTTCTCCTTTATGTTTCAGTAACACTTTCACACATCTCCCTAGAGCACCTATCAGAGTGCTTCGAGATCAATAATTCACATCCAGGATCACTGCTAGCCCATAAGACACCCTCGTATGAATTAGAAAAAGACACCCCGTCTCTAGAGAAGTCAGAGAAAGATAGGATAACACCAACTATGTATTTTTATAAAGTTCCAGGGACAAATTAGCACAGAGAGGACACTCATCTTCCCTCCTCCTGGATCCACACTTCTACCATGAAACAGGAGAGTGATCTGTCAACAACAGCATGTTTCATTGCTTAGTTCAACTGCAAGATGTATCTTGTTAACAATAGTAAGAGTTTTCCTGTAAAGACTGAATCTCTTCCAGAATCAACAGAACCTGGTCAACATTTTGCGTGAGAAAGATTTTTTTAGAGACAAGACACGATTTTCAACTGTGTGCTCTGCAGGTTGTCAGCTATTCAGTGACCTCTCACTATTTTAGAGCTGGTCTTCTACCTTGGGCATTCCATAAGAATGAGAGAGGAAAATGGAACAGTGCTTTCCTCTTGTGCCTGAGACCATCTAAAAATACCCTTGATCTGTTCTCCCTCCTGCGCACTCTTCCAAAAGGGGAGAGGGAAGGAAAAGAGGCGTGAGAAGGGCTACAGGCATTTGTTACTGGGATCTCAACAATATCCCCACAACACAGTCTGGAGGCATTGGACCAATGGTTGCTTTTCTCCCTTATCTTGTCTAATAATGGTGATGCCACCAATGTGTAGTCTCTCTGGAGAGCCCTCTTCTAGGCAGACTAAAGGCTCATTCTGAACAAAGCGAGGGATACACAGCTCTTTCGGTCCCATTTTCTCAGCCAAGCTCAAGGTGCTTTGACATATACTGGTATGCATCCTAGTATGACCAGGAATGCCTCTTTTGCGGAATCTTAGGTTTTAATCCTAGAGATAATCTGGGCTTCCCTTGTGGCTCAGCTGGTAAAGAATCTGCCTGCAATGTGGGAGCCCTGGGTTCGATCCCTGGGTTGGGAAGACCCCTTGGAGAAGGGAAAGGCTACCCACTCCAGTATTCTGGCCTGGAGAATTCCATGGACTGTAAAGTCCATGGGGTCACAAAGAGTCAGACACTACTGAGCGACTTTCACTTCACTTCCCTAATCTATCTCAGTGTTTTCAAACTTCTTTGACTTCACCTCATAGTAAGAAAAAAGTTTTCCTTGCAATGCTGTACACACATAACTATATGAACATAGATTTACATGAAATGCTTCTGGAAACTATTTAGTCATGTGACATATAATGCACCCTAATATTTTCTATGCTATTCAATTTTTTTTAAATGCTCATCATAACCCACTAGGTTGATTTCATGGTTCACTAGTGGGCTGGGGCCAACAGTTTGAGAATCACTGATCTACTTTAATCCCCTCATGTGGTAGAACAGGAAATGGAAGTCAAGAAAGGTTAAGTAATCTAAACAAGGTTACACAGCTGCTGCCTGGTAGCAGAACCAGGACTAAAACCCTGGTAGCAAAATTATCTAACCTAGCTAATTATTCGGAGAAGGCAATGGCACCCCACTCCAGTACTCTTGCCTGGAAAATCCCATGGACGGAGGAGCCTGGTAGGCTGCAGTCCATGGGGTCGCTGAGAGTTGGACACGACTCAGTGACTTTCATTTTCACTTTTCACTTTCATGCATTGGAGAAGGAAATGGCAACCCACTCCAGTGTTCTTGCCTAGAGAATCCCAGGGATGGGGGAGCCTGGTGGGCTGCCATCTATGGGGTCGCACAGAGTCGGACACGACTGAAGCGACTTAGCAGCAGCAGCAGCAGCAGCAGCTAATTATTAATAATAAACACATTTCTTGCAAAACAATGAGCAAGTGCTATGCTAGTACTGTGAGCGGTCTGTGCTATTACAAAATATGTACGTTTTCTAACACTAGAAAATTCAAGTCACTCAATCTCACACACAGAACATTTCAGTTGCAAACTCCAGCTATCTAGAAGACGAAGTCTTTCTACATATTTACAGACACACACACACACACACACACACATACATACATACATATATATATGTATACAGTGGATTTGTTTATTTTACAAATGTTTTAAATTACATCTGCTGCTTGGCTCCAATTTTCTGGCTCATGTACACTTCCTGTCAGTGACATCTATAATCCAACAGAAAAAAACCTAAGCAACAAGTCCTTCCAAAGATCTTTAGTGAAGCTTGCTTGATCAAAAAAGTAACAGTGGGCATCTCTGTGATCTCAGTTACACTAGGGGACTCTATGCAGATATGAATAAGAGTGAGCACTGCAGCTAGGATCTAGAGCCAGCTACTAATAGCACGAGTCTAGAACAGCCTTAGCAAAGCTCAGCAACCTCCCAGCCCATCACTCTTGGATGGTTCACCCTTAAGGGCGGCATGCATAGGAACTGCAGTTGACTCTGACTGCATTACCTCTCTAAGAGTATTATCTCCATTAAGATGTTAGTCTTTAAAAATGAAGCCCTAAATTTCAGCAACTAGCATACTTTCCTTCAATAAGGCATGTGTGCCTTCCTGTTCCACCTATTTTTATCCTGTTTTTTCTTAAAAAAAAAAAAAGCCTGCTCCAGCCAAAGCAAATAGTATCTCTCATTAGAAGCAAGATTGGTCTGCAGCCTGCCCAGAATATGGCACTAAGGATGCAGTGGGCTGATTTTGCCCATGGCTTTTTTTTTCCATTGGTATGGTACCTGTTCCCTGGTTCAGCTGACGAAAGCAGCAGTGACCTTTTCCAACAATTGGCCTCTGTCTTTACATTGGCTTTCTGCACTTGACTGTGAGCCATGAAGATCACCTTAAGGGCACCTTTCAACCTACTCCTGTGAAATGGCAACAGAACAGAAAATGACACAGAAGTAAAGGGACACTGAGGAAGAGATATAGATCCTTTTAGCCTGTGAATGTGAAAATGTCACAGGTCCCTTCTGAGCATGTTCCAGCTGAAGGCAAAAAAGCTTTGGGGTAAACATATGGACCACATGTGCAGAAGCACTGAAAATTAGGTATGAAAGTTATCTATGCAAAATTATCCCCAAATTCCTACTGTGATCATTATGAAATTACCTTGGTGTGCTGGTTTCTGGTTCACTTTTCAAGTTATGCAATTTCTTTTATAAAACCCCTAGCCAACATTATATCCTCTCCCCTTGGTCTTACTTCAGCATAGCACAGTAAATGTCATATCTCTTCCAAGCCCTAAATGCTAGACAACTATGTAAGAAGTGATTCCCTTTTGGCAGCATAGGCAGAATAAATCAGAGTATTTGATTATGATCTTTAAAACCCAATTTTTTAAAATTGGTATGTTTCTGTACTTTCTAAAGACAGAATGTTAAACAGTGCTTACATTTGTTTTGGCAAACACATGGGTGACTTTTGCAATGGGCAGTCTTCCATATCCGTATTTATGACAAATATGTCAGAATATAATCCATCCTAATGTCTATGAAGGGATCAACATTTACAAGTTATCATTTCCTTCTCATTATGTTGCTTTATTTCTTTACAAAGACAGGCATAGAAATTGCCATGAGATGGGGAATAATCAGTACTCAGAAGAAAACAGAATACCAACTCTTGTACCTGAATAGAAGGATGGTATATGCAATGTTTGTTTCATTTCTTACCTCTTCTTTGAGTGATGCAATGTAACTCACCACAACTTAATATAATCAAGGAGGTGGCATTTCACAGGAATGCTACTATCATGTCAGAGAGGAGGTTCTATAAGTCGGCTTTGCTACTGATAACAGTAGCAATTCAGTGACATTAAAAAAAATTAAGTACCATTTCCAAAAGGATAGTTACCTTTGAAGAAATAATATTGCCTTTGCATTGACTTTCATGCTCTAGTTCATCCCCAACAGATAGATGCAGTGAAGAGCCTGTATCCGTACTGTGAACAATATACTTCCTTTAATGTCAATCCCGGGTGAAATGAACCCAGCCAGGAAGAGCATTACAATCTTTCCAGTTTTAATCATCAACAGTTCTCCAAAAAGCAGACTTGGATTGTTGTTATCCCAGCAAGTTGATCATTTACAAATGGATCGTGTCCAAAAATTTCACTTGTATATTTGGATTATAGAGTGTCAAGTATAAGTGCTTATCTAGGCAATATAAAAATGACAGGTTCCCAGAACAGCTCATAGACATCTATTTCCTTCATGTTTTGCTGATGGTGTTGGGAGAGACAAACAAGGATGGAGGATTTGAAGAGTAGTAGTTGGCCTTGGAAAGAAAATCTGTGGCACGAGATCTAAAAAAGAAAATCTTCTAATGATTTCTACCACTTCCAAAAGGGAAGGAAGAAAGGGTGGCAAAGAAAGAGGAAGGAATAGCTATATCAACTATGGGCCAACCAATAAACAGCATTCTGAGTATTTTGGTTTCTTGAGAGATGAAAACACAGGGTAGCTACTAGGAGGTGTTGAGGCAATTCAGAAATTAGCAGCAGCAGGAAGTTACTACCATCCCTGGAATGGAGGGTCACAAAGAAAAGGTGGTATTGCCAGAATCCAGAAGCCGGATCACCCTGTGGAAGCTGGAGCTACAATGGGCCTGTCCCCTGGGGACTGGGGCCATGAAGGAGCTGCCACAGGTGCCATCAGGGAAGAACCTGTGGATACAGGGAAGGACAGGAGAGCTACCACGGCTCTCCCTTTCTCCACCACCCAGTTCCCATGGGTGCCTTCCATTGACCAAACCCAGACAGAAGCCAGTGACACAGAATCCTGGGAAATTCAGCCTCCTGTGATGCAGAGCAGGAAAGGGCAAGGAGTGGATCTGTGGGCTCACAGGTCAGGGCTGGCACATTAGCCAATTAACTAAAAAGAAAAACTCTAATCCCAGTCTTAGCAGATTCCACAAGAGGGAGTGGTGAATATTATTAGGTCTGAGAACAAAGACCATGCATGATCTACATAAAAAGCCAAATTATGATACAACAAAAATAACACCACCAAACACCAATATGAAGAATGTTACAAGAAAAACCGTGACAGCCAAATGAATGATCATGAGCGGGAAGAGACCATACTGGTCTGGCTGGAAATGGTTGGGTTCTTGTTTAGAAAGAAGGAAAATCAGGATGAAACCAAGACTTCCAGGGCAGAGCAGGCACCATCTATGGACACAAACAGGTGTTTTGTCCAACAGGTTTGGTCAAACACCACATACCTGCAATGGAAAGGTGAGTGAAACCCGGGGAAAGGAACTGGCTTCCTTGGTGGGGGAGAGGAGCAGGTGAGTGATTCATGGTCTTACCAGTATGGCCCTAGTCTAGGCTAGAAGCCACATTGTGTTTACTGACTCGGTGCCATCACATAGTAAAGTTTGACAATGAATGCAGAGACAAAAAGAAGGTCTCAGGCGGCAGGGGTCCACAAAGGATCTGGTTTTAAAATGGAGGAAAGAGGTAGTAGAGACCAACACCAACGGGCAAGAATCTGCACAATAAATCATCTGCCAGTCTTCACTGTTCCCACCCTCACCCCGCCCCCAAACCTCCCCGCCCTCGCAGGCTGCAAGCTACTCCTGCAGGAACTGCACCTCATTGGTCTTCGTAGCTCCAGGGCCTTGAACAGTGTCTGGCACAAAGCAGGTGCTCACTGCACAGTGGTTAAGTGAATGAATGGGCCGAGGTGCACTCTGGGTACACTGGGAGAGCAGAACCGCAGAGGATGACGGCCGACACTGCAGTGATGTGGCAGCGTGCTGGCCTGCCGGAAAACCCCAGCGGCAGCCAGACCAGTGTGGGCAGCTGCAGTCAGAAAATGAGATGGTTCTTTAAAGCAAATATTCTGAGTCATAAACAGCACAGGCCTATGCAAGTAGCCACAGCTGCCCAGCAAAGGACGGGAGTGCAACCGGTACATGATACGTTCCTGCCACCTAAGTTCTGCTCGGCTAATTCCGCAGCTCGGAGAAGGGTGGGAGCTGCCTCCCACAGGGGAGAGCCACAGAGTCGGGCCAGGATGGTCACCATTGCAGTAAAACTGCATAAGGCGGCTCCTAACCTTTGCCCCGAAAAGCCTGTGCCTCTAATATTATTGCCTGTAGAAATGTCCCGACTACTGTAGTTTTAGGTAATGTACAGCAGCTTTAATGTCGGGATTTTTACTGTGACTATGTCTAAGCGTCCCAGACCCTTTCCTTTTGAGGGATGCTTTAGCAGAAAAAATGGCAACATGCAATCGTTTTCTGTTTTGTATCGCCTCCCCAAAACTTCTCACTTGGCCCAGGGATGAGGCAGAGGCCCTTAACAAAACCAGTGAGAAGTCAGTGTGACTTATTCGACCTTTAAGAGAAAGAACCACACCTGATTTATGTTTGTTGCCTTTCCTTTCCCATTGGCAGGAATCTAGCCCAGAGCCTGTTTGTCACAGAGATTCATTGAATGAAATAATCCCTTCAGAGAAGTTTTAACAATTTTCTAAATTAAATTTAGAAAGAAAGAAAGAATTAAAATTAGAAGTGTACCAAACACATCTAATTAAAACAACAATACTACCAACAACAACAATTAAAATGTATTGAACACAAACTAAGTTCCTGGAACTGTGCTAAGCTAAGGAACAATTGACCTCCTACCCGGCAGGCTCTGCAGCCAGTCACAGAAGCTGCTGCTGGATATAATCAAAGCCTCAGTCTTGCTTTTATTGATTTATTCCCCACCTTCCACAAAAGATTTGAGGTGACCAAGAAGATACGTACATCAAATAAGATATTTAAAGTGTTTTAGTTTCTGGGGACTGCCGTAACAAAGCACCACCAGCTGGGTAACTTCAATAACAGAAATTTCTTGTCTCTCAGTTCTGGAGGCTAGAAGCGTAAGATCAGGTTTGGGCAAGGTTAGTTCCTCCTGAAGGAGCCAGGGAAGTGTCTGTTTCAGGCTTCTCTCCTTATTTTTGGTGGCCTTTTTGCTTTCAACTATAACTCCATCTTCACACGCATCCTGCTGGTGTCTGTTTCCACATTTCCCCTTTTTTATAAGGACACCAATTATATTGGATTGGGGACCCACCCTACTCTAATATAACCTCATCTTAACTAATTATATCTGCCATGACCTTATTTAAAAATAAGATCACATTCTGAGGTACTGAGGGTCAAGACTTCAACATATGAATCCTGAGGGGATACAATTCAACCTTTAACAAAAAAGGGAAATGAAGAAAGCACAGGGGAATTCCCAGCAGGCAGAACACATACAGTTATCTATTCACCCTCCTAAAACGTTGCTAAATTAATTAAGTGAAAATCAAAAATTAGTAATCTATGTGCAGAAAGAAGCTCCAGGGAAGACGACAGGACAGGCAGACAATAGGAGACAGAGGGCAGACAGCTGAGAGAGGAGATGGAACTGGCCTGGCAGAAAAGAACGAAGTTACCACCCAAGGCCAATAAAATGTGAGGCATTTTATCACTCCGTGGCATTCCAGAGACCCTGTACTGGGAGATACCAGATGCCAGGGGAGGCAGGGGTCAGGCAGGAAGCTCGACACAGATGTTGGTCTACAGTCTGGACACAGACAGACCACACAGCCAGATGACCATGTTTCCCAAACAGCCTCCTAAAAGTACCAGGAGATTTATTTTTGGGGAGTTGGAAATGGAAAAGCCCAATTCAGAGGACACCAGGCTTACAAGAGGGCTGGGATAGGGAGCAGGTACAGAGTTAAAACCAGGGATCTTAAATGAGAGCCCATAGACCCTATGGAAGGGTCTCAGCCCTCATCCCCTACCCAAATCTTAGAAAACCTGCAACTGGAAATACAAATACAAAAACAGGAGGCAGGAAGAGTCTACACTTGGAAACCCAAATGGCATCAGGGGAATATCTTATGATAATGATATTTAAGGTTCCCCAACAAAAGACTGTTTCCACACCTGGTTATCCTATAGTGATGCCTACCAGTCACCAATTCTTGCCCATTTATGGAACATTAAGTGAGCTTTAAGCATCTCAGTCTTAAACACAAAAGGACAATAGGATACTAGAAGAAAGCCTATGAAAGCTGGACATTAAATGAATAAACAAAGGTACAAAGAGGAAACAGAGAAACATAAAAGGAACCAAAAAAACATTTCAAAAAGTCAGTAATTAATATCCTTTGAGAGATATGGAAGGACAGAATTTTATATAAAGAGAATAACTGGAGAATAAGAAAGGCCTCTTGGCAATTAAGAATATGGTAGCAAATTAAGACTCGTTCAGAACATTAGCAGATAAAGATAATAAAGTAAAACAAAATGTCCAAGAGTTTAAAAATGGGAAAGAAGAAATAAGAAAATAAAGAGATGAAAAAAAGAAAAAATCAATTTGAGAATTCTAACATCTGCATATTAGACGTTGCCAAACAGTAGTAAGAGAGATGGGGGAAAGAAAATTATCAAATAGCAATAATAAAAGTGCTAATAATAATGAATGAAATTTTTCTGGAACTGAAAGAAACATGTCTCCACGTAGTAATGACCCACTGAAAACCTAGCATGACGAAATACAAACAAGGCTCTTCATTGCTAGAGCTGAGAACCAAAGAGAAGACCTAAATGTTCCCAGAAAGACAGTAGAAAGTATTGGAAAGCGAATGACACAGTAACATAGTGTAGCAGAGTGTAGTTAAGAGCATAAACTCTGGACTTGGAACCCAACTTATTAGTTATATGACCTTGGGTAAGTTACTCGACTTCTTTTGCTTCTGTTCTCCGTCTCTAAAAAAGAGATAATGCTTTAAAAAAGAATCCTTATATATGAGCTCTAAAAGATAGACCCCAGGGGGGAAAATTAATTGATATAATTGAGTATACAGAAAATATTATTCATAGGCATGCAGTAGAGACAGAGCATTGGGGGTGTAGTTGATGAAATAAAAAATTTTTAGGCAGGAAAAGAAAGTTTTTAAACATAAAGTTCTCTCTTTGTCCATTTGAGCCTCTAACCCTCTTTTGTGTTACACATTAACTGGATCCCCTTAGAAGACAGAGGAATGCACACACACACACACAATTTTCTCCTGGCGCCAGCAACGTAACTCCTTAGCAGATAACATTCCTTTCTCAGTCCTGTAATGGGTCACACCAACCACTACCTGCTTTGTTGGACTATGTAAACGGTCAATATGTTACGCTGATGTATAATCGTCTGTCTCAAAAACAACTGTTGTGCACAGTTGTGCCTTGACTTCTAACAGGCAGAACAGTCCTCAGAGCTTTCTGAAAGACTGTCTCCCAGGTTATGATCCTCAGGTTGGTGCAAATGAAGTTTTCCACTTCTTTCTTAGATTGACGACTGATTAATTATACATTGATGGGAGGGGGTGGAATGTAAAAACACAGAAAATCAGGCTGATTAAAAAACTAGGCAGTTTTCAATTCCAGTACAAACAAAGGATGTACAAGAAATGGGTCAGGGTAGTAGTCATAGAAGCAAATAAGATTTGTATAGGTAAAACTATATAACTGCCAACTCTTTATTTTCTTAACTAAAAATTGTGATATAACTGATTAAGGGAGATAGGGAGAAGGGAAGGGATAAAAATAGAGTGGAGAGAAAGAGAACTCAGGCCTCATTTACCAGGATTTTAAAGTCAACAGTTAATATATAAAACTGAAAATTAAAGAGACAGAGGGCAGAGCATATTATTTCTTAAAATGGAGACAAACACCTGAGGATGCAGCCAAAAGAGCTGAAGGCGGTTTCCTCTGAGAAGTGGCACTGGTGGGCTGGGGAGAGATGGAACAGGAAATTTGTAGTGTTTCATTTAGTACTATTTGACTTTTTAAGCTAATTTATGTTACATAGATAAAAAAACTAACTTTTAAAAGTTAGTTTTAAAAAGCCCTTAAAAAAAGGAGGGCTTCTCCAGGGGCTCAGATGGTAAAGATGCTACCTGCAATGCAGGAGACCCAAGTTTGATCCCTGAGTCGGGAAGATGCCCTGGAGAAGGGAATGGCTACCCACTCCAGTATTCTTGCCTGGAGAATTCCATGGACAGAGAAGGCTGGTGAGCTACATACAGTCCATGGGGTTGCAAAGAATCGGACACAACTGAGCAACTTTCACTTTCACTTTTAAGAAAGGAAGTATAGAGGAAAACAATTCAACTGTTAATCATGGTTATATGTGGATAGTATGATTCCAGATGATTCTAATTTCTTTCAATATTCTTTTCTGTATTATCCAATTTTTTATAAGTAAGTAGTGTATTACTTTTATAATTTGAAAGTACATTTTATTTTTGAAATGAAATAAAAATAAAGTTTCCATTTGAGCTTAAAAAATTATTTTCCAAAAATGGTAAAGTCATAATGCTCATAAAAATATAAAATGAACACATGTCAAAAATAAATTATGAGGGAATCAGTAAGATATTACAGCTGGTTCAAAGGAGAAATCAAAGAACTACAAATTATAAATACAATAAAAACATTTGAAATGACTTTGCAAAATTAATCTATCCATAAAGCAAGAATCAATTAAATACATTCTTCAAACTATCCGTATTTTTATGGACAAGAATTATTTACATTCCTATCAGTTTTCTATAAATTTTTAAGGCGTTATAAAATAAGCCTAGTCAAAGATAAACAGGAGTATACATTCCTATAAGATCAGATAATCCCAGAGATTTAAGTGTTCCTTTGAAAGGATATCCAGCCATGCTTTTGCCCATTTGAAAATTTCAAAATATTTCCTTCAGTTCAGTTCAGTTCAGTTGCTCAGTCATGTCCGACTCTTTGCGACCCCATGAATTGCAGCACGCCAGGCCTCCCTGTTCATCACCATCTCCCGGAGTTCACTCAGACTCACGTCCATCGAATCGGTGATGCCATCCAGACATCTCATCCTCTGTTGTCCCCTCTTCCTCCTGCCCCCAATCCCTCCCAGTATCAGAGTCTTTTCCAGTGAGTCAACTCTTCCCATGAGGTGGCCAAAGTACTGGAGTTTCAGCTTCAGCATCAGTCCTTCCAAAGAAATCCCAGGGCTGATCTCCTTCAGAATGGACTGGTTGGATCTCCTTGCAGTCCAAGGGACTCTCAAGAGTCTTCTCCAACACCACAGTTCAAAAGCAGCAATTCTTCAGTGCTCAGCTTTCTTCACAGTCCAACTCTCACATCCATACATGACTATTGGAAAAACCATAGCCTTGACTAGATGGACCTTTGTTGGCAAAGTAATGTCTCTGCTTTTGAATATGCTGTCTAGGTTGGTCATAACTTTCCTTCCAAGGAGTAAGCGTCTTTTAATCTCATGGCTGCAATCACCATCTGCAGTGATTTTGGAGCCCCCAAAAATAAAGTCTGACACTGTCTCCACTGTTTCCCCATTTGCCATGAAGTGATGGGACCAGATGCCATGATCTTAGTTTTCTGAATGTTGAGCTTTAAGCCAACTTTTTCACTCTCCTCCTTCACTTTCATCAGGAGGCTTTTTAGTTCATCTTCACTTTCTGCCATAAGGGTGGTGTTATCTGCATATCTGAGGTTATTGATATTTCTCCCGGCAATCTTGATTCCAGCTTGTGATTCTTATTTCCTTACATGTAGCTAAAGGCTAGTCTACAGAACCTTCTGTCATAGAGAGTCATATGATTATTCAATAGTGGGATATAAGTTTGTTTTGAATTCATAGAAGCTTCAGCAAAAAAGGAAAGATTATAAATTTACTGAGATGTCCAGTGGGGCTTAAAATGCTTTGAAACTGAAGAAATTTCTTTTTATCGATTTAATTGCTGACAAAACATTTCTCTGAAGAAAATATCAGTTTGCCTTTGTAGCCTGCTTCCTTTGTTTGGGCAAAAATTACCAAAATGATCCCTTTATCCAAACAGAAAGCAAAACCCACCCGTTGTTTTAAAACAACAGTCCGTGAGATTGTCATTACCTTTGAATGTGTTTAGTGAGGAAAACTGGATTCATTTTAAGTAATACTTTATTGGAGAGTTTTGAATTTTCAGTTCCTTTCTATATTGGTTTAGACTAAACTATCTCTGAAAGTTAGTTTGGGGGATGGATGGATGTCTCATTGTACAAGTATTTGTTCCTGTGAGAGATAAGATCATATGTTGCCAGAAGGCCTATCTTTCTCACCAGTTTGTACCAGATTGTGGAAAGGGACTAAACTTGTTTGGACTGAATTTACGAGGGCCATATACACTGTTGCTTAAAATGACCCAGATTTTATCATTTTTCCCTCCCCCACCATCTCCCTAACTCAAGTATATAACAATTTTTAGATATAATCAATCATTGGGATTTCCTTATTCAAGCCAGAAATGCAGGACCATATACAACCGGTGCGTATTTCCCTGCTTCTGTAGTTGATCTTCCTGGGACAGGGAGGGAGCACAGCTGAGACCATCCTTGTGAGCAGAGTGGGGAGATGACCAAGCCTTCCTCTTCCGAGAACAAACCTCAGGAACTGTGCTCTTTTTCATAGGTACAAGGAAAAATTAGGACTTGAATGTCTATCAGTGAAGGATTGCTTTTGAAAATTCAATTATAGTAAATCCAAACAGTGGAAAACTACGTAGACATGAAACAAATGTAGAAGGTATTGATGAATTGATGTGGAAAGTATTTTTCTTGTGTGTGAAGAGTAGGCAGTACAGAGCTGGTGCAGCTGCTCAAAGAATCAACCACCTTCTATCTCCCCAGAAAACGATCCTCCACGTAAGGTCACAAGATGACAGCTGTCCTTCCAGACTTCACATCTAAGCTCCAGGCAACTTGAAGAAAGAAAAGGCAAAGTGCAAAAGACACAGGCCAGATGAACCTTTTTGTTTTAATTAAGAAGATGATCGTGTTTCCAGAAGGCCCTTGCCATGTACACTTCTACTTAGATTTTATTGGCCAAAATTGTATTCATAACTGTTGTGACATGACTAGCTGCAACGGAGCCTATGCAGCTTGATTTTCAGTTGGACGTTTTTGTTGTTTTGAATGTGGTAAAGGGGACAGACCAGGTATACCTGGCAGTGTCTGCCCCAGGAGTGTATCAAAGAGCATATATCAAACCGAAGTTAGCAAGGTTTGTCTCTAGGGAGTATTCTAAGTGACTGATAACCTTCTCCTTTATGTTCTTTTGTATCATCTGGAGCTTTACCATTCTGTATTATCAGAAATTCAGAATCTCAAGTCCCACTACAGACCTACTAAATCAGAAGTTCTGGGACTAGTAACCTATGCAGGGGACACATATTCAGTTCCTGGCCTGGGAAGTTTCCACATGCCATGGAGCAACTGAACCCACGCCTCACAACTACTGACCCTGTACGCTAGAGCCCTCGAGCCACAACTATTGAGCCTGAGTGCGCAATTACTGCAGCCCATGTGCCTAGAGCCTGTGTCCACAAGAGAAGCCACAGCAATGAGAAGCATGCTCACCGCAATGAAGAGGAGCCGCTGAGAGCCACAGCTAGAGAGAAAGCCCGTGTGCAGCAATGAAGACCCAGCACGACCAAAAATAAATGAGATAAATTTATAAAAAAATTAACAGAAAAAGTAAAGATACTTGCATTTTTAGAGAAGAAAACTGTAACAATTCAAGGATATCACTCAAGCTAACAAGTGTTTTTTCACAGTACAGTTACAAGTGCAACCTTCTTCTTTGTTTTGAATCATTAACATTTATTCTGGCCTTTAGCAGTAAGAGTTTTTCAAAGCTGACATTCAGAAGAGGGAAAAAAAATCATCATTGTGTTTTGATTAATTCCTCTACTTTTTTCTTGTGTCTTATCCTCCAAATTTATGAAGATTCAGTTATGTTTATGGTAAACTTTTTAAAGTACATAAAGAGAAAAAAAAATATGGAGTGGAAGTGAGGGGTAGAGAGAAACAGATTTTAGATGAGTATGCTCAGGACCACATGCACTTGGACTATCCAAAAAAATGGCAGCTAAAAGCTGAAAACTACTTCCTTTCTCTTCTAAATGCTGAATGGGCAGAGAAGGAGAAGGGAAAGGTAATACCATTTTGATTGGGAGATGAAGACAACAATGAAATTAATTTTTAGACATTGCCAAATGCCTGATGATTACACTTGTGTCTTTCAGCATCAAGAAGTAGGTTTTTTGATGTTGCATAAACACCATAATAATTTTATTTTTTCTTCTTATTAAATAAGTTATCTAGCTCTTAATTTTAATCATCAGGGGATGTATAAATGGGTATGTAAAGTTCATAGCACCCCAAATGACACCTCATCAGAATGAAAATAAAAAGTCCTTAGTCATTAGATAGCAAAAAAATTTTCACATCCTTCAGAAGATTGTGAATTATATCACTATAGCCACAATATGTAAAAAGTTAACAGACCCTTGACTTAAGCTTTGTCAATAAGAAACTGTCACTTATAGAAATGGTATGCAAGTGATTTTTGAAAGACCAGAATTTACCATAGAATTTTAATGATTAATTCCTTTTGTTGTGAGATTTCACACTCAGAGCTAGGATCTGAGTCAAAGCACAAATTTCCAGGTAAGACACAAGGATCTGGGAAAAGTCAGACAGCATGGAGTTGTTCCTGGTTGCTTTTTTGTGGTTTATCCTCTGGATATCAATGAATCTTCAGCCACCTATGTGATCATTACATACACATCACAAACACAAAGTCCCAAAAATTCCAGTGTCACAAACATCCTTCTGGAAATTATGCCTTCTGATTTTTACTTCTTATCTTCATTTTCATAAATGAAATAAAATATTCTTATCTGTTCACAGACATTTAGACTCCTAAGTGGTATGACTGACAATACTTTTAAATATTTCCCAATTTGAGTGGACAGAGGCAAAACAAGCCAGGAGAATTGAGGTTGGATAGTTAAAACTAAAGATGTCCCACTGTAGAAGAAACATTTGAATCTCTCTAAGACCAGTGGAGAAATATCTCAGTATAAACAAGGCCCTTTTGCCTTGTAAGATGTTTGTACTTTTTTCTATAGTTTGACTGAATGAGTTAATCATTCATGAAGACTAAATCAGTCATAAGACTGAGAATGGGAATCACAAAGGCAAATATTGGCAGATTCACATCACCTGCTTTGAGATACACCATTCCAGGGGCAGCAAGTCAAGCTTAATAGTTAGCAATGTGGGCTGTGTCGTCAAGCAGACTTTAGGGGTCAGATATTTGAACCTAACATCTATTAGTTGTTACTGTAATGTGACTTTAGGGCTTTTCATTGGCCCCTTTATATGTCAGTATCATCATCTGTAAAATGGGAATAATAGGTCAATTGTGAGGATGAATTGAGTATCATGTGCTAAATTGTGTTGGAATGGTGCTTGGCACATTGTCAGCCCTCAGTATCAACTGTTATCATTATGTTTGTATTTGTTGTTGTTCAGTTGCTAAGTCATGTCTGACTCTTTGTGACCCCCATGGACTCCATCCAGCACACCAGGCTTTCCTGTCCTTCACCATCTCCCAGAGTTTGCTCAAACTCATGTCCATTCAGTTGGTGATGCCATCCAACCATCTCATCCTCTGTCACTCCCTTCTCCTGCCTTCAATCTTTCCCAGCATCAGGGTCTTTTCCAAAGAGTCAGCTCTCCACATCAGGTGGCCAAAGTATTAGAGCTTCAGCTTCAGTATCAGTCCTTCCAATGAATATTCAGGGTTGAGTTCCTTTAGGATTGACTGGTTGGATCTCCATACTGTCCGTATAACTATATGTCTGTATTGTTATTTCAGTATCAAATAATGCTCTTTAGTAATACAATTTGAATGCATTTAAATACTTTATATCATTTAATATTAAATTAAAATAAATTCAACAAAAGCTTAATTTTTTACATTATGTTCTCCTTTGGGGCCACTAGATTCTCTTGAACATGACTCCTCTTCCTCCCCTGATTCCTTAGATTTTCTAGAACCTGAAAGACTGAGATAGAGTAAAGCTGCTAAGAGCAAGTTGGGGAGACTAAGAAACAATCATACCAATTATGGCAGACATACCCTAACGTGACCCCAATTAGTCACCTCCCTGTATAATCCCCTCCTCTTGAGAAGGGGAGGAACCTGTGACTTGCTTATGACCAACAGAATAGGGCAATAGAATATGTCCCTCTCATGATTGGAGAGAGGAGAAAGAGTAAGAAAGAGAGCCTAAGAAAGCTAGTAACTCCATCTGGAGTCAAAGAGAGACTCACCTGCCAGCCTTGAAGCAGCAAACTTCCCCACTGGGAACTGCCTTAAGGACCCTGGGCAGGGAACTGCAGGCAGCCTGCAGCTGACAGCCAGTAAGAAGTCAGGGCCCTCAGTCCTGCAGCCACAAGTAAGTGAATTGTGCCAACAACCTGAATGAGCTTGCAGCAGATTGTTTCCCTGAGTCATCCAAATGAGAATACATTCTGCCAACACTTTCAGTTGAGCCTTCTGAGAACAAGCAGGGAGACCAGCTAAACCGTGCCTGGACTCCTGGCCAATGAAACCTGAGAGATAATAAGTATGAATGGTTTAAAATTGCTAAATTTGTGATAATCTGTTGCACAACAATTGAAAATAAATACACCTGCCTTCACCTGTGAATCTTGTTATAGGTTAAATTTTGTCCTGCCAAAAGATGTTGAAATCCTAACTTCCAGTCCCTGTGAATGTGACTTTATTTACAAATAAGGTCTTTGCAGATGATCAAGCTAATACAAGGCCCTAATCCGATTTGCCTGCTGTCCTTATAAGAACTTACTCATTGGAAAAGACCTTGATGCTGGGAAAGATTGAAGGCAGAAGGAAAAGGGGACGACAGAGGGTGAGATAGTTGGATGGTATCACCGACTCTATGGACATGAGTTTGAGCAAGTTATGGGAGATGGTGATGGACAGGCAAGCCTGGCGTGCTGCAGTCCACGGGGTCGCAAAGAGCTGGACATGACTGAGCGACTGAACTGAACTGAACTTATAAGAAGGGAAGCTTGGGAACCAGAGACCTCTACAGTGGGAAGATGATATGAAGACACTGGGAGAAGGTCGCCATCTACAAGCCAAGCGGTGGTGCCTGAGGCTACCAGAAGTGAGGAAAGAGGCATGGGACACACTGTTCCTCACAGCCCACAGGAAGAACCAACCATGCCAAGAGTTTGACTTCCAGCCTCCAGTACTGGAAGACAATACATTTATATTGTCTTGTTTATGTTATATAAACAAATAATACAAAATTATATAAACAAATAATATGGCATCCTTTGGAAACTGATACAATTCCCAAAGGCAAAGAGGAAGCTGGAAAGGGCTGCTCTCCAATCATGGGTGAGGAAAGACTGGGAGGAGAATAGAATTTCTATTCATCCATCCAGCCATTCAGCAGGTGTAGAGGCTTTACTTTGCCATTCCCTGCCTCCACACCTATTGAATCATGTGCTGTGGAGTAGGGTTGCAGAAATCAAAGCACATCCACTGCACTCAAGGAGCTCATGGTCTAATGGAGAAAGGATACAGAGAGCACAGTTCAGTTTGATGTGTGCTAGAGCAGAGGATGGCGTGGCCTTATGGTGCTTGATCCTACCTGGGTAGAGAAGGCTCCCAAGAAGAGGACCCTGAAAGAGGAGGGGAGGAAGGAGAAGGGAGAGGGTGAGGGTGATCCAAAGACAGAGAGTCCCATGTAAAAACAGGATGAAAGCACCACAACAGATCAAAGACATTCCAGGAAGCCCAGCACTCCATGGCCAGAGTGGAGAGAACTTGTGAGAATGAGGCCACGTGTGCTGGTATGTGCTATACTACAGGGTCTGAACTGTGTCCTAAAAGCTTGGAGGACCACGGAGGAGCCTAACAGAAGTCAATGGCATGATCTGATGCAGGCAGGATTCTGGTAGAAGGTTCTGAATCACGGCCAGAACAGAGGAGACAGAGAAGAGAAGGCATGCTCAAGAGATGTGTATGAGGCAGAATTGCCAGAACTCACTGAGTGGTTTTGTCAGAGGAATAAGGGAAGGACAAGAGCCCAGAATGATGAATGAATTCCATGTTTCTCTTGGTGACTGAGTAGGTGGGAGTAACTTTCTCCAAACAAGAGATCATGGGAAGAGGTACAGCAAGGAAGATGAAGGAAAACAGCTCCTCCTCTGAGGGACCATGATGTCAGGGGAGGTTAAACTCCTTCCTAAAACCCTGACAATTAATCTTGTTCAATCTAGACCCTCACTGTCCACATATGGCTCTTGCTCCCTCAAAATGTGGCCAATCCAAATTGAGATATGCTGTGAGTGTAAAATATACACTAGATTACAAAAAATCAATATTAAAAAAAGTATAAAATGAAACATGATTCATTTCTTGTATTAGTTGTATGTTGAAATAATATTTTAGATACATTGGGGTTAATAAAATATATTATTAGAACTAATATCACTTGTTTCCTTTTTAATGTGAATGCTAGAAAATTTAAAGTTATATGTGTGGCTTACATATCTCTACTAGACGGCACAGGCCTAAGCCAATCATGGTAGTATCATTCCCTTACTTAGTAAAGGATCTAGAAAGGTGTGTGCCTATAACACCATTATGACCAATGAAAATGGTGGGGGAGGGGTCAGTGGTGAGGCTTCTTGGAGGGTTTTTTCCTCTCTCTTCAGATGGAAGCTAAGACAGAAAGAGACATTCCTTTTTCTGGCATCGATACTGTCTTCACAGGGCGCTGCCTGGCACAATGGCAGCCATTTGGGACCTTGAGGACAGCTGGCTTAAGAAAATAAGAGTAGAAAGATAGAAAACTATGTCCCTGACGACACAATTGAGCTCCTGAACCCACAGAATTTTTACATTAAAATTATTTTTTGTGTTAAATAAATATATTGTTAAAGCCAAATATAAATAAATTTTCCATTCCCTGTAGACAAAAGCATTCTAACTGGTTCCTCTACTGATGACAGTATCAGAAGGCTGTTATCCCTGTTTCTGTCATCCCTCTACTTCATTTATAATCTGAAAAATAAGGGGGACACTTGAGAAATATTTGGATAATTCTTTTCTGATCTATCTCCAAATACCATCATCATTCATGTCTCTGGAAAAACAAAAATCCTCAGTGGCTGAAATGGCTTGGTAACATATTAGTTTCCCTGACTGATACTCTACTTTTCTTTTTCTTTATTTTTCAAGATGTAAATAAGAAGTGGGCCTTGCCCAGCAAAAGAAGATTGACTCATTTCTGTAGTAACACATATGCAGTCACACTGGGTTCTGTAAGTTGTGGGGAGGGAGCCATTCCCTGGCCAGCTGCCAGTCTCCAAACCATGCACAACTTGGTAGCCATTGTCTTTGAAAGCAGCTTTATGTGGCTTCACAGAGAAGGAGGCTTGATGTGATAATCACAGTCTGCTGCATTTTTGGAACTAGTGTTCAAAATCTAAATTTCACAGATCTTTTCTCTGGTACTTGATTATATACTAATATGAAGATTTTAGTGTACATGACTCTGACCTACCAAGCAACTGTTTTATTTATCTATCCTCTCTCAAGGTCTAAATATAATAAGCTGCCAACATCAGAAGTCAGAAACTGCTGGAACTCTGGTCAATGCCTGAAGCTTGTAAGAGAGGTAAGGAAAAGAAAGTTTTTAGAACAGTGTTGGCTACAGAGAAATGTGTGAGAGTGAAGCAGGAGTGAGAAAACAGAAAAGGTGAGGGAACACGGTGTTGAAGCTGAAAGGGACCTTTGAGCTCATTCGGTCCAACCCCTTCCCTTAAACATGAGGTAATGGGGCCCAGAGAGGAAGGCTTGGCTCCTTCCTTTTTCCCTTGTACAGGAGTGAACGCTGGCCGCGTCTGTCATCTACGAAACACAGGGCTGCGAAGGTGGGAGACACAGGCAACCCCACCCTCTGGGGCCTCTCAACACCAGCTGCTACAGAGTCACCATTAAACCCAACTTAGAGTGGTCTGGGTTTTGCTCTCATCTGTTTTGTTTTTTTCCTCCTAAGTCATTGCCTTCTCTATCCCAGATATGAATCAGTACTGGCTCTCAGACTAGTTCTGCTTTATGTCTGTGTTGGTGAGGTTTGGTCACCATTAGATTAAGAAAAGAAAGCAGTAAATTTTTGCTCAGATACCATTGTGGGAAAACTTGCTCTTACTCCTTTTTTCTCTCCTTCTCTGTCCCTCCCTTCTTTCCTTTCTCCTTCTTCTTTCCTTCCTTCTTCCCCCCTCATTTCCTTCCTCCATACATTATTTCTCTGAGATATTTACCATTTTTTATCATATTTACCACTCTTCCTGAACTTAGGAATGACAAAGAAATTTCTTGGCTGGAGTCACAATTCAAGCAGAACAAGCTTAGGGTTCAAGGAGTGAGAGCCAGCCACTCTCAGACATGAGAGCCTTTTCTCACTCTTGCCTGAAATTTTTACTTGAAATGTAGCTATTCTTTGTGTGTGTGCTAAGAGGTTTCCCTGGTGGCTCAAATCATAAAGAATCTGCCTGCAGTGTAGGAGACTTGGGTTCAGTTCCTGGGTTGCGAAGATCTCTGGAGAAGGGACTGGCAACCCACTCCAGTATTCTTGCCTGGAAAACCCCATGGACAGAAGAGTCTGGAGGGCTACGATCTGACTGAGGGACTCACACTTTCACTTTAAGTGGCTTTAGTTGTATCCAACTCTTGGCAACCCTATGGACTGTAGCCCACCAAGCTCTGCTGTCCATGGGATTCTCCAGGCAAGAATACTGGAGTGGGTGTCCATGCCCTCCTCCTGGGGATCTTCCCCACCAAAGGATGGAACTCAAGTCTCTTAAGTTGCCTGCATTGGCAAGCAGGTTCTTTACCACTAGCACCACCTGGGGAGGCTATTCTTTGGAAAAATACGAAACAGGACAACCTTGCATCTTTTGCCCCTTTCTGGAGCCTAGATTGATAAATGAAGTTACAATAGTTGAAGAGGAAAAAGACCCAATACACTTACAACACCCAAGGATGAGTCCAAAGGAAGGTCAACTGTGGTGAAAGACCCTTCCCTCTTTTTCTTCCCTGACCTCAGCATTCAACACCTCCTTGTCCTTCTGCCCCAGCCCCAACTAGCAACAGAAGCCAGGTATGGACCTCAAGCAATGAGAATCTGACCTGGAAGCCAGCAGACGAGCAGGATCAGGAGGGTTGAGCCAGGCAGGGACAAACAAAACCAATGAACGAGAGAAGAATGGGAAGAATTAGGGGAGGGGGAAAGGAGGAGAGAGAAATAGTTTTCCCTTCAAGAAACTTCCAGGAATCATCCTGGATCCTCTGTGTTGCCCCACTCTTCATACTATACCCCAGCAACTCGTCTTGATTCTTCAACATATTCCAATCCATCAGCCTCTTCTCCCTGGTCCAATGCACCATCGTCACCCAGTAGGGACAGTCTCCTAAATGGTCTCCCAGCTCCTACATATTCCTCCTTAAAATACATTTTCCATGGAGCAGCCAGAGTGATCTTTGAAAACCATAAATCAGCACCCATTTCCCCAGGACCAACAGTGCTCTGTGTTCTGCCCCCACCCCACTGCAATTCCTTCCCAGCCTTTTCTGTTACCACTTGCTCAATCCAGCCACATTCACCTCCTTCCTATCATTTGTAAATCCAATCAGGTCTCACCCATGGGCCTTTCCACTTGCTGTTCCCTCTGCCCGGATTGCTCTCCCTTCAGCTCCAGCCGTGGCTGTCTCTTCATCCTTCAAGCCACAGATAGTGCACTCCCAGGTGGCCTTCTCTGCTCACTTGGGCCAACCTTGCTCTTCTTCATTATTTTATATCACTTATCACCATTTGAAGTTATCTTGTTGATTCTTTATTTTCTTCCTTGCTTAAAATCTTTTTTTCTTTTGGTCTGTTTTACAACAAGACCAAATGTTCTAGGACAGGGCAAGGACTCTGCCTATCTTATTTGGCACTCTTTCTCTGGAGCCAAGAACAGAGCCTGGCACAGAGTAAATGCTCCAGAAGTGTTTGTGGAATGAATGAGTGAGTGAATGAAGGAATGTGGGGTCAGGGGGACCTCAAGAATCCAGGAGTAAGGCCTGAGATCAGGGTGGCCAGATTTTGCAAGTACAAATACAGAGCCTACAGTTACACTTGAATTTCAGATAATCATGGAATGTATGCAATACTATATTTGTATATGTCTCAAATGCTCCCTGCATTCCTTGTTTATCTGAAATTCAAATGTAACTGGGTGTCCTGTATTATATCTGGCAGCCCTATGCCAGACCCACTGAGGAGCTTGTGTGAACTGAACAGAGCAAAGAAGACCTTCTCAAATCTCTGCCTTGTAGACCTTTATGGGTTAGAATAGACCTGATTTGTTTTGTTCCTTCTTCTGGTCTTTGTGTGTGTACTATTTGGCTAATAGCAGGATAGTTTTTTTTTTTTTTTTTTT
>SJYT01047919.1:21957-40951 GCA_006410635.1 Cephalophus harveyi | reverse complement strand
CGCATGAATTTGTCTGATACACCATACATGATTTTGTCTGATTGTGTTTCAAATTTCTCATGTTCCTAAACTCTGTTACATTGGTTTATTTATTGTATTTCTTCCATAAACCTAATATGCTTTAAACTTTCCTTCTTTTCATATTCTTTAGGTATAAGCCAGTGAGGATGAAATTTAGATGTGCCTAAGATTAGATAATACATAAATTAATTACAGCTTTTAACCCAAAAGAATTTTAAGTATACCAGTAATCACTGAAATAGGGAGTCTGTGCTAAATGTCAGCCAAAGTTGAGGTAGTATGGTTTAATGGAAAGAGAAATGCTTTGTGGAAATAGAGTGTTTTGATAGGATTAAAGAAGGAAAAAACCTTAGATGTGTGGATATGGGGAGAAGTAGGGTATGCCAGTACATGAATAATGTAAGCAATAGATTGGTAGGGTATGAATGGAGGTAACAGCAGCCCACTGCTGAGGCGAAATCAAGATCATATTTATATAGACACTGAGTGACAGAGAGATCCACACTAATAATGGGAGCAAAGAGAAACTGGTGACTGGACAATCACTTCCAGAGAAGCAAGAGATAATGATAACTTGAACTAAAAGCGATGGAAACTGAAACAAAGAAAGATGGGGCCAGACTTGGAACTCCTAGAAGTCTTGTATCTTAATCACTGCTTGCAGTTGAGGGATGAGGACAGGGAAAAGGCAGACGTAAAAGATGAATGATATTGGTGACTTGTGCAGGTGAGACAGGGACAGGACACTGGCAGTATCATTCAAAGAAAGAGGAAACCCAGAGAAAAAGCCCTTGGAGGGGCATGTTCTGGTGTGAAATAACCCAATATCAGCTCCTGACAGAACCCTAGGACTTCACAATGCAACAGTCTACACTCAGATTTTAAGAAGATACATTAAGCTGGAGGCTAGAGAGAGGTTTAGAACTGAGTAATGCAGTGAAACAATTAATTTGATTATGCATAAAAACATCACTGTTATTGCATTATTAATAAAGGAGGTGTATCTTGTTGACTCATGCATGGAAATACATACCTAAGTACATATTAGCTTTAAAACAGCAAGTCATTTTATTTTTATGTACAAGTCTGTTTATTCATACTTAGATGTAGGTTAGTTTTATTTTTGTGTACAGATTTGCTTAACAATCACTCAACTTCTGGGTAACTGAAGAGCCTTTATAAGTAGTTTATATTGTCTAGACCCAAGGTATGCAGCACAGCCAGTCTGGAGCAAAATGGGAAATAACATCTTTCTAAAGACAGGCTTAGAAGTCCTAATCCAGTAATTTAAGATGTTTCCTTTCTCTGGTAGCTAGGGCTGAATTATACCTAGCTGCTAGGCCACCATTCACAGGGACAGCCAAGAAAACAGGGTACAGGCCACCGGTTTCACAATGCAGATCACCTGTATTCAAAGGTAAACTTACAAAACCTTTGTAAGATACGTTTGCTGTCAAAAATGGGATCACTACCACTGGTAAGCCAGCAGCCTGTGTCACATGTAAGATCCATCGGAAAAGACTTTGCTATTAGGTCACAGAGAGTAGCGTCAAGTCCAATATGTTAATCCATTTTCAAGCAGATTCCTTTCTGCTTCTGGGAGTTGATTAATTTTTCTGGCTACAATATCAATTAAGTTCTCCTTGATAGTACCATCTGGTTCATGATTTTCCATCTTGAGCCTTACACTCTTCTACCAGCAGTCGCTGCCTCTTCTGGTCTTCATCAGCCAAGTGAGGGCTCACCCCAACCTTTGCTCAAGCTGCCCATGTGCAGCCACTTGGGCTGCACAAGACATGTCATTTATATGTTCTTGTTTTATTATATCCACAGTCTTTATCATCTAGAGTTGTGAAGAAAAAATGACAGAGACTGAAGGTTTGTCGAAAACTTTCCAGTGTAGGTCAAAAAACTTGTGAGCTCATGGGTGGATCAAGAGAATATTACGCTGAGTGAAATAGATAGAGAAAGACAAATTGTGTATGATATCACTTACATGAGGAATCTAAAAATATACAACAAAGGAATATATATAGCAAAAGAGAAACTGACTCACAGATACAGAAAACAAATTAGTGGTTACCAGTGAGGAGGAGAAAGGAGGAAAGGGCATGATATGGGTAGAGGATTAAGAGATACAAAATACAATGTATAAAATAAAAAGCAAGAATATATTGTACAGCACAAGCAATTATAGCCATTATTTTGCAATAACTTTTAATGTAGTATAATCTACACAAATACTGAATCATTATGCCATACACCTTAAACTAATATCAGATTATAAATCAACTATATGTCAATAAGGAGAAGGCAATGGCACCCCACTCCAGTACTCTTGCCTGGAAAATCCCATGGATGGAGGAGCCTGGTAGGCTGCAGTCTGTGGGGTCACTAAGAGTTGGACACGACTGAGCCACTTCACTTTCACTTTTCACTTTCATGCATTGGAGAAGGAAATGGCAACCCACTCCAGTGTTCTTGCCTGGAGAATCCCAGGGATGGGGGAGCCTGGCGGGCTGCCGTCTATGGGGTCGCATAGAGTTGGACATGACTGAAGTGACTTAGCAGCAGCCGCAGCATATGTCAATAAAAAAGAAATTGGTTATTCATGGAATGTCTATGAACATTAATTCTATCTGGCACCAAAACAGTTATGGTGAAGATATAAGGAAATATAAGTTGATCTTTCTCTCTAGTGACTTATAATCTTCATAAGCTCAAACAGCATTCTCATTTGAATCTTGATTAGAGTATTATAGTTTCATTTGTCATATCACCATAGATTATGTCTCATATTGGGCCATAAGCTCCTTGAACTAAAATGTCTTCTACTTCATTTTAGCCCAAACAGACATAGTTGACTCTTTGTTCAAACTATTAACTACACACAGTAAGTCAACATATTCCTATTCTGAAAATCATAATCTTCAGAGTGAATTTATAAATATTAATAATAGGAGCTTGAAATATATTACACAGACCCTTTATAAAAAGAGGAAAAATTATTACCATGTAGGAACTAACATAAACAATAACTTAAACTTAATTGCTAATAGTCTGTCTCTGCTCTTTAGGGGGGAACTTTGTCAGAAATTGATTGACTTTAGTTCAATAGCAGACATCAACACAAGTGGATCCTTTCGTTTCAGGACTTACCATATACTGATAGTTACTTTCTAGAATGAGGTAGAAAATAAGGCATAAACATCAACAATTAGTTACTAATTTCAGGACTTCAACAATCCGATATAATGTGCTAAAATTCATTAACAGAGCCATGTTAAAGGAGAGGTAGGGATAGAGAAGGCAATGGCACCCCACTCCAGTACTCTTGCCTGGAAAATCCCATGGATGGAGGAGCCTGGAAGCCTACAGTCCATGGGGTCGCTGAGGGTCGGACACGACTGAGCGACTTCACTTTCATTTCTCACTTTCATGCATTGGAGAAGGAAATGGCAACCCACTCCAGTGTTCTTGTCTGGAAATCCCAGGGACAGGGGAGCCTGGTGGGCTGCTGTCTATGGGGTCACACAGAGTCAGACATGACTGTCACGACTTAGTAGTAGTGGTAGTCGGGATAGAGAAAAAAAAGTGGCCCCAAAATCAAGAAGGCAGATGCAATAGCTTTCTAACCAACAAAAATATCATGTTGTCTTGAGTATCTGCTATGCAAAATACACTATGTGAGGTGCCAGATAAAAAGAAATATAAGATGGAATGTTCCGTGCCCTCAAAGAACTTCTACTCAAACTGGAAGCAAACCACCACACCCTGCATGTAAGAACACAAGACACATTCAGAGAGTGAAAGAGAATCCTCTTATAAGTTTTTTTAAAACAAGTTATACAAAGAGTAAGACAAAGTCCTCAATAAGCAATTGCCTGAAATAAGCAATGAAAATAACTATAGCTTATATCTATTGAAGGCTAGCAACCTGAAAGGTAGGCAGATGAGGAAACTGAGGTGCAGAAAGATGACATAACTTGCCCAAAGCCACACAGCTGGCATCAATGGGACCTCAAACCAGGTCAAATGGAATCCAGTGTTCAAGATGTTCCACTAAGACATGCTGCTTTCCTGCTACGGACTGAACTGTGTCCCTACCAAATTGGTACATTGAAGCCTCATCCCCAATATGACTATGTGTGGAGATAGGGCCTTTAAGGAAAGAACTATGTGTGGAGATAGGGCCTTTAAGGAAAGAACTAAGGATAAATGAGGTCGTGAGGGTGGGGTCCTAATCCAGTAGGCATGGCATCCTCATGAGAAGGGGAGGGGATGCCAGAATTCCCTCCCTCTCTGTACACACACCCAGGGGGAAAAACATGTGAAGACACAGTGAGAAGGCAGCCATTTATAAGCCAGGTATGTAGGCCTCACCAGAAGCAAACCCTGATGGCACCTTGATCTTGGACCTTCATCTGCCAGAACTGTGAGAAAATAAACTTCTGTTGTTTAAGCCACCCAGTGTGTGGTATTTTATCATAGCAGCCCTAGCAGACTAATACACTACCTGTAAAAGAAAAGACTAGAATCTTGCCTTGCACTAACAATGGGACAATATCCACTACTTTTAAATAGTTTAGAACCCTTTACTTTATTCCTAAGTTCTCCACCTGCATGCATGTGCTCACACACACACCTTTCAATCAGTAGTGATATTTAATTAACTATGCAAATATCTTCTAATGGCTAATTGTGGATTACCTCACTAAACCCACTGGTGCTTCACACTTGCACAGTACAGGCTCTTTTTTTTTGCAGAGGGGGTGTAGATAAGAGAAGGAGAAAAAGAGTCTGGAAAGTACTGAAGAGCTCCTATAAGCCATTTAAAATACTTAACGAATGTTCATTGGGAAATCCCTTATTTTAAGTCTCACACATACTATCAGTTTTTCAGCTAACTGCTGAGAGCAACATTAATGCTTTAATAAACTAGGTAATAATTGATGTAATGTGTAGTATCATGTACGATAATGCTATTATAAACCATAGTTAACAGTTTAGAAAATCAATAACATATTAAACTAAGGTTAGTGCTTCTGGGAGCGTTCTTTGGCAAACAGTAGTTTTCTGACAGATTGTGACCACTTCTGCATCTTGGAAGGTAGAACATGTTCTGCTGCCTTAGTGACTATGGAGAGTTTGTGTCTCTGGAAAAATCACACACACACACACACACGCACACACACACCCCACCCCACCCCCAACCAGTGAACCACAGAACCACATTGCATCTTCCCTCAGCGGAGCTGCTCACTTACAGGTCTGCAGGTTGGGGACGAGGCAGGGAAAGGGAAGTCAGCTAAAGTCTGGGCCTGGGGCCTGCTTCCTTTGCTGTCTCCACACACGAACCCATGTGCTGGTGTTGGGTAACTAAAGAAAAGCTGGAGCAGGGTGACCCTTTGGCAGTTTTCTTTAAAAGCGAGTTTGCTGTCCCCAGCTGTCAGGGGTCATGCTAACTTGATGGGAGAACTCTCCACTCTGTGGCTATTCACTTCACATCGCTGCTTCTAAACATCATCATGAAACTGCGAGAGAGAGACAGAAATGCAGATTCTCAGCAGACTTCCAGGCAACGGTTCCCAGGGGAGGGCCATCTGTGTTCTGTCAGAGGATAGCCCCTACGTGAGCTTTCAGAGAGTCAGCATAGAGAATAACTGGGAAGTCTTTGTGAGGACAATAGACAGTGAGCATCACACTGACTCACCATTCTGGAAAGAACTGAATTCATGGCCTATATGTGTGAATCCCCCACGCCACAAACCCAGGCCCTTCATTAAGCATTCCTCTATAGGTTTTATCCTTTATGAGTAAAATCTCATTTTATATTTACTTTTTGCTGTTTGCTGTTCTACAGGAAAATGTTACTAATATGAACACATTAACACACCACAGGGGCAAAGCTATGGTATATCATCACTTGTAAAAGGATAAAAGAGGCAGTGTAATGTAGAATGAAAACCATTCCACTGGGAGCCAGGAAACCCGTGTTCCTCTTTTGAGCTTGTGATTAAACTCCTGGGTGATCACGAGGAAGTGACAACATCCCAGGACCTCAGCTTTCTCTTACGTCCCAGGGAACTGGCCGAGATCTAATTCAGGTCCCTTCCACGGCAACAGTATTCCAATGGCATGGTTTCTATGTAGAAGTCACTAGGCTGAGCATTTTCCCATACCTTTGATCTTCACAACACCTTGTGAAGTAGGTGTCACCATCCCATTTCATGACTGGAGGGCCAGGGCTTGCAGAGAATAAACAATGCACCAGAGACACAGCCTGCAAGTGGCTTGGCCAGAACTGTGTATTCTAATGATGACACTGTGCTCTTTATACAGACCAAACTGCTACAACTGGACAAAGCTACTTTTTGTCATTAAAGCTCTTCCTTGAGGATCTTGAACTTCAAGGGCCCAAGAGAGGGGCAGACTATTATCACTATATCGAGCTTTTAGAGTGCCAGCTGATTATCAGCCACTTCCCTAAGCCCCCAGGCCTCCTCTTTGTCATTGCCCTAGACATCCCCCCTCACTTACCATGTGATCCATTCAGCAACTAAGGCAGCATGCCGGGCCCTGCCTTCCCGGATCCTTTCCAACATTAGGGACTGTCTCCATAAACAGAGTCACAGCGTCATGTTCCAGTACAGTGACAGACGTGTGTATGGGGGGCATTCACCTACATGGCAAGCTGAGGAGAGATGCAGCACGAATGCAAACAGACCTTTCAGAGACTCATTGCCAATGAAAGGAGTGGAGAGGCGCATGAGGGGTGTGGGCCGCAGCTATCCTGACTTGAAAGCCTGCAGGGCAAGCTCTTTAGGAAGACCTTCTTGAGATCTGGTGATTTCAGCTAAGACCCTGAGGTCAGACATATGAGTTCCTGGAAACAATCAGTCTGGGGTAGGGGTGGGGGGAGAGCACACACTAAGGTCCCTGACCTAACCCTTCTAAGAGTGACACGAGGTTACCATATGGTCAGCAGGCAAACGACCAAACGGTCTCTGATAGGCTTCCTCTAACAACCCGTAAACCTTGATCTTTGTTGCTAGTGCTCCACTCCCTCATTTGAGTTAGGTCAGCATTGCAGTTTTGTGGCCTTTGAATCAAAGTCAATTGCTTTGGGGGTCTTTTCTAAGTCAGAAGTAGGCTGACAGCTTCCTGGCAAACATGCTGACGTTGCTGCAGCTTTGTGTGGATGGAGACCCACAGGCTCGTCCCCACAGGCAGCCGGGAGTGGCTGTAGCCGCTGAGCACACGCGGTGCCCACCTCGGCCTGCAGGTGTGCTCTGTCTAGGAGCAGCCCGCAGAGCTCTGTCTGAGAGCCGTGCCCATGTCCTGGGGCAGGGACATGACAGAGAAGACTTTGTCTTCCACGTAAGCAATCTGTTTCCAGAGAGCGCCTTGCAGATGATCTCATCCACTCTCACTCAGTGAATTGGCAGGACTTCCTGCGAGTAAATCCTGATAGCGAGTGGGCTGTCTCTGCAGCCTGTATTTCTTCTCAAGGCTCTAGAGGGGAAAGAGGACTTCCTTGAACCTGGGGCTTCCTTCTCCACTGTGCAGACTGCTTCTCTAAGTCGCTTCAGGGTCCTTAGCTCAGATGGAAAGCGCTGCCTGAGTGCTGGGAACTCTGTGTAGTTACTGGTTTGAGGGACCCGCATCTCGTTCAGGCTGTGGAAGCCACACTCTGTGAGGCAGAGTTTGAAAGTTCTCGCCAGCTGCTTCTAGGTGAAGCACAGCTCAGGGAAGATCTGTTCTCTCTCTCTCAGAGCTGACTCTGCCAGTTCTGAGTCAAGTGATTCTCTGAAAAGTTGTCATTGAGTAAATCCTCATTTTTGTGGGAGCTGTTTTATTGGAGGGCTGTTGAAAATCTCCTGGCATTGATGTAATCCGTCCAACACTGACAACTCAGCAAAGGCTGTAGTTAAGCTCTGGAATTCAGCAGTCAGAAAAACTCTCTCCCGGCCTGTTGCACAGACCCTCCCGGAGTCTTATGAGACCACCTCATCCTCAGTTTGTTTTATAAAAGAAAATTCTGTACCACAGACTGTGGTCAAGATGTATAAATCAAGATGAAAACAGATACCGAAGCCAATGTTGTGATGACAGTCTAAGGCAATTTATTTACTCCTTCTTCATCAAGCCCCTTCATTCAAGGAGCCCTTTGAGGAAGGGTGAGGAGTATTCATTACAGGTTAAGATAGCAGCATCTTTTACACATTTCCTTTCTTGTCTAAACAGACACCACATCTCAGAGGTAAGCATTCTCATCTGTAATTGATGGTTCTCATTAATAATACCATAAATCTGTCACTTTCTACAAAGCATCCCAACATGAATTATCTCACTTGATACTAACAACAACATTAGGAGCAGTAAAGTCTATGGGAATTTAATTTTGTTTGGTGGCTTCAGTTCTAGGAAGTCTTCAAAAGGAAGGTGGACTTTGACCTTTGTGGGAGGAGGCATGGAAACTGCAAGAGCACTTTTCCGTGGAAGACTGCATTTCTCCACATCTAAGGGGTGCAGCCTTCAACACTGTGCTGCTGACCCCATGCAGGTGCACAGATCATCCCTCCCCTCCTGCCCCTTCACCCTTTCTCATTACAGACGCTCCATGACCTTACCTCTTGCTACTATTACCCTGCTCCCCGAGTCTCTTTCCATATGGAAATATGGCAGAGGGGTGTAGGGTAGTGCCTAGACTGCAGGTCCAAAGGCAAATTCTAATCCTAATGTAACAACGGTTGTATGATGTTTAACTAATTTTCTCTGTTAAAAACCAGGGAAGTGGTTTACATGATGATCTCTCAGGACGCTTCTTTTAGTGTAGGGCTATTCATAGAGTGAGACGGGGCCAGGGAAGCCCAGGGGCTGTTGAGGCACCCAGGGACCTGCAGAAACAGAAGCCTTTACCACACCTGAAGCAGAAGGTGTTCTGACAGCTGGGTGAGGGCTGGAGCTTTGCAGGAAGGGGCCCTGGGCAGAGCTGTAGCTGTGGAGGAGCACCATCACTGCCCAAGCCAGGAGGAGGTGAGAGAAATACACTCATGACCTCGCTGTCTTCTGCCCTCCAAGCACCTGCTGACACCTCCTGGCAGAGGCGGAATGCAGAGGAGCCCAGAGATGCCCACTGCAGGGCGCAGCCCCCTGGGGCCCGGGGAAGAGCAGAGAGTGGCTCTCAGGAGATCTAGGGGCAGACAGCACATACCTGCTCCCCCCAGACCCCAAAGCAGGATGCGGCTGTTCTTTTCGCAGAGGGACAGGTTCTAGCTGCCATTTATATGTGTGATTATGCATTTATTTAAACAGCTGTTATTTCTGTCTCTGCTTGCACCTGTCCTCTGGTAAACCCACCAACAGAGTATCCACTTTGCACATCAGCCAGTATCTTTACAATAACTGAGAAACACTGCTTTTTCTTGGATGACTAGCTGAAAGCTAGTACCATTTAGAAGCTAGTACCATATTTTCTTGTAGAAAATAAAGTTTTATCAGTGACATAGATTTGGTAGTCCACCTAAAGTAGATGATATTAGAAGAATTACAACCTGGATAACACATGTTTAATATTGATGAACTTATAATGGGGATACACTGAAGCATTTAAATCTTTACAACTAGCATTAGTTTAGCAAATGAAAGCATGGGGAGTAGAAATCCCGAATTTTATTCTTTCTAAGAGTCAATATACTTTTATACACTGGTGTGTGTGTGCATATCTGTCTCCTGACTAATGGCTCTTTTTTTTCCCTTCCAAACAATAGACAAAACATGATCAAATGCTTATGAAGCAAAAGACCACATTCTACAGTCTCAGAGGGCTTTTTTCTTTGTTTTGGGCCTAATGGAGCTGCTTGAATGGCATGTTGGAGGATTTTCTGTATCTAAATTATGTCACCATTCATTCTGATTTTCCACTTTGTTACAAACCCAGTAATCTGTTGCCATGCCCAGCTTGCTAAAATTCCCAGCAGAGGGCAGAAGGGTACAATAAGTCTGAAGTACCACATCAGATCTAACCCGAGGACTGATGTTAAGTAAGGTGAGGTGAGGTGAGGTGAAATCGCTCAGACCCCGTGGACTGTAACCTACTAGGCTTCTCCGTCCATGGGATTCTCCAGGCAAGAATACTGGAGTGGACTGCCATTTAACCTGAGAGTAAATATTAAGTGAGGAAAGATTCACCTTCAAACTCCATGTTTTAGGATCTGTGCCCTTTAATTTCATCCCATCGATTTCTGAAGTACAAATTTGCTTTATAACACTAGAACACTTTTTATCAAGCCTCAAGATGCATGTATCCTTAGCTTGTGCTTTATAAAATCTGACAAATGATGCTAGGAGACTCCTGAGGGATCTGCGTGGTATCACAGGACTGGCGGCTCTCTCTGTAGCAGGAGATGAGGACACAGTCGACATTCAGATTTCACGTGGTTTCCCCCAGGAAGCGCCACACTCTGAAGAGCCGCACAGCAGCCAAACTGAAACGTGGGGAATTGACACAAGCACACAGTCCACAAACGCGAACTTGGGGAAGCGCAGAAAAACAAACGACACTTGGAGGCAGACACAGTCTCTGGTGAGCAGTGAGAACAAGCCTGAGGCTCATGCATCTGCTCCATCTCCACCACGTCTGTCTCCAGATGCTTGCATGGGTGTTCGCATCCAGGGATACCAAGTCAGTGAGAGCAGAGGAGGGAGAGGGGGTTACTCTGTTCAGGTCCTGAGTGCTCACCATGCAGTGGGCTGCTGAGCTCTGAGTTAATCCCACCGGAGTCAGAATGCTAAGCAGGGGCTTAGGAGGTGTCATCTGGGTGATTCTAGAGCGCATGTCCCCGTTCCCAGATACCCTCAGACACAGAAACTGTCCCTCACTCTCACCCCTCAGTACCCTCCCCTCTGCCTCGATGAAGTCCCAGATTATCGTGCCCCCACCCAGGGGGAGAGCGCCTGAAGGTCTCTATTCACACGGCAAGGGGCCAGCCCACATGGGGCCACAGATCAGCAACCCTTCAAATCTGGAGCGTGAACGATTTCATCGATGGTGAGACTCACCTAGTGCGGCTGGGAGGGAAGAGGGCAGAAGGCGGGGGGGCCGCCGGCAGGACAGGGGGGCCGCTGGCAGGACAGGGAGGCAAGGGGTGTCACCTCAGCCTCGGAGCCGTGGGAGAAGGCACCCGACTCTCAAGGGAGACAGGTGTGCAGATGAAGGACCCAGAGGAGCTTCCACAGGATGAGTCCCCAAACTCTGAGGGGCACAGCTCTCCCGTGGGGGTGTAACTCCCGAGGGGACAGTCCAAGGCCAGCAGTGGGGTCTCTGTTGGACAGAGCCAGGGTGAGGCACACGTGCCTAGTTCAGCCTCACCTCTGAGACAGTCTCCTGTTGGGGGTCTTAGCCCGGTGCTCCTAAATTCCCTGTGCTCCCCTGATTTCTCTTCACTCCTTTACTTTTGCTCTTCCTCCTTTCAGGAGATATTCGGGGATAAACAAACAGGAGGTCTGTGAGAGTCTCCCAAGTTCACATGTTTCAGTGACATCCTGTGTAGCTTGTGTAAAACCACCACGTGGGGCTTGACCAGCTCGCCCCTGAAATAGTCCGTGCTCGTCTAGAATTCGGCCCTGAGGTGGAGCAAAGGAGGAGAGGGAAGTGTCCTTTCATGGGATGAGGTGCATGCATGTGTGTGTGTGTGTCTGTGCACTTGTCCAGGATTTAAACCTGAGGCGGAGTCAGGAGGCAAAGGAGGAGCGAGAAGTGTCCTTACATGGTATCATGGGTGTGTATGTGTGTCGATGGAAAAGGAAGATCTTTGAACTTCATGTATGTTAACTAGACAGTCTCTTTTCAGGTTAGGATTTGCCAGATAACTATTTTGGGGATCCTTTCTTGATAAAGCAAAAAAGTATTTTACTGTCAATACCATATTTTTTAAAAAAATTTAACCCTATTAAAATTAACAGGTAGTGAAGTGAAAGTCATTCAGTCATGTCCAACTCTTTGGGATCCGATGGACTATACAGTCCATGGAATTCTCCAGGCCAGAATACTGGAGTGGGTAGCTGTTCCCTTCTCCAGGGGATCCTCCCAACCCAGGGATCGAACCCAGGTCTCCCGCCTTGCAGGCAGATTCTTTACCAGCTGAGCCACAAGGAAAGCCCAAGAATACTGGAGTGGGTAGCCAATCCCTTCTCCAGCAGATCTTCCCGAACAGGAATAGAACCGGGGCCTCCTGCATTGCAGCCGGATTCTTTACCAACTGAGCTATCAGGGAAGCCCAAAATTAACAGGTAAGAACTAGGTAATTATTTCACTGAAGTTGCTCAGTTGCTGGCATTTTGCTTCTGTACATTCCTGACACAGTGTTCTGAAATGCAGAGCACAGAACTGGTTGAGCTGGTATTGCCAATTTTTTCATGTTCAGCTTGGATTTCTAAATGTTAACCTTCACCTGATTTTAAATGCATTTTTTTGCTTATTTATATATGTAATTCTTGGAGTAAATCAAAAATCAAAAGCCACAAATTTCTAATTTAGTGTCTGGTTTTACAGATCCCTGACTATTCATTAACTTCTTGATTTATAAGCAATGGACCAAAAGTCACAGCTGCTAGATGCAAAAACTTGCACGGGATTTATGCACTCCAACTAAGAGCCCTCCTGTAAATCAGTGTCCCATTTACAAATGTTTCCATTACTGAGTGCTTTGGCTGTCTGATTTGAAAACACCTCTATCTTCACTATTAAATTCTGCTTTGTCTTTTTAATATACAGCTCTTTCAGATCATTTGTTACTACTAAGTGCTGATTTATGAAGGCAAAGTAATAAATTTTATAACATAAATTTTAAAGGGTTTGAATTAGGTACACTGGATTTTTGAAAGCTTTATGGCTGAAAAACAATTCTCAGAAGCAAGAAGTAAATCTTAAGTCCTATGAAACAAAACATGGAGTGCTGGCCATAGGATTGTTTGTCTTTTCTTTCCATACTATCTCCCCACCTCCTGCATTAAGACTTTCCTTCTTTAACAGTGCCTACAGTTGTTAGCTGGATCTAAGAAGACATCAAAGGGCAGAGAAATGTTAGTATTTGACCTGAACAGATAGATATGATTAGTGTGCACTAAGCCTCTTGCTGAATTTCGCAGGGCCTTCATGGTTTTATCTTGGTTCCCTCTTTCGTCTGTGCTTTTCACTTGCTGGGGACACACTAAGGCACACTGGGACTTAATTTCCTGATTGGGCTCAGGATTCTTGCTGGAAGGCCTGGTAACTACAGATCTGTTGAAGTCATTTATTGTTTACCTGGCAAAGGGCTGAGGGACTCTTGTTTATCAGTTTTATTCACGTTGCCTACTAGTAACTGAAATACTGCCCACTGTCAGAGAGACTTGCTCCTATAGGGGATTAGGGAAAAACCCGAGGACACTGAGTAAGAATTAGTATTTTAGAATGATCGTATTCTGGAAAGTGTTATTCACAATAAAGGAAATGGATAATTTTCCTCTTGATTCTATAAAATCCAGCAAATCCGTGTCACTGACTTTGTTTCTTAGGTTTATGTGCTTTACTCTTTGTACTTTTTTCCCTGCCAGGGTGCTGCATTGTCACCTGGTAACTTTCACGACAAAGGTTTTTAATTTACTGAATTTCCAAGAGCTGAAAGCTATTTAAATGGGCAATTAAAGGCACAGATGTTCTTTTGGATGAAGTGACAAACAGTAGACAGAAACTGTTACCCTGTCATCTCTACATAGCCCTGAGATTTGTGGGAACCTGAGAAATGGTAGGTGACCAATTTGCTGTACAGCACTTAGGACTCACCCATAAAATAATATTTTTCCCTGAAATAATTTTTAACACAAAATATTTAGAATAAAGTAGCCCACGTATTTCTCATAGACCTCTTTTGGGACTAGTCCTTAAGCCCGGGGGTTGGGGTTGGTCACAGAAAGAAACTAACACAGTCTTCTGGAAGTTCAATACATGGTCTGTGTCCTCAAAGTAGCAAAGTGCAAGTAAAAGGGAGTGTTAGTCACTCAGGGTGCAAGGAAGGATTCAAATGCAAACTAGTTAGATTCCTATGGGAAACTCTGAGGTTTAAACTAGGTTTCCCTGCTAAGTATTGTCCAAACCACTGCAAGTCACATCAGTTTTTTAGCATCTTAGTTCCACTATCTTAAATATAAAAGACTTAACTGACAGGTACTCAATGAACACCTATTATGTGCCAGCACTGTCAAAGCTGTTGGGGAATGGGTGATCACTGAAGCCACAGTACTTTACAGAATTAAAAGGACAGAACTGGGAAGGAAACATTTTCATAACTACCAAGGTCAGATATATTGTAGACAAATTTGAACAAATACTGTATAAGAGGAAGAAAATTCTTCAAGGTCTCTTTCACCTGCATAATACTAGTGAGGGCACAGGTTGGAATTTGCCCCTTAAGGACAGGAGAGTTCAGAATAAAAATAATGGCAAATACTGTATAAGAGGAAGAAAATTCTTCAAGGTCTCTTTCACCTGCATAATACTAGTGAGGGCACAGGTTGGAATTTGCCCCTTAAGGACAGGAGAGTTCAGGATAAAAATAATGGCAGAAACAGAGAGGAGCTGAGCCCTGATTGGGTAAAAAGAGAAGGCGGCTACATATTTCTCACTCTTGAGGTCAAGGAGATCTCCCAAACTACACATGCACAGAAAAGTTCCTCAGGGGTCAGAGAAGGCAGAGGGTATCCTTATGTCCTGGCAGCCTCATAGAGACCCTCAGGAGCTGGACTCCATCTTGGCTAAAAGATGCACATGCACATCAGGAAGGGCCCTGAGTCAGACCAAATATGGACACAGAGCCAAAGAGAGCAAGATGACTGGCCAAAGGGAACCTGGAAAACTGTCCTCATATAAATGATTTCAACTACCGCAAAAGCGCTCAACTCCCTCTGAGTGCATCCATGTGTCTTTCCACATGTACTTTGCTCCTACTAAATGTTCTATCCGCTTTACAAATTTCCATCACTTTGCTAAAATTCTTTCTTCAAAGAAGACAAGGGCCAGGGCTCTGCTTCTAGCCTCTAGTCCCTGGTGGTCTAGTGGTTAGGATATGGTGCTCTCCTCATCACCATAAGCCCAGGTTTGATTCCCAGTCAAGGAGTTGAGATCCCACTTCAACTTGCTGCACACCATGGACAACAGATTACCAGTGGTTCTGAGTGTTGGTCGCAGATGCTAGAGGAAGAAAGTGAAGTCACTCAGTCGTGTCCGACTCTTTGCGACCCCATGGACTGTAGTCTACCAGGGTCCTCTTTCCAAGGGATTTTCCAGGCAAGAGTACTGGAGTGGGTTGCCATTTCCTTCTCCAGGGGATCTTCCAAACCCAGGGATCGAACCCAGGTCTCCTTCATTGCAGGCAGATGCTTTACTGTCTGAGCCACCAGGGAAGTCAGATGCCAGAGGGGGTCATACAAAATTTATTCTCAAAAAATTCAAATTTTGTGCTGACAATGGCTCTCTGAAGGGTTAGTTCAAGGCCTTGATTTTGTTTTTCCCTTCATGAATTTTTATCACAGCTGGACTGGCCTCCCAGTAGGCAGTGATCAAAGCATTTAATACAAATATTCTAGACCAGGCTACCTGAGACAAGGGATATAACAGATTAGAAAACACTCTGAGATAAAAACTGAAAACCAACATAGCAAAACTAATGGGATATACTGAAAGTAAGGTTCAGAGTGAAGTGTATGGTTTCTACATTAAAAAAAAAATAAAGATCTCAAAACAATAATGTAACTTGCCACCTTAAGAAACTAAAAAAAAAGACCAAACTAAACCCAAAAGAAGTATAAGGAAGGATGACAAAAATTAAGGAGATAAACTAAATAAGGAATATAAAATAATACAGATAACCAACAAAATGAAAAGTTGGTCCTTTGAACAAATGAAAAGAAAAAAATGGACAAACCTTAGAAAAATGAGAGAAAACTTGTATTTCTAATACCAGGAGTTAAAAGTCAGATATTACTCCCAACATTACAGAAATAAAAAGAACCGAAGCAGAATATTATGAGGTATTATATGTTAACAGATAAAATAACTTAAATGGAAAGGACAAGTTCTTATAAATACAAACTACCAAATCTGACTTATGAAGCAACAGAAAATTTGAAGAGATCCGTAACAAGTAAAGATGTTCAAACTCGAAGGTTACAAGGTTTACAATGACAAAAAAAACCCAACACCATATGGCTTTACTGATGAATTCTACCACACACTGAAGATTTTAAACTAATGGCTCTCAAACTCTTCCAAAAAACAGAAGAGAAGGGAACACTTCTTAACTAATTCTATAATGCCAGTGTTACTTGATAAAAAAAACCCAGACAAAGATATCACAAGGAAATGACAGAAATATATCCCTTATGTCTAGAGAGGTAAAAACACAACAAAATATAAGTAAGCTGAACCCAGCAACATATTAAAAGGACTATACACCCCGTGAAAAGAAGGGAAGCGAAAAGCAAAGGTGAAAAGGAAAGATATACCCATTTGAATGCACAGTCCCAAAGAATAGCAAGGAGAGATAAGAAAGCCTTCCTCCGCAATCAATGGAAAGAAACAGAGGAAAACAATAGAATGGGAAAGACTAGAGATCTCCTCAAGAAAATTAGATACCAAGGGAACATTTCATGCAAAAATGGGCTCAATAAAGGACAGAAATGGTAGGGACCTAACAGAAGCAAAAGATATTAAGAAGAGGTGGCAAGAATACACAGAAGAACTGTACAAAAAAGATCTTCATGACCCAGATAATCATGATGGTGTGATCACTCACCTAGAGCCAGACATCCTGAAATGTGAAGTCAAGTGGACCTTAGGAAGCATCACTAGGAACAAAGCTAGTGGAGATGGAATTCCAATTGAGCTATTTCAAATCCCGAAAGATGACGCTGTGAAAGTACTGCACTCAATATGCCAGCAAATTTGGAAAAGTCAGCAGTGGCCACAAGACTGGAAAAGGTCCGTTTTAAATCCAATCTCAAAGAAAGGCAATGCCAAAGAATGTTCAAACCGCACAAATGCACTCATCTCACAAGCTAGTAAAAGTAATGTTCAAAATTCTCCAAGCCAGGCTCCAGCAATACGTGAACCGTGAACTTCCAGATATTCAAGCTGGTTTTGGAAAAGGCAGAGGAACCAGAGATCAAATTGCCAGCATCCGATGGATCATCAAAAAAGCAAGAGAGTTCCAGAAAACATCTATTTCTGCTTTATTGACTATGCCAAAGCCTTTGACTGTGTGGATCACAATAAACTGGAAAATTCTGAAAGAGATGGGAATACCAGACCACCTGACCTGCTTGGTTTTAGAAAAGGCAGAGGAACCAGAGATCAAATTGCCAGCATCCGATGGATCATGGAAAAAGCAAGAGAGTTCCAGAAAACATCTATTTCTGCTTTATTGACTATGCCAAAGCCTTTGACTGTGTGGATCACAATAAACTGGAAAATTCTGAAAGAGATGGGAATACCAGACCACCTGACCTGCCTCTTGAGAAACCTGTATGCAGCTCAGGAAGCAACAGGTAGAACTGGACATGGAACAACAGACTGGTTCCAAATAGGAAAAGGAGTACATCAAGGCTGAATATTGTCACTCTGCTTATTGAACTTATATGCAGAGTACATCATGAGAAATGCTGGGCTGGAGGAAGCACAAGCTGGATCAAGATTGCCAGAAGAAATATCAACAACCTCAGATATGCAGATGATACCATCCTTATGGAAGAAAATGAAGAAGAACTAAAGAGCTTCTTGATGAAAGTGAAAGTGGAGAGTGAAAAAGTTGGCTTAAAGCTCAACATTCAGAAAATGAAGATCATGGCATCCAGTCCCATCACTTCATGGGAAATAGATTGAGGAAACAGTGGCAGACTTTCTTTTGGGGGGCTTCAAAATCACTGCAGATGGTGACTGCAGCCATGAAATTAAAAGATGCTTACTCCTTGGAAGGAAAGTTATGACCAACCTAGACAGCATATTAAAAAGCAGAGATATTACTTTGCCAAAAAAGTTCCTTCTAGTCAAGGCTATGATTTTTCCAGTGATCATGTATGGATGTGACAGTTGGACTGTGAAGAAAGCTGAGCACCAAAGAATTGATGCTTTTGAACTGTGGGGTTGGAGAAGACTCTTGAGAGTCCCTTGGACTGCAAGGAGATCCAACCAGTCCATTCTAAAGGAGATCAGTCTTGGGTGTTCATTACAAGGACTGATATTGAAGCTGAAACTCCAACACTTTCGCCACCTGATGTGTAGATCTGACTCATTTGAAAAGACCCTGATGCTGGGAAAGATTGAGGGGAGGAGGAGAAGGGGACGACAGAGGATGAGATGGTTGGATGGCATCACCGACTTGATGGACATGGGTTTGGGTGGACTCCGAGAGTTTGTGATGGACAGGGAGGCCTGGCATGCTGCGGTTCATGGGGTCGCAAAGAATCAGACACGACTGAGCAACTGAACTGAACTCCCTGTTCAAATGAGATTTATCCCAGGAGAGCAAGAATAGTTCTATCTATGAAAATCTATCAATATTACACATTGCATTAACAGAAAAAAGAAAGAAATGCCCATGTGATTATCTCAATGCATACAGAAAAGCATTTAACAAAACCCACCACTCTTTAAAGATAAAACACTCCAGAAATATGTAGCAGAAGGGAACCTTCTCAACCTGACAAAGGGTATTTGAAAAATACACAACTAACATCACACTTGTGAACAAGAAAAAAATGTGTTCTCTTGCTACTTCTATTTAACACTATACTAAAAGCTCTATTCAAGTAATTGGGTACTAATAAGAAGTAAAATTCTCCAAGCCAGGCTTCAGCAATATGTGAACTGTGAATTTCCAGATGTTCAGCTGGTTTTAGAAAAGGCAGAGGAACCAGAGATCAAATTTCCAACATC
>SJYT01047919.1:0-21193 GCA_006410635.1 Cephalophus harveyi | reverse complement strand
CTGAAGCTGAAACTCCAGTACTTTGGCCACCTCATGCGAAGAGTTGACTCATTGGAAAAGACTCTGATGCTGGGAGGGATTGGGGGCAGGAGGAGAAGGGGACGACAGAGGATGAGATGGCTGGATGGCATCGCGGACTCGATGGACGCAAGTCTGAGTGAACTCTGGGAGTTGGTGATGGACAGGGAGGCCTGGCGTGCTGCAACTCATGGGGTCGCAAAGAGTCGGACATGACTGAGTGACTGAACTGAACTGAAGAAGTAAAATGTCTACCAGTCAATTAGATGGTTATCTGCACCTTAGCTTTCCTCACTCCCCAGATGACTACTGTCCCTAACAACCAGACACTCACCATACCACTGGCAACACATACGCAGTCAAAAAGAGCCACTGAGTTTATACCCCTACTAGTTGGTCTGGGAATCACGGCTGGGATAGGTATGGGAATATCAGGAATTGCTTCATCAACCACTTCTACCATACACTATCTGAAGACTTCACAGACGACATTGAGAGAGTAGCCAAATCTTTTGTGGCCTTACAAGACCAACTAGACTCCCTCGCTGAGGTGGTTTTACAAAATAGAAAAGGGCTAGACCTACTGACAACTGAAAAGGGAAGACCCTGCCTCTTCTTGAAAGAAGAATGCTGCTCTTATGTAAACCAATCAGAAATAGTCAGGGACATGGCCCAACAGCTAAGGGAACAAATCATAAAAGGAGAGAAAAATCAGCTAATTCCTGGGGTAATTGGAGCAATATCTGGAGCTGGGCATCGTGGCTTCTCCCTTTAACAGGTCCTCTCTTCATGTTCTTTGCAGCACTCTTGTTTGGACCTTGTATTCTCAATGCTGTTACCCAGTTCATAACCTCTTAGTTGAATCCATAAAGTTACAAATGATAATAGTTAAATATAGCCCCCTAAACAATGGGGAGCTCTGAATGTCCTACCAAAACATGCGATGATGCTTTCTACAACGAGTAATAGAAGCATCAAGAGGGTGGAACGAAGAAGTTAAAATTTTACATAACCTCCTTCTCCTTTTATGTCTGTAACTCAGCTTGCCCCTTGAGACTATGTAGGTCACATAGTCTCAGCAAGTGGGGATTTGCAATACTAGAAACTGGAGTTATCTCACTCAGGCTTGTCCTGCTCTTTGCAATAGCCCAGCCCCATGTCTGTCCAGGCCAGGTATCCCCCTCCCCATCTTGACCACTGTTCCCACGTACGTGAAACCTCTTAGTTTTAACCAGCCTATCAACAGCTAGTGTTGCCCACTACAGTCTGTCTATGAAAACTCTGTAATCCCTTTGTTCGGGACTCAGAGCTTGGAGTGTTAACTCCTCTGGGACCGCCAGCGTAATAAACTTGAGTTCTCCAACTCTCCGAGTGTGGTGCTTGGTTTCTTGAGTACTGGTTTCTGCAACAAACTAGATTGTTAGCTACTCAGTTCTGTCTGACTCTTTGTGACCCCGTGGACTGTAGCCTTGTCAGGATCTTCTTCCATGGAGTTCTCTAGGCAAGAATACTGGAGTGGGTTGTCATTCCCTTCTCCAGGGATCTTTCCAACTGAGGGATCAAACCCTGGTCTCCCACATTGCAGACATATTCTTTACTATCTGAGTCACCAGGGAGTTTACAGTTTCTTAAATATAAGAAAATAAAAAATGACTAAAGAAAAAATAGACATATTGCACTTCATCTAAATGAAATATTTTATTCACCAAAAGGCTGAAAAACTCAAAACATGGCCCACACAGTGGGTAAAAATATTTGCAAGTTATATATCTGATAAGTGCCTAAAATCTAGGATATATAATGACCTCCTACCACTCAAGGACAAAAAAGATAAAAAACTCAATTGAAAAAAAAATTAGCAAAAGGCATGAATACCTTAAAGAAGATACACAAATGGCTAATATACACAAGCAAAGATGCCTGGCATCATTAATCATTGGGGAAATATAAGTCAAAACCATAATGATGTATCACTTCACACCTATGACTACAATTTAAAAAAAAAAAAAAGATAAGTGTTGGTGAGGAGGTAGAGAAATTGGACCACTCATACGTCTTAAGGGTAAAGACCCTATAGGAAATATTTTGTCAGTTCCTTAAAATAATTTAGACACAGAGTTCTACCATGCTGCTGCTAAATCGCTTCAGTCGTGTCCGACTCTGTGCGACCCCACAGACGGCAGCCCATCAGGCTCCTCCATCCCTGGGATTCTCCAGGCAAGAGTACTGGAGTGGGTTGCCACCTCCTTCTCCAATATTACCTAGTAATTTCACTTCTAGGTATATACACAAGAAACTATAAGCATATGTTCACATAAAAACTTGGACATAAATGTTAATAGCAACATTATTCATAATAGCCCCAATGTGGAAACATTTACCAACTAAAGAATGGGTAAACAAAATGTGCTGTGTACACACACACACTGGAATATTATTAAGCCATAAAAACAATGAAGTACTAATACGTTCTACAACATGGATCAACACTGAAACTATTATACTAAGGCGTATATACACGCATGCACACACACACACACACACAGTGGAATATTATTAAGGCATAAAAAGAATAAAGCACTAATACATTCTACAACATGGAACAACCTTGAAAGTGTTATACTAAGTAAAAACCCAGATTCAAAAGGCCACATATTACATAACCCTATTCATGTGGAAGGTCTATGAGACATCCATAGAGGTAGAAAGTAAGTTAGTGCTTGCTGGGAACAGGATAATGGAGTGACTGCTTAATGGGTACACGGTTTCCTTCCAGGGTGAGGAAAATAGTCTTGAATTATTTATTGGTGATGGTTTAACAGCCTTGTGAATACCATAAAAACCACTGAATTGTACAAATTGATGCTTTTGAACTGTGGTGTTGGAGAAGACTCTTGAGAGTCTCTTGGACTGCAAGAAGATTCAACCAGTCCATTCTGAAGGAGATCAGTCCTGGGTGTTCTTTGGAAGGAATGATGCTAAAGCTAAAACTCTAGTACTTTGGCCACCTCATGCGAAGAGGCGACTCATTGGAAAAGACTCTGATGCTGGGAGGAATTGGGGGCAGGAGGAAAAGGGGACGATAGAGGATGAGATGGCTGGATAGCATCACTACTCAATGGATGTGAGTCTGAGTGAACTCCAGGAGTTGGTGATGGACAGGGAGGCCTGGTGTGCTGTGATTCATGGGGTCACAAAGAGTCGGACACGACTGAGTGACTGAACTGAACTGAATGTGTGTGTGCTGAGTCACCTAGTTGTGTCCGACTCTGCGATCCCATGCACTGTTAGCCTGCCAGGCTCCTCTGTCCATGGGAACCTTTAGGCAAGAATACTGGAGTGGGTAGCCATTCCCTTCTCCAGGGAATCTTTCCCGACCCAGGGATCGAACCTGGGTCTCCTGCATTTCAGGTGGATTCCTTACTGTCTGAGCCACCATGGAAGCCCAGATGGGCCCAAAGAAGACCCTGAATCCTCAAAGCAATCCTGAAAAAGGACAAAGCAGGAAGCATCACACTTCCTGAATTCAGGCTGTATTCTAAAGCTATAGTCATCACAATAATATGGTACAGGCATAAAAACAGGTAAGTTGACCAGTAGAACAGAAATCAAGAATGTAGAAATAACAGTTTATTTGGCAAGGGAGGCAACAATACTCACTGGAGAAAAGACAGTCTCTTCAATACATGGTGCTGGGAAAATTGGATATTTACATGTAAAAGAATGAAATTAGACCCCACATTTTATACCACTCACAAAAATTCGCTGGAAATAGATAAAGACTAATGTAAATCCAGAAACCGTGAAACTACTAGGACTAAGCATAGGAATAAAGCTCCTTAATATGGGAATTGCCAATGATTTCTTCGTATATGACACCTAAAGCACAAGCAAACAAAATTTAAAAACAAATGGGATTGTATCAAACTATAAAGCTTCTGCATAGCAATAGAAACAATAAAATGAAAAAACAATGTATGAAATGGGAAATCATACTTGCAAACCATACATCTGATACGGGGTTAATATCCAAAATATGTAAAGAATGTGTACAACTCAAAAAACCAAAACTATCCAACTAAAAATGGGCAAGGGCCAGAATACTTTTTTTACCCAAAGAAGATATATGAATGGTTGTCAGGAAGGATGTTCAACATCATTAGGGAAATGCAATCCAAAACTATGAGATAATACCTCATACCTGTTAGAATGGTTAGCATCAAAAAGACAAGATAACAAAAGCTGATATGGATGTGGAGAAAAGGGAACCTTTGTGCATTGATGGGGACATTATGCACTGATACAGCCAGTATGGAAAATAGTATGGAGATTCCTCAAAAAATTAACTACCACACGATCTAGTAATTCCACTTCTGGGAATACATCAAAAGGTAGTGAAAACACTCTTGAAGAGATATCTGCCCCCACCCCACCCCTTATGTTCATAGCAGCCTTATTTATAACAGCCAAGACATGGAAACAACCTAAATATCCACCTACAGATGAAAGAATCACAAAGACATGGTATATATGCATATACAATGGGATATTATTTAGCCAGAAAGGGGAGGAAATCCTGCCACTGGAGACAACATGGATAGACCTTGAGGGCACTGTACTAAGCGAATTCGGTCAGAGAAAGCACAACTACTGTATGTTCTTACTTACATATGGAATCAAAACAACTCAGAGAGATTAGACTTGTGGTTACCAGAGATGAGGCATGCAGGAAGAGGGAATTGGATGAAGATGGTCAAAAATACAAACTTCCAGTTTTAAGAGTAATAAGTCCTAGGGATAAACAGTCATCAATGTGACTATAGTTAATACTACTGTAGAGTATACATAGGGGCTTCCCTGGTGGTTTAGTGGTAAAGAATCTGCCTGCAATGCAGGAGACGCAGGTTCAATCCCTGGGTCAGGAAGATCCCCTGGAGAAGGGAATGGCAACCCACTCCAGTATTATTGCCTGGGAAATCCCAGGGACAGAGGAGCCTGGTGGGCTACAGTTCAATGTCACGAAAGAGTTGGACATGACTTAGCAACTAAACAACAGTGGTATATGTGAAAGTTGTTAAGAGCAAATCCTGTGTTCTCATCATGAGGAAAAGTATTTCTTTTCCTTCTTTCCCCCTGTATCTATATGAAATGATGGATATTACCTCAGTGTAATCATTCCATGATATATATAAGTCAAACCATTATGTTATACATCTTCACCTCATACAGTGTTATATGTCAATTATATCTCAGTAAAGCTTGAAGAAAAAGCATATAGCACACATGCATTTGAAGGACACCCTTGCTTCTTCAACCATTTTGGTAACAAATCCTTGCCCTAGAGGACATAAAATAATATGGGGCATTCTATGGGGCATGTAAATATAGTATAAGCACCTGACAGTTAGGGTTTTTAAATTTTTATTATAACGCAACTGTCTGACATTAAGCAGTTGATTGCCTGAGGCATCCACTTCAAAGACAGCTCTCTTGAATAAACACAGTGCCAGCTACAGGACTACATAGTCAGGGTGCCTCACCCCTGAAGTTTCCTTTGTTTTAGAGATCTCTGACCAACTTAGATAAGTGGTCATCTGCCTGCTAGTTTTTCCCTTCCTGAGTTTTAATTCCCACCCTTGTTTTAAATTCATCAACAAAGAGGGAACCTGTGAAACCCTGGGCACTCCATCCTAGACTCCAATAAAGGCATAATCCCATGTCCACTATCTCTCTACTGCAACCTCACTGAGTGGCCCCAGGTATACCATGTATTTTCCAGGATTCCTGTGCAACAATTATTTTTTTTTTCCTCTAAGTTCCCTGATGATTATTGCCTAGGTACATTGTGTAATCATAATAAAAACCACAAGGCAGAAAGAGGAAAACAAGTATCGTATGTTAATACATATATTGGAGAAGGCAATGGCAACCCACTCCAGTACTCTTGCCTGGAAAATCCCATGGGTGGAGGAGGCTGGTAGGCTGCAGTCCATGGGGTCACTAAGAACCAGGCATGACTGAGCGACTTCACTTTCACTTTTTACTTTCATGCATTGGAGAAGGAAATGGCAACCCAGTCCAGTGTTCTTGCCTGGAGAATCCCAGGGGCGGGGGAGCCTGGTGGGCTGCCGTCTATGGGGTCACACAGAGTCGGACATGACTGACGCCGACTTAGCAGCAGCAGCAGCAATGCATATATATGGAATCTATGAAAATGGTGTTGATGAACCTATCTGCAGGGCAGCAATGGAGACACAGATGTAGAGAATAGACTTGTGGACATGGGGCAGGAAGAAGAGGCGGGATGAGTTCAGAGAGTAGCACTGGAACATAGATACTGCCATATGTAAAACAGACAGCCAGTGCTATTTCACCAAATGACACAGGGAGCTCAACCCAGTGCTCTGTGATGACCCAGAGGGGTGGGATGGGGTGGGAGGTGGGAGAGAGGCTTAAGAGGGAGGGGACAGATGCATACCTATGGCTCATTCATGTTGATGGATGGCAGAAACCAATGCAACACTGTAAAGCAACTATCCTCCAATTGAAAAAACAAAAACCTACAAGGGCAAGTCCAATCACAGCACTGGTTCTGAAAGGGGAAATGTCTATAGGGGCTCATCTCAGGCCCAGGTGAGTGCCCCCAGACATTTCTAGCCAAGAACATTGCTGTTGATATGCTGCGACCAGCACACAGTTGGCCTAGTTGGCAGAAGAGCATGCTTACCTCTGTAGTTAACCAAGGGGGACACTCTTCAGCTGCACCTGCCTTACTAGCTGACCAACCCACATGAGTAACACCCTCTGGGAACAGGACACCACTGGCTGGAGGTCTGCCATGCTGCTATGTGCTTTTGCATATTGCCTCTGTCCTGTGTTGTCTGCAGTATCCAGGCCAAGATGTCACTGCTGCCATAATAATTCAATGATCTCCCCAGAGCAGCATGATCAAGGCCATATGGTCTAATGAGACAATTAGACCACTAATTTAAAAGGCCTTAATTGACTATTAATGTACATGAGGGCCTTCCAAGTCTCCTGCTGTGCAAAACTGGTATGCTCCAATGCCTCTGTCATTTCCACCACCGTAGTGACACAAATGACTCTCCCTGAATCTCCAACCCTCAATAGGTCCCATTTGACCCCAAGTCCAGAGAATTCTTTTTACATGGTGCTCCCCTAACTACAGGGCAGCACTGCTACTACAACATTCTGGGAAGGGGGTTCCTGAAACCATCCACCAGGCACTGGGCAGGGGAAGCACTGACGTGCCTACTAGAGATCACTGTCCAGATGTCCCAGTTCATCAGACTCATGGCCCTCCATCACCATTGCCCCAGAAAGGTCTCCCTCAAACAAATTTCCCTCAAAAGAAAGGCTTCTCCACTCCCTTCCTAATAAACCCCTGATCTAATTGTGCCCTATATGGGAATACAAGGTAAAACCTCAACTTGGAGTTATGAAAACATGGGGATCCTGGCTGTTTAACCTCTGGACAGCCACTCTCTAAACTCCAGACCCTGAAACTAATGTTCTCCCAACCATAGCCCCCTTTTGCCATCCCTCCTCTGGTCCCAGCTCTCTAGCCCCAAGCCAGTCCCCACTTCCCCGCTGCCCTCTTCCCTAACCTCCAGGACTGGCTACCACTTAAGTGCCCACCCTGTGAAATCAGCAGCTCTCCTGGGCTTGTCCCACCTCCAGGGGGCAAATACCCCTCTAGCACTCTGGTGGTTCATTAGAACAATGAAAATACACAGTCCTTTTTGGCCCTACTAGATGGTGATGCTAGTGGCAAAGAGCCCTCCTGCCAATGCAGGAGACATAAGAGACACAGGTTTGATCCCTGGGTTGGGAAGATCCCCTGGAGGAGGGCATGGCAACCCACTCCAGTATTCTTGACTGGAGAATCCCATGGACAGAGGAGCCTGGTGGGTCCTCTGGGTCCATAGGGTCACACAGAGTCAGACATGACTGAAGTAATTTAGCACAGCACAGATCCAATTCACTATCATGCTAGACAATCCCTCTGAAGCCCCAAAAGGGAAGCCCTTCTACCTAACCCAGGAGACAGATGGGCTCCATCTTAGACATTTACAACTGGCCAACTGTTTGCATTTCATGGGGCACAAAGAAGTGGGCCTCAGGCTGGATACTTAACAACTGTTAGCATTTCCTGAGACAGGCGATATAGGTGGGCTCCAGTTAAGGCATTTGCAATCAGCCTCCTGTCTGCCCTCTGAAATGGAAGTAACAACAGAAACAGGGTAAACAGCCAGTGATTGTCTCTTGTAAACACCTTAGGGTAACAGTGATGGTAAGGACAAAGAGGGGCAAAACCTTGTTTGAGTAAAAGATTGAGGGATCTCCACTCCTGTTATCTTTTGGGACAACAGAGACACTACATATGCACAGAAGGACTCCTTGTGGGTCAAAGATCAGGGGATGCCAGGCCATAATGAGTCTTGTTCCTCCCAGAAGCCTTAACTTCAAGATCCATCTTGGCTGAGAGGTACGTGCACACCCAGGGGAGGGTCCCAGACTACTTCCAAAGAACACCCAGGACTGATCTCCTTTAGAAACCAGATAATTGGCTAAAGGTTGGAGAAGACTCTTGAGAGTGCCTTGGACTGCAAGGAGATCCAACCAGTTCATTCTAAAGGAGATCAGTCCTGGGATTTATTTGGAAGGAATGATACTAAAGCTGAAACTCCAGTACTTTGGCCACCTCATGCAAAGAGTTGACTCACTGGAAAAGACTCTGATGCTGGGAGGGATTGGGGGCAGGAGGAGAAAGGGATGACAGAGGATGAGATGGCTGGATGGCATCACTGACTCGATGGACGTGAGTCTGAGTGAACTCCGGGAGATGGTGATGGACAGGGAGGCCTGGCGTGCTGCGATTCATGGGTTGCAAAGAGTCGGACACGACTGAGCGATTGAACTGAACTGAACTGAACTGAAACAAAGACCCAGAAGAACTGGCCTATATAAATGACTTAACTGCCTCTTTCCTGCCCTCCTCTTCACTTGGCAGAATGCCCACACTGAGAAATGGAGTATTCCTGCAATTATAAGTAAACAAAGATGTCACAGTCATTAGTGATTTTGGCCTTTCAAATGTGGATCCTAAGGACAGTCAGAAAGGAAAACAATATCTGCAATCCTGCAGCCATGTGGCTGCAGCTACTTCCTATGGTGAACACAGAGGAATGAACTCAGGATGTAGAAAAGACATAGGTTACTGGCCTCAGACAGCTGAGATGCATATGAAAGGAATGATTTCAGTGAGCCCACACTTTTGCATCCTTCCATACACAGAAAAGTACTGAATTCCTTAACTTAGGATATCTGATTTCTTTAATTCACAAAAATACTTCTGATGTTCAGACTACCTGCCCTTTGTTGCAAACTTCTGTAAAACCTGACTTCCCTCCACCCCCACCCCCAGCCTCCTCAGAGCAATCTCATGATTATGTGAGATGCTGTCTCCCAGGCTTGCAGTCCTAAAACTTCACACCAAGTAAAACACAACTCTCAACTTCAAGGTTGTAATTTTTTTTTTAGGTCAACAACACCCTTTCTCTCTGGATATGCATCTCTGTCTTACTTCTATCTTAACTAAACAAACCTATCTCTGTGTGCTCTCCCACTTGTTTTTCTGCTATGTCTCTAATAATAAACTTTATACCTGCATTTATAGTTTCTGCTTCCATGATAAATGCATTTTTCACTAGGGGCAAAGATCCAGGGAAAAATAGTTTCTAGCCTCTGACCCTTCCTGGTCTGGTGGCTAGGATTCCTGGTTCTCATCCAGGTTACCTAGGTTTAATAAACCGTGGAAAATTGTGAAAGAGATGGGAATACCAGACCACCTGACCTGCCTCTTGAGAAACCTATCTGCAGGTCAGGAAGCAATAGTTAGAACTTCACTGGAAAAGACCCTGATGCTGGGAGGGATTGGGGGCAGGAGGAGAAGGGGCTGACAGAGGATGAGATGGCTGGATGGCTGGATGGCATCACCGACTCAATGGACATGAGTTTGAGTAAATTCCAGGAGTTGGTGATGGACAGGGAGCCCTGGCGTGCCGCGATTCATGGGGTCGCAAAGAGTCAGACACGACTGAGCAACTGAACTGAACTGAACTCCTGCGCAGGGAATTAAGATCTTGCTTCATGCTGCCACTCAGTGCTGCCTCGCTGAGATCATACCTACAGGGCACTGCCGGGAAAACAATCAAAGTTGCATGAACCCATTTGATTGTCACTATTAGGATCCTTCACCTCAAACAGATTCCTCTGGTGGTGGCCCCAATGGCACCATGCCACATGGAATAAGCCCATGTTCTTGGCCTTCCTGGTGGAACTCTCCACTGGACACAAGGGACACTTCCTCTCCTGGTCAATAAACATCTTGCATTATGAACTTAAACAGGGTGCCCTGTCATTAAAGATATGCTTAAGACCAGAGTCATGAAGTCACTATCTGTCTTGTTAATAGCCCCATTTGGCAGGTACTTCAGCCAGCAACCAAAGGAAGGCATGTCACCATAGATGATCAAAACCTTAGTGCTCAGGCTCCCTCATAAGGCTTCAATTCCTATTATAGAACTGACTGAGGATGTATAGTTGGCTGAACAAGTGTCCTTTGTGTTCACTGACCTACTAACATGTTCCACTTGATCTCATCTTTGATGAGTCCCAGGCTCTCTCTGCTTTTGCTTTTTAAGGGTCTGATTATACATTTATGCAGCTCTCAATGGAATACTTAAATAGCCCTGCAATCACATGTAGCCTCTGCCACCAGGATTTAAATACATTATAGTTGGAAAGGTGTCATTTTGGGCATTATACTGATGCCATTATGCTCAGGGGTCCCTCTGAAAGCAGAACAAGTAGACCTGCACATCCTCACACACCACCTAGACCTCAAGATCCAAGGCTTAGCCTTGTCTGTCACATTTCTGGTCATCAACTAGTCCTACAGGGCAGAGGTCCCCAAGCTTGGGATCTAATGCCTGGTGATCTGAGGTGGAGCTGACGGAGTAATAATAAAGAGCACAATAAATGTAATGCCATTGAATCATCTCAAAACTAACCCTGCACCCCTGGTCTATGGAAAAATTTTCTTCCCTAAAACTGGTCCTTGGTGCCAAAAAGGTTGGGGACATCTGCTCTAAGGGCTGAGAAATTTCCCCAACAATCAACCATCAAATGCATCGTTTAGTTGCTCAGTTATTTCCGACTCTTTGTGATCCCATGGACGGTAGGACTGTAGCCTGCCAGGCTCCTCTGTTCATGGGATTTTCCAGGCAAGAATACTGGAGTGGGTTGCCATTTCCTTCCCCAGGGGATCTTGTCAACCCAGGGATCAAACCCAGGTCTCCTGCATTGCAGGCAGATACTTACCATTGTGTCACCTGGGAAGCCCCAAACATCAATTACTCACCATGAAACCATCCAGTACACTCACACAAGCACAACACATATTAAGCCTTTTCCTGTTCTGGAGGCAACACATCCCTCACATCTAACTGTTTCTTTGCCCTGTTATACATGCAATCACATACAAGTTGGCGGCCTTCCATTGGGGCTAAGGCCAACAAATATGCTTTGGAAGGTGCCCTGGATGCATTCCAGCAAGTCTTCCCTTTATTCCCCACTGGCTCCATATGCCCTATCAAGTCGTTGGTCACACGAGACTATGCCTCCTGGAGTCTCTGGACCAACCAGGAAGGAGTCTACCTGGTTTCCTTTGGGGTTTTGGACTAAGCACCAACCCCCAGCAACAGACCTGTATATTCATTTGAGCACCAGCTTTTGGCATCCTCTTGGGCTCTTTGAGGAGCTGAGCTCATAAGCAGCCCCCATCTGTTACTACTCCAAACATAAGTTCCTGCAATGCCCGGGGTTAGAGATGCTTCTCAAGAGAAAAGCTCAGCACGCACACATGATGCCTCATTGATAACATGGAAATGGTACCTTCAGGGCTAAACTTGATGTCAAAGGCCTTTCCAAAGGACAAGAGGATGTGGCTTCCCCCACGCTCAGCCCCTGGCTGGAGAGTAGCACCCCTTCTGCTGCTTCCTCCTCCTGTGGCCACTTGGGGAACCCCTAGAACCCACAGCAACAGATTTTACATCTTGTGCTCCAAAATTACTGCGGAACCATAAGGGGAGGGGGTTAAATCACAATGAAAAAACTGAAAGTGTTAGTCATTCAGCCATGTCCGACTCTTTGTGACCCCATGGACTGTAGCCTGCCAGGCTCCTTGGTCCATGGGATTCTCCAGGCCAGAATAACGGAGTAGGGAGTCATTCCCTTCTCCAAGGGATCTTCTCCATTCATGGATCAAACCTGGGTCTCCTGTACTACAGGTAAATTCTTTACTGTGAAAGCCACCAATACTGGTTCCCACAGGGGAAATGTCTGTGGGGGATCAGGTGAGTGCCCCAGGGATTTCCAGCCAATAGCATCACTACTGAGTGGATTGAACCCACTCAGAACAACACAAGACATCTGCTGTTTACAAGACATCTGTTGTTTACCTTCCTCCTGGAGCGCTTCTTCCTCACTCCTCCTTGGGTCAACCTGGTCATGTAATAAGCAGTCAGTGGTCACAGGACCACAGCCAGACCAGAAGTCTCCAAAAAAGAGTCACAGGCTCTAGCCACATATGACAGAAGACTCATTTGAACTCCACCTACATTCAAAAATACAACTGAGGTATTGGACTTTATGTGCTCAACCATAAAATAAATGACAGGAAAGGATGAAGGACCAGTGATGATCCCCATAGTTTTTTAAATTTCTACAAGACATCTGTCTGAGTCTATTGCTGGCCATTAAATGCAGCACATGGGTGGCTTCTCATATAGCAGCCCCTCTCCAGGTTAAAAAATAGGGTGTGAAAAATAATGGTCCAAGGACTTTCCTAGAGGCACACTGGTTAACATTTTACCCTCCCAATCCAGGGAGCATGAGTTCAACCCCTGGGTAGGGAACTAAGTTCCTCCATGCCAACTGATGCTGCCTAAAGAAAAAATAGGATTATGGCCAGCATTAGAGAATTGTTGGTTTAGTTATGCCAAAGGAGTACACATAACCACTAATCAATGATTTGGGATTTTTGTGCATCAAACTGCTGAGAGATGGAGAAGGGTGGTGATCTTCATAAGACCACACAAACTACACTCCTGCTGGAAAAAAAATCATACACAAATATCAATGGTTATTTGGAGAATTGACCAAGGGACAGCAGTTTGGGAGAGAGGTGCTAAATAACTCTCCAGAAAACTTACTTTAGTCCTAGGTAGAAAGGAAACCCAAGCCTCTTTTTCACCCCCAGGGTGAAATGTTGATTATCTCCATTGATAGAGGATGACAGATCACAAACTCTTGAGAAAATTTCACCAACAAATTAGACCAACAGAATATGAATCAAGAACAACTCAGCTGGGGGAGGGGTGGCAGCACGTGACAGGAGGGATACACCACTTAACCCCCTCATCCCACTCCAGTGTTCTCTCCCAGGGATGGGGGAGCCTGGTGTGCTGCCATCTACGGGGTCGCACGACTGAAGCAACTTAGCAGCAGCAGCAGCCAAAGAATCAGGAGTATGATTCAGCTCTATCATCATCCAATACCTCAGTTGTATTTTTGAATGTAGATGGAGTTCAAATGAGTCTTCTGTCATATGTCGCTAGAGCCTGTGACTCTCTTTTGGAGACTTCTGGTCCGGCTATGGTCCTGTGACCACTGACTGCTTATTACATGACCAGGTTGACCCAAGGAGGAGCTGAAGACTTTTTAACTTCTGGGTGTGTGTTTGCACCAAGAGGAAATGCTGTAGCTTACAGTAACTTATAACCTGTAGTCATCCAGAACTTCCTTCCTGGCTAACTAGTCAGAGTAGGCTAACTGCTACAACAAATATTCTGAGTCTTATTAGCTTAACACAGTACATTTTTACTTTCTGTTCTTACCAAGACCCAGCGCACACTAGTGGGGCAGAGGATGGGGCTAGAGTCTCCTTATGTCATTCAAAGGCTCAGGAAGGGAAATTATATGAGAGAAGCTCTGATGTAACTGTGGACCCGCTCCACAGACGAGAAAGAAACAAAACACAAAGACATAATCTAGGAGAGATACAGAAAAGTCTTTCAATTTCAGAAAATACCAAGTATTTGGCATTTGGGATGATCCTTATCTTACCTGCAAGCTCCAAACCATGTATCCCAAAGAGAGAAGATCACTCTCTAACTGACACACTCCACACTCCCATTCAGAGGAGGCTAATAGTGGAATGGATGTCATAACTGTAGCTCAGATTCATAGTAAATTTCAAAGCTAATCAAATGAGTCCTTTACACCCAAATATGGATGGACAAATGCTTACCAGATATTTGACAGAAGTGGAAGAGATCATGATGCATAGACAGAACAATTTCTGTAGGAAAAAACAAATATGCTACAGGAAACAGAAGAGAACATCACAAAAAATCCAAATTCATATTGTCAGAACTGTAAAGATGACAGTGGGTTTATAAAATGGGAACAGGGTGCTATAAAAGGGAGCAATTAGAGAATAAGAGAAAGTCCTTGGGAAAAAAGTATTATGGCAAAATTAAAAACTTTGTGGATGTGAAGTACTCACCTCAAAGCGTCTCGGCCTCACCCTGGCTTTGATAGACAGTGGTCTCACCCTGCCCACTGTTCCTGCCAATGGATCATGCCCACCCACGTGACCTCTCCCTTAACCAATCACAAGCCGAGGCACTGACCCTGCCCAACGGACACCATTACCGATCCATCCCAGAGACCGCGCCCAGCCACCAGCCATCTGGCCCGGAGCCTGCCTCCGGCCACCCACATAGTCCACCCTGGAAAGCTTCCGAGGACGCGGCTGGCGCCCGCGCCTCCGCCCCCAACCCCGCCGATTCGGGCCCCGCAGACGCCTCGTCCCAGCTGCCATTCCCTGGGTCGGGGAGTGGCCCGCCATGCTGCCCACATCACCCTCACAGGAGCGTCGGAACTACCGCCCTGAGTGTGAGGCCGCGCTCAACAGCCACGCAGCCCTGGAGTTCCACGCCTCCTTCCAGTGCCTGGCCGTGTCCTTCTACCTCGACCATGATGATGTGGGCTTGAAGCGTTTCTCCCGCTTCTTCCTGCTCCGCTCCCATGAGCACAGCAAGACAGCCGAGAGCCTGATGTTCCTGCAGATCCAGCGTGGGGGCCGAATCTGCTTCGTCGACATCAGAAAGCCTGAGACCCAAGAGTGGGAGAGCGGACTCCAGGCCATGCAAGACACCCTGCACCTGGAGAAGTGCGTCAACCAGAGCCTGCTCAACTTGCACCAGCTGGCCACCGACAGCAGCGACAACAACCTGTGCCACTTCCTGGGGACCGGCTACCTGGACCAGCAGGTCAAGTTCATCAAGGAGCTGGGGGACCATGTCAGCAACCTGAGGTCACCGGAAGGTGCCCTGGCAGAGTACTTCTTTAACAAGCTCACCCTGGATGATGGTGACAAGAAGGACTGAGCCTTGACTGGACTTTCCCCCGAGGCCTGGGTGACTGCCCAAGGTCACCAGAAAAAGTTTACTTAAGTTTTCCTTCTTTCAGTGTTGCCAGTTCTTCCAATAAATCACTTCCTAAAGAAATAAAGGTCCCTTGTTGATTCATGCGTACAAACCCTTAACCTTTCAAGTTTTAAAACAGGTATCCAGGAGTCTCTTGAGCTACCAATGCCCTGTCCACAGGCAGCTCAATATCTGTACAGAGGGAGGGAAGAAGGGGACCCATGGGACCCTGAACAATACAAAATGTACCTTCCCCTAATAAACAATGTGGTACATGGGGCGGGCATGAGTGAGGTGAGGCTCTGGTGATTGTGGGTGACTCCGAATAGATGAGCTATAAAAATATGGCCTGAAAAACATGATTGGTATTGATCTCCAGAAACAGTAAAGGGAATGGGATTGGGAATGGAATGAAATAAAAGGGGGTCTTCATTTTGTTTGAAGCAGACTTCTGGGTAGCAAGATGGGGGCCTGGGATGCTGGCATAGCAGAGTCCCTCTCTGACAAGCTCACCCTGGGCTTCAGTGACGATCTAAGGGTAGCAGGGCTGGCTTTCCTAGAGACACACTTCCTGTGGTCACCACTGTTGTGCATGGATGCTACCCTTATAAAACATCCCTGTGTGATTTTTACTTGAACTGTAACACCCTGCAATAAAGTAACGTGGCACCACTCAAAATTTACCTCAATTCTATTCAGGGCAAATCTATATAGCCCTTCTAGGGTGAAAAATATAAGCTCATGAATGAAGGTCAATTTGTGATATTGAATATAAAGCAAAATGAATCCCCCTGAATATGAAGTCACTGGTACTGGCTGTATTGAGGAATGTAGTGTGGGAAGGGTTGAAGCTGGGAGACCAGTCAGTAGGTATCACAGCTGGTCCAGGTGAAAGACAATGGTGGTTGAACTGGAGTGGAGGATGAAGAAATGAAGAGATGTAGACACACTGCAGATGGATTGGGATACATCAGCAAGGTTTCTTCATGGACCAGAGACGAAGAGCGAGACATGAAGAAAATAATCTAATTTAGCCTGGGTTGATGGTGGTGCCGTCTTCTCAATTTGAGGTCTTTTGCCAGGGGCACAGCTGGGATGGAAGCTTGGAGAAGGCATGTCATGTAAAATCTGAGATGCATATTAGACATCCAAGTGGAACTGTCATGCAGGTAGTTCAGAGTGGATGTGGCTGTCAGCTTTAGAAACAGCCCTATGGGAAATATCATGATCCCTATATAGACTGTGTTGTGGTCATGGGAGTGGAAAACCTCCCTGGAGAGTGGACTAGGAGTACAGCAGAGCCCAAGCCCAGGGTACCCAACATGTAGAAGCAGGGCTGAGGTGATGAAACGCCCAGGGTGTGCTGACCTCACCTTGACCATTAGCTCACTGCAGACTGTGCCCACACCCCGTAGCTCCTAATCAGCCTGTTCATGACCTCAGTGTCGCCTCCTGGGATCTGCTTTCAGAATGGGGAGAAGGCTGAACTTTTTATCTTTTTGTGACTATGCAGAAATTAATTTTCCAGTTTTAAAAAAAGATTTCTTAAGAAAATGATAGGGACTTCCCTGGTGGTCCAGTGGTTAAGAAACTGCCTTCCAACACAGGGGATACAGGTTTGATCTCTGGTCTGGCAATTATGATCCCAAATGCCTCAGGAGAACTAAGGCCATGTGCAGCAACACAGACCCACCACAGCCAAAAAAATATCTTTATTTTTTTCCTCTTCCCCTTTAAAAATTCAGCCTCTCAGTCAACTCTATCTGGTGAAGTCTCTAAACATATAAACCCTAATATTGCCTTTGCCTAACAAAAACACTAAAAATATGTTTCTTCTGTGTCTAGGTGTGGTTAACAAGGCAAAAGTTAAAATTGTACAGATCTTGCCTGTCTTATGGTCCTTGATAAGACATGGTCCTCAGATTGACACATGGTCAATCTGAGTCTCCCTAAAGTTTGCAAACAGCTTTGAATATTTACAAATATTCAAATATTTACAAATATTCTTCCCTGTAGCTCAGACTGTAAAGAATCTGCCTGCAATGCAGGAGACACAGGTTTAGTCCCTGGGTCAGGGAGATCCCTGGGAGAAGGGAATGTCCACCCACTCCAGTGTTCTTGCCTGGAGAATTCCATGAACAGAGCAGCCTAGCAGGCTCCAGTCCATGGGGTCGCAAACGGTCGGATACGACTGAGTGACTGACACTTTCATTCTCCTCTCTCTGACAATGTCTCAGATCCTACATATGTCAAGTAACTCTTCTCCTCTAGATAGAAGCAAGCACCAGCTGAGTAGCTGTTCATCTTTATAACTAGAAATTGAATTTTAGGTTGTGCTGGGGCTTCGTTACTGCACAGGCTTTTCTCTAGTTGCGGTATGTGGGTTCCTTATTGCGGTGGCTTTTAACTGTTCTCCTCTAGATAGAAGCAAGCACCAACTGAGTAGCTGTTCATCTTTATAACTAGAAATTGAATTTTGGGTTGTGCTAGGGCTTCGTTAACTGCACAGGCTTTTCTCTAGTTGCGGTATGTGGGTTTCTTATTGTGGTGGCTTTCCCTGTTGCACACCACGGGCATGAGGCGCTTGGACTTTAGTAGTTGTGACCCATGGGCCCAGCAGTTGTAGTTTCCCAGCTCTAGAGCACAGGTTCAGTAGTTATGATGCACAGGCTGAGGTGCTCTGTGAAATGTGAGATCTTCCTGGATCAGGCATCAAACCCAGGTCTCCTGTTTGGCAGAAGGATTCTTTACCACTGAGCCACCAGGAAAGCCTGAAGATCCTTCTTGGTCTCCAGTTTTGGAGTAACAGTTTGGTGTCTTGGATTCATCCACATAGATGGCCTGGGTTCAAATGCCATTCTAGCCACTTACTAAATGGAGGGCATTGGGGAATGTGAATTACCTTCTTGCTGGCCTGCCCCAGCACGTTGATAGCTACGTGGGCAGCCGCTAGGCGTACTACTGCCCTCTGCTGGGCATGCCAAGCCCTGAGTAGGTGGAGTTCGCTCTGCTCAACTGGGCTGTGGGTGAAGAAGGCTCGAGGGGGCGGGCGGTGGTGGGGTCACCAATGTGGTCACAGCCTTAACTGCCCTCTGTGTTTCTCTTCCTCCTGAGGCAGATGCGGCTCTCCTTATTTATCCTTCCAGAAGTAGTTGATTCAAACACAGGCATTTATACATATATTTTGTTATTTTTTAAAAAAACACAGAGCACAATAATATGTGTGAAGCCCTTATGTAGACCCTTAAACATGCAATTATCAAAATAACTGGAAGAAAATAGCAGCTTCGAAGTGGAGGATCCTGGCAGGCATCACTTTAACCAAGGGACCAACATTAACATCATCAGCAATGAGTCACAGTGACATCATTAGCCCGTGGTATGGGAAGGGAACATCACTTTTCTGGTATCCTTTCCAGTAATTCAAAATCTCCAGTCTAATCAAGAAAAAACAAACTGAAATACAGGCTATAAAATTACTGCCCAGTACTCTTCAAAAGTGTCAAGGTCAGGCAAGACTGAGGGACTATCACAGGCAAAGGAGACTAAGAAGATATGACAACTAAATGCAATGAGGGACCCTGGATTGGGTTCTGAAACAGAAGAAGAACATGAGTTAAAAAAAAAAACTGGAGAAATCCAAACCAAGTCTGTAGTTTATTAATAGTATTGTGCCAAGGTTAGTTTCTTAGTTTTGATAAATGTACTATGGTTATATAAGATGTTAACAGCCAGGGCAGCAGGGTGAAGGGTATTTGGGAACTCTCTGTGCTATTTTTTTAAAAAAAAAAACTGGAGAAATCCAAACCAAGTCTGTAGTTTATTAATAGTATTGTGCCAAGGTTAGTTTCTTAGTTTTGATAAATGTACTATGGTTATATAAGATGTTAACAGCCAGGGCAGCAGGGTGAAGGGTATTTGGGAACTCTCTGTGCTATTTTTTGCAACTTTTCTGTAAGCCTAAATTTATCTCCAAATAAAAAGTTAAAAACAGGGCTTCCCTGGTGGTCCAGTGGACTCCACTCTTCCACTGCAGGGGGCACAGATTTGATTCCTGGTGGAGAAGTTCCATATGTCTTGCAGTGTGGCAAAACAAACAAAAAACAAAACAAAAAAAGTTTAAAACAAACAGGACTACTGAAGCAGGCACTATTAATATACCCATTTTCCAAAGGAGGAAACTGAGGCACAGAGAGATTAAGACTCCTGTCCTAGGTCACACAGCCAGTAACCACCAGGACATGTCCCAAACCCATGGAATCCAGAGCCCCCGACTCTTAACCACAGCACCATACTGCCTTTCTTTAACTGAAACAAAGTGCTCATATTCTGCCATCATCTTTGACTCCCACCTGTTCCATGTTGACAGATCTACAGTGTATCTTGTTTTTAAAAGTCCCCTGCAAAAAATCACACCTACACATATTCGTCGTTAAGAATATTCTAAAAAAGAGATTTGGTGGCTCAGAAAATATATTAGATAGTCAGGGGTTTCCAGAAAAGCAGAACCAATAGAAAAAAATATATGTGTATATATTGGGTTGGCCAAAAAGTTCATACGAGAAATCCGAATGAACATCTTGGTCAACCCAATGTACATATATGAGAGAGAGGGAGGAAGAGAGACAGATTTATTATGTGGCTATAGACTAAAGACCTGCAGTTGGCAAGCTGGAGACCCAGGAGAATAGATGACGTAGTTCAAGTCCAAGAACAAAGGTCTGAAGACCTGGAGAGCCAACAGTATAAGTTCTGTCTGAGAACTGGCAGTCTTGAGACCCAAGAAAAGCTGATGTTTCAGTCCAAAGGCAGGAAAAGAACCATGTCCCAGTTCAAGGCAGTTAGGGAGGAAGAGTTCCTTCTTACTGGATGGAGGGGGTGGGGAGATCAGACGTTTTGTTCTATTCTAGCTTCCAACTGATCGGATGAAGTCCATTCATATCGAGGAGGGCAATCTGTTTTACTCAGTCTGCAAATTCAAATTTAATCTCATCCAAAAACACCCTCATAGGCACACCCAGAATAACATTTGACCAAGTATCTGGGCACCCTCTGGCCCAGTTGACCTGACATGTAAAATCAGTCACCAGATAAAAGTAAGGACACTTATCATTTTGAAAGCTATGGACCAACTGCCATACCTATTGATGATGTTCCCTAAGTCTCCCAGCATTGTGTGTTGTCAGGTGTTACAATTTTTGCCAATCTGGCCCACTTTTTAAAAAAGGTCTCTTAGGGACTCCCTGGCTTCCCAGGTGGTGCTAGTGGTAAAGAACCCACCTGCCAGTGCAGGAGATGTAAGAGTCACAGTTTCGGTCTCTGCGTGGGGAAGATCCCCTGGAGGAGGAAATGCAACCCCCTTGAGTATTCTTGCCTGGGGAATCCCATGGACAGAGGAGCCTGGTGGGCTACAGTCCATAGGGACTTCCTTGGTGGTCCAGTGGCTAATAATCCGTACTCCTAATGCAGGGGGCCCAGGTTCCATTTCTGATCAGAGAACTAGATCCTGCACGCAGCAACTAAAAGATCACACGTGCCTCAAGGAAATCAAGCATGCCACAACTAAGTAAATAACTAAATACTTTAAAAAAAAAAAA
>SJYT01047912.1:76877-88744 GCA_006410635.1 Cephalophus harveyi | reverse complement strand
CCTGGGATTCTCCAGGCAAGAATACTGGAGTGGGTTGCCATTTCCTTTTCCAGTGCATGAAACTGAAAAGTGAAAGTGAAGTCGCTCAGTCGTGTCCGACTCTTGGCGACCCCAATGGACTGTAGGTAGGCTCCTCAGTCCATGGGATTTTCCAGGCAAGCGTACTGGAGTGGGGTACGCTTCTCCTAGAGAAGCGGGGTATTGCCTTCTCCTAGAATTGAAGCTACTGCTGACATAAGATAAATCTTAAGAGACTGAGTAATAAGAGGGAGTTCTCAGAGCAAATTCTTGAGAAAGTATTGTAACTGTTCTGAGCCTGTTTACTGGTCAAGGCCTGAGAAAGCATCCCAGTTATTCTCTATGCAGCCAGACTCAACAGGGATTATTGGATAAACTAAAAACAATAAAGGATGAAAAGTAATGAGATGACTGAAATGGTTATATGCCATTACTATAGTATAATTTCTAGAGTATAAACTGCAAACAGTCATAATTCAGAAAAGGCCTAGCATTGGTTAGTTGGTTCTGATTGAAGTAAAAGACAGAAAGTAGAGTAGTAATTAACAAAGGCTTCAGTTCAGTTCAGTTCAGTCACTCAGTCGTGCTGGACTCTTTTGCGACTCCAGGAACCAGAGCACATCAGGCCTCCCTGTCAATCACCCCCTCCCGGAGTTCACCCAAACCCATGTCCATCGAGTCGGTGATGCCATCCAATCATCTCATCCTCTGTCGTCCCCTTCTCCTCCTGCCCTCAGTTTTTCCCAGCCTCAGGGTGTTTTCCAAAGAGTCAGCTCTTCGCATCAGGTGGCCAAAGTATTGGAGTTTCAGCTTCAACATCAGTCCTTCCAATGAACACCCAGGACTGATCTCCTTTAGGATGGACTGGTTGGATCTCCTTGCAGTCCAAGGGACTCTCAAGAGTTTTCTCCAACACCACAGTTCAAAAGCATCAATTCTTCAGTGCTCAGCTTTCTTTACAGTCCAACTCTCACATCCATACATGACTACCGGAAAAACCATAGCCTTGACTAGACAGACCTTTGTTGACAAAGTAATGTCTCTGCTTTTTAATATGCTACCTAGGTTGGTCATAACTTTCCTCCCAAGGAGTAAGTGTCTTTTAATTTCATGGCTGCAATCACCATTGCAGTGATTCTGGAGCCCAGAAAAATAAACTCAGCCACTGTTTCCACTGTTTCCCCATCTATTTGCCATGAAGTGATGGGACTGGATGCCATGATCTTAGTTTTTTGAATGTTGAGCTTTAAGCCAACTTTTTCACTCTCTTCTTTGACTTTCATCAAGAACCTCTTTAGTTCTTCTTCAATTTCTGCCATAAGGGTGGTGTCATCTGCATATCTGAGCTTATTGTTTGGATGAAAACAAAAGCCAGGGTATGTTTGATCATTTGTAGGAGACAGAGTTGGAGAAGGCAATGGCAACCCACTCCAGTACTCTTGCCTGGAAAAATCCCATGAATGGAGGAACCTGGTAGACTTAATTTTCCCTTTTCACTTTCATGCATTGGAGAAGGAAATAGTAACCTACTCCAGTGTTCTTGCCTGGAGAGTCCCAGGGATGGCGGAGCCTGGTGGGCTACTGTCTATGGGGTCTTTCACACAGAGTCAGACACGACTGAAGGGACTTAGCAGCAACAGCAGCATCAGGAGACAGAGTTATCACACCAAAAGAGGAATCTGTTCTGATAGCTTTCCTTATATTATTCCCTTTATGTTGCTTATAGGATGTGGAAAAATCTGCAAGCAAGTTCTGGGCTAAATCCCAGACAAAGATTTGGGAACTGAATGAGGGCTGAAGAAATCATTTGATGGAGGTTAGAACAAGATGGCAGAGGAGTAGGTGGACGTGGAATACATCTCTCTCCATAAAACATCAGGAATACACTTTCAGACACAGAAGTGCACACAGAATATCAGCTGAGAGTAGACAGGAGTACCTGACAAGTGGAAAAGAATATACAGAACCACACAAAACTTGGTAAGATGAAGGAACCAGGGGGATAAACAGGAGTGTTAAGTAGGACTGGACCTGCCCTCAGTGGTGGGGGAACTGAAGCAGGGGTCCAGTCCCCACATAGGAGCAACTGTCTGAGTCAGAGGAGAAACATTTAAGGCTGAGAGTAAAACCGCTGATCTGTGGAAGCCTAAATGGAATGAGAATCCGACAGTCCTTGAGGCAGCCATACATACCCCGGACAGGGATGCAGGTTGCCTAGAAGGCGCAGGGGCTTGGGAGCTGGAGGTTAGGGATTGTGGAGCAATTCCAGGGTGAGGGCTGCTGTTGACTATGGAGAGACGAAGGGATGTGGAGAGAGGGGATGTGATGGAGAAGATTGTGGGGGAAATGCCTGTGGAGGAAAGCCAGACAGGCATGGAAGCAAGGTGATGCTGCTGAGTCACATGTAGGGGGTGGAGCCATCACCATATTCTCTCTCACCTGACACGCCAGCATCTGCAGCTGAACAACAGAGAGGCTGGCCCATCAGACACCTGACACACTGAACTACAGAGCAGGACCCCACCCAGGGTGCCCTTTGAAGTGACTGATGCACCGAACTACAGAGTAGGACCATAGCCAAAGAATGAAAAGAACTGAGGATAGTCTCAGAGACCTCTGGGACAACAGCAAACATACCAACATTCAAATTATAGGTGTCCCAGAAGAAGATGAGAAAAATAAAGGGTTTGAGAAAATTTTTGAAGAGATTATAGTTGAAATTTTCTTTCAGCAGAAACTCTGCAGGCCTATATTGACAGGATATATTTAAGGTACTGAAAGAAAAAAAAGCATAAGCAAGATTATTGTACTCAGCAAGAATCTCATTCATAATTGATGGAGACATAAAAAGCTTTTCAGACAAGCAAAGTTAAGACAATTCAGCTTTACAACACCAAACCAGCTTTACAACAAATTTTAAAGAGATTCATATAGTCAAGAAATACAAGAGAAAAAAAAAGAGCTATAAAATCAACCCCAAACAATTAAGAACATAGCAACAGAAACATATATATCAATAATTACTTTAAATGTAAGTGGATCAAATGATCCAGCCAAAAGACACAGACTGGCTGAATGGATACAAAAACAAGACCCATATATATGCTGTCTACAAGAAACTCACTTCTGACCTAAAGACACATATAGACTGAAAGTGAGAGGATGGAAAAATACATTCCAAGCAAATGGGAAGCAAAAGAAAGCTGGAGTAACAATCCTCATATCAGACAAAATAAACCTTAAAGTAAAGAATATTACAAGAGATAAGGAAGGACACTACATAATGATCAAGGATCAATCCAAGAGGAAGACATAACAATTGTAAATATCTATGCACCCAGCATAGGAGCACCTCAATACATAAGACAAACACTAACAGATATAAAAGGAGAAATTGACAGTAACATAATAATAGTAGGAGATTTTAACAACCCACTCACACCAATGGACAGATCATCAAAACAAAAAATAAGAAAACATAAGTCTTAAATGATACATTAAATGAGATGGATCTCATTGATATCCTCAGGACATTGAATCAAAATGCAGAAGAATACAACTTCTTCTCAAGTGCACATGGAACATTCTACAGGACAGACTACATCTTGGGTCACAAATCAAACCTCAGTAAATTTGAAATAGTATCAAGCATCTTTTCTGACCACAGTGCTATGAGACTAGATATCAATTACAAGAAAAAGAAAACTGTAAGAAACACAAACACATGGAGATTAAACAACATGTTTCTAAATAGCCAACAGGTTACTGAAGAAACCAAAGTGGAAATCAAAAATTTCTAGAAACAAATGTCAATGAAAACACAACTCAAAACCTATGGGATGCAGCAAATGCAATTCTAAGAGGGAAGTTTATAGCAATATAATCCTACCTCAAAAAACAAGAAAAACACTGAATAGACAACCTAACTTTACTCCTAAAACAACTGCAAAAAGAAGAACAAAAACCCCCCAAAGTTAGTAGAAGGAAAGAAATAATAAATATCTGAGCAGAAATAAATGAAAGAAACAATAGTAAAAGCCTCCTCCATCCATGGGATTTTCCAGCAAGAGTACTAGAGTGGGGTGCCATTGCCTTCTCCTATAGTAAAGATTAATAAACCTAAAATCTTGTTCTTTGAGAAGATAAACAAAACTGACAAGCCTTTAACCAGAGTCACTGAGGAAAAAAGACAAATAAAATCAACAAAATTAGAAATGAAAAGGAGAGGTTACAACAGACAATGCAGAAACACAAAGGATTATAAGACACTATTATGAACAACTATATGGCAATAAAATGGATAACCTGGAAGAAATGGATAGATTCTTTAAAAAGTTCAATCTTTGAAGACTGAAACAGAATTGATGAGAACAAATAGTTCTGGTCAACCACTTGTAAAAGAATGAAACTAGATCACTTTCTAACACCACACACAAAAATAAACTCAAAATGGATTAAAGATCTAAACGTAAGACCAGAAACTATAAAACTCCTAGAGGAGAACATAGGCAAAACACTCTCCAACATAAATCACAGCAGGATCCTCTATGATCCACCTCCCAGAATACTCGAAATAAAAGCAAAAATAAACAAATGGGACCTAATTAAAATTAAAAGCTTCTGCACAACAAAGGAAACTATAAGCAAGGTGAAAAGACAGCCTTCTGAATGGGAGAAAATAATAGCAAATGAAGCAACTGACAAACAACTAATCTCAAAAATATACAAGCAACTCATGCAGCTCAACTCCAGAGAAATAAACGACCCAATCAAAAAATGGGCCAAAAAACTAAACAGACATTTCTCCAAAGAAGACATACGGATGGCTAACAAACACATGAAAAGATGCTCAACATCACTCATTATCAGAGAAATGCAAATCAAGACCACAATGAGGTACCATTTCACACCAGTCAGAATGGCTGCGATCCAAAAGTCTACAAGCAATAAATGCTGGAGAGGGTGTGGAGAAAAGGGAACCCTCTTACACTGTTGGTGGGAATGCAAACTAGTACAGCCACTATGGAGAACAGTGTGGAGATTCCTTAAAAAACTGCAAATAGAACTGCCTTATGACCCAGCAATCCCACTGCTGGGCATACACACCGAGGAAACCAGAATTGAAAGAGACACATGTACCCCAATGTTCATTGCAGCACTGTTTATAATAGCCAGGACATGGAAACAACCTAGATGTCCATCAGCAGATGAATGGATAAGAAAGCTGTGGTACATATACACAATGGAGTATTACTCAGCCATTAAAAAGAATTCATTTGAATCAGTTCTAATGAGATGGATGAAACTGGAACCTATTATACAGAGTGAAGTAAGCCAGAAAGAAAAACACCAATACAGTATACTGACACATATATATGGAATTTAGAAAGATGGTAGTGATAACCCTGTATGCGAGACAGCAAAAGATACAGATGTATAGAATGGACTTTTGGACTCTGAGGGAGAGGGAGAGGGTGGGATGATGTGGGAGAATGGCATTGAAACATGTATACTATCATGTAAGAAACGAATCGTCAGTCTATGTTCGATACAGGATACAGGATGCTTGGGGCTGGTGCACGGGGACAATTCAGAGAGATGATATGGGGTGGGAGGTGGGAGAGGGGTTCAGGATTGGGAACTCATGTACACCTGTGGTGGATTCATGTCAATGTATGGCAAAACCAATACAGTATTGTAAAGTAAAATAAAGCAAAAGTAAAAAATTTAAAAAAAAGACTGAACCAGGAAGAAACAGAAATTATGAACAACCCAATTACAAGCACTGAAATTGAAGCTGTGATCAAAAATCTCTCAAGAAACAAAAGCCCAGGACCAGGTGGCTTCACAGGAGAATTCTATCAAACATTTAAAGAAGAGCTAATGCCTATCCTTCTAAAACTCTTTCAAAAAATTGCAGAGGAAGGACCACGTCCAAACTCATTCTCTGAGGTCACCATCACCCTGATACCAAAACCAGGCAAACACAACACAAAAAAAGACTACAGGCCAATATCACTGATGAACATAGATGCAAAAATCCTCAACAAAATTTTAGCAAACAGAATTCAGCAACACATCAAAAAGCTCATACACTGTGATCAAGTTGGGTTTATTCTAGGAATGCAAGGATTCTTCAATATATGCAAATTAATGTGATATAACATATTAACAAATTGAAAGATAAAAATCATATGATAATCTCAATAGATGCAGAAAAAGCCTCTGACAAAATTCAGCACCCATTTATGATTAAAACTCTTCAAAAAATGACATAGAAGGAACCTACCTCAATATAGTAAAGGCCACATATGATAAGCTTACAGAAAACATTATTCTCAATGGTGAAAAACTGAAAGCATTCCCCTTAAGCTCAGGAATAAGACAAGGGTGTCCACTTTCACCACTATCATTCAACTTAGTTCTGGAAGTCCTAGCTATGGCAATCAGAGAAGAAAAAGAGATAAACGAAATCCAGATTAGAAAAGAAGTACAGCTCTCACTTTAGCAGATTTCATGATACTGTACAAAGAAAACCCTAAAGACAGTGTCAGAAAATTACTAGAGCTAATCAGTGAATTTAGCAAGCACCCCACTCCAGTACTCTCACCTGGAAAATCCCATGGATGGAGGAGCTTGGTGGGCTGCAGTCCATGGGGTCGCAAAGAGCTGGACATGACTGAGCGACTTCACTTTCACTTTTCACTTTCACGCATTGGAGAAGGAAATGGCAACCCACTCCAGTGTTCTTGCCTGGAGAATCCCAGGGACAGGGGAGCCTGGTGGGCTGCCGTCTATGGGGTCGCACAGAGTCGGACACAACTGAAGCGACTTAGCAGCAGCAGCAGCAGCAGGATCCAAAATCAGTACAAAGAAATCACTTGCATTTCTATATACTAACAATGAAAAATCAGAAAAAGAAATGAAGGAATCAATATAAGAAAAGAATTATATATTTAGAAATAAACTCACCTAAGGAGGCAAAAGAACACAGAATATTATAAGACACTAATGAAAGAAATCAAAGACACATAGACAGATGCAGAGATATTCTATGTTCCGGGGTAGGAAGAATCGATATTGTGAAAATACCTATACTATCTACAGATTCAATGTGATGCCTGTCAAATTACCAATGAGTTTTTTCACAGAACTAGAACAAAAAAATTCACAGTTCATATGGAAACACAAAAGACCCCTAACAGCCAAAGCAGTCTTGAAAAAGAAGAATGCAGCTGGAGGAATCAACCTTCCTGACTTCAGATTATATTACAAAGCTACAGTCATCAAGACACGGTACTGGCACAAAAACAGAAATATAGACCAGTGGAACAAGATAGAAAGTCCAGAAATAACCCATGTACCTATGGGTACCTTATTTTTGACAAAGAAGGCAAGAATATACAATGGGGCAATGACAGCCTCTTCAATAAGTGTTCCTGGGAAAACTGGACAGCTACATGTAAAATAATGAAATTAGAACACTTCCTAACACCATACACAAAGATAAACTCAAAATGGATTAAAGACCTAAATGTAAGACCAGAAATTATAAAACTCTTAGGAAAACAGGGAGAAAACTCGATGACATAAATCAAAGCAAGATCCTCTATGACCCACCTTCTAGAGTAATAGAAATAAAAATAAAAGTAAACAAGTGGGACCTGATTAAACTGAAAAGCTTTTGCACAGCAAAGGAATCTATAAGCAAGGTGAAAAGATGACTCTCATAATGGGAGGGAAAAGAAATAGCAACTGAAACAACTGACAAAGGATTAATTTTCAAAACATATAAGCAGCTCATACAACTCAAAGCCAGAAAAACAAACCAAATCAAAAAGTGGGGAAAAGACCTAAACAGACATTTCTCCAAGGAAGACATTCAGATGGCTAACAAACACATGAAAAGATGCTCAATATTGCTCATTATTAGAGAAATGCAAATCAAAACTACAATGAGATATCACCTCACACTGGTCAGAATGGCCCTCATCAAAAAAGTCTACAAACAATAAATGCTGGAGAGGGTCTGGAGAAAAGGCAATGCTCTTGTACTATTGGTGGGAATGTAAATTGATACAGCCACAATGGAAGACAGTATGGAGATTCCTTAAAAAACTAGGAATAAAGCCACCATATGACCCAGCAATCCCACTCCCAGGCATATACTCTGAGGAAACTAAAATTGAAAAAGACACATGTATCTCATTATTCATTGCAGCCCTATTTACGGTAGCTAGAACATGGAAGCAAACTAGATGTTAACTGACAGATGAATGGATAAAGAAGCGGTGGTACATATATACAATGGAATATTACTCAGCCATAAAAAGGAACACATTTGAGTCAGTTCTGATGAGGTGGATGAACCTAGAACCTATTATACACAGTGAAGGAAATCAGAAAGTGAAAGATAAATATTGTATTTTAATGCATATATACAGAATCTAGAAAAATGGTACTAAAGAACTTATTTGCAGGGCAACAATGGAGCAACAGACATAGAGAATAGATTTATGGGCATGGTGAGAGGGGAAGAGAAGGTGAGATGTATGGAAAGAGTAACATGGAAATTTACATTACCATATGTAAACTAGATGGCCAATGGGAATTTGCTGTATGCCTCAGGAAACTCAAACAAGGGCTCTGTATCAATCTTGAGGGGTGGGATGAGAGAGAGGTTCAAAAAGGAGGGGATATATATATACCTATGGCTGATTCATGTTGAGGTTTGATAAAAAACAACCAAATTCTGTAAAGCAATTATCCTTCAATAAAAAAATAAAAAGAAAAAATATAGAGAGCTCGGATTGAGATTAGCACAGAAAGAAGAGAATAAAAAGAAAATGAAATTAATATTATAGCACAATCTGCAACATTTTCAGTATCTTCCACTTGAATTTGTCATGAAGACTTTATGGTCTGACACTAAAGTTTATATTTAGATTATGATGTGAAATTTATATTATTAATATCTGGCAAAATTATTAAAATATTATTGAATAAATAATCTGAGAATTAAAAAAAAAAAACATTTGACAAAGCAAGATAATGCTATATGTTGTGGATCTACTGGAAATAACATTGACCAGGTACCACCAAGTCAGAAGTGTCAGCAGTAGTATAATTAGGCATGGCAGCATTAGCACCCAGGGAGTCATTGAGGATCATTGATCAAAGAAGAAAATTATAAAAAAACAGTGTTTAACAAAGTTTAATTGATGACAGTATCTAGTGGATAGATGATGTAGGAAATAGAACTTTAGACAAGTAAGGTATAAAGGTAGAGAGTTTTGCTGTTCTACACGTCACTAATTCAATCCCAATGAAAGGAATGGTAGAAAAAAGAAAGGCATAGTGAAAATTGATTGAAGAAAATATCAATAGTTGTGATATGTAACTGAATACTCTTTTTGTCTAAATCAAAATACAGCAAATTTCCACTAAAGAGGAGGAAAATTAGGAGAGCTAATAACTTATGGGTTTATCATCCTCAAGGTAATAAACTTTATTTTTCTGAATTTATCATATCATTTAAAAACCACATCAGGTCTATGAGTTTCACCATTTTCCTGTGACAGATAAAAAGTCAAGCTCAGAGAGTTTGCACCATTAGGTCATTGTCTAATACAAAAAAGAAAAAAAGAGAGAGAGCGCACCAGGATTCAAGTCTTTGTCTGTCTAATGTTAAAGCCCATATTTTTCTCTAATACCTTGCTGTGAAAGGTACTTCTATCAAAGACTAATGTAAAGACCTTAGGGGAAATAATAGTCAAGTCTTGAAAAAAAGTACTGTCAAGAAAGAACAGGAAAATTTGCATATTTAAAATTATTAATACATAAACTCATGCTTAAAAAAGTGGTAATTAGAATGTGCATACATATAAAATATACATATTAACAAATAGTTGGCTAGAATTAATAATTCATCTTACAGTGGTTGAGTCCTTGTGGCTAGACTAATAATAAAATTGACACAAGACAAATTAACAGGAGTAAATAAACTTTAATTTGTGCATGCTGTGTCTCACAGAAATGGGACCTACGAAACAACCGAAGGAAGCAGCTTTCACAATTATTAGCCAAAGAAACAATACCTTTGAGAGAAGTGGACAGGAAAAAGAAATTTAGGTTTTGCATACATAATCATAAAGAATTTAAACAGAGTTTGGGCTGGAGATAATAACAAGGTTTTATATAGGCTTCTGGTTGAAATTCCCTATCTGTCAATGAGGATGTCCTCCTACCTCAGTCACACTCAAATATAATGTTCTACAAGCTATGTGAGTATCATTTAGCCCAGTCAAGTTGACACATAAAATTAACCATCACACGGGAGTTACATGAAAAGGTCAGAGAATGCATTAACCCACCCACATGAATACAATTCAAGACTCCTCTCCTAGGAGAGAGTTTAATGGAATTAGTGAATTTCAAAGTAGCTTGATAAATTGATATACTATTTAAATTTTTTGTGTTTCAGGAATAAGAATCAGCAGAATATGTCATTTAAGCTAAAGCTGGTGGGGGAAACAGTATTTTTAACTTTTCAGAACCACATTCTATGTCTTCTGATTCTTGCAAATATGACTAATGTTCAGTTTTTATATTGCATATGTTGTATTGTCGCACACCACTTGTCTTTTATATCAAATAAATAATCTTACAAAGAATGCTCATCTTGAATATAGATTTTACTTATTTTTTTTACAACTGTCTCCCAAAGGAAAAAAAAACGCAAGAAGGCAAAATGGTTATCTGAGGAGGCCTTACAAATAGCTGAAAAAGAAGAGAAGTGAAAGGCAAAGGAGAAAAGGAAAGATATACCCAACTGAATGCAGAGTTCCAAAAAATAGCAAGGAGAGATAAGTGAACAGTGCAAAAAAGTAGAGGAAAACAATAGAGTGGGAAAGAATAGAGATCTCTTCAAGAAAATTAGCGATATCAAGGGAAAACTTCACACATAGATGGGTACAATAAAGGACAGAAACAGCAAGTGCCTAACAGAAGCAGAAGAGATTAAGAACACATAGCAAGAATACACAGAACTATTTAAAAAAAAAAAAGGTCCTAATGATCTGGATAACCATGAGGGTGCGGTCACTAACCTAGAGCCAGAAATCCTGGAGTGTGAAGTCAAGTGGGCCTTAGGAAGTACAAACAAAACTAGTGGAGGTGACTGAATTCCAGCTGAGCTATTTCAAACCCTAGAAGATGATGCTGTTAAAGTGCTGCAATCAATATGCTAGCAAATATGGAAAACTCAACGATGGCCTCAGGACAAGAACAGGTCAGTTTTCATTCCAATCCCAAAGAAGTGCAATGCCAAAGAATATTCAAATTACCGGATAATTGCGCTCATTTCACATGCTAGCAAGGTAATATTCAAAATCCTTCAAGCTAGGCTTCAACAGTACATGAACTGAGAACTTCCAAATGTACAAACTAGATTTAGAAAAGGCAGAGGAACTGGAGGTCAAATTGGCAACATCCACTGGATCTTAGAAAAAACAACGGGATCCCCCCCCAAAAAAATCTACTTCTGCTTCATTGATCATGCTAAAGCCTTTGATTGTGTGGATCACAACGAACTATGGAAAATTCTTAAAGAGTTGGGAATATTAGACCACCTAACCTGCCAGACTTTATTTTTTTAGGCTCCAAAATCACTGCTGATGGTGACTGCAGCCATGAAATTAGAAGACGCTTACTCCTTGGAAGAAAAGTTATGTCCAACCTAGATAGCATTTTCAAAAGCAGAGACATTACTTTGCCGACTAAGGTCCGTCTAGTCAAGGCTATGGTTTTTCCTGTGGTCATGTATGGATGCGAGAGTTGCTGTCTCTTAT
>SJYT01047912.1:61423-73614 GCA_006410635.1 Cephalophus harveyi | reverse complement strand
AGGAACAAAGTGAGAGAAAAAACAGCATACAAGCATTCAAACACTGAGAAAAGGTGGTTATATTATATATGGAAGAAAGGAGGGAAAGTTTTATCAGATTTTATATTAGATTTGGATTTTTAAGCTATTAAATTCTAACAAATTTTTATAGAAATAATGTAAATAAATTTAGCAAGTAAGAAATGAGGTGTTTAATGTATTATTAAACTAAAAAATATTTCATGTTATTATGAAACTCTAAAGGATGAACTTATCCTAAAGTACTGGATTGAGTGTCAGTTAGTCCTTTGTTGTCAGTCCTTCTGCTTTATTGACTATGCCAAAGCCTTTGACTATGTGGATCACAACAAACTGTGGGATTTCTCAAAGAGATGAGAATAACAGATCACCTGACCTGCCTCCTGAGAAATCTGTTTGCAGGTCAAGAAGCAACAGTTAGAACTGGACATGGAACAACAGACTGGTTCCAAATTGGGAAAGGAGTATGTCAAGGCTATATATTGTCATCCTGCTTATTTAACATATATGTAGGGTATATCATGAGAAATGCCAGGCTGGATGAAGCAATAGTTGGACTCAAGATTGCCAAGAGAAAGATCAATAACCTCAGATATGCAGATGATACCACCCTTATGGCAGAAAGTGAAGAACTAAAGAGCCTCTTAATGAAAGTGAAAGAAGAGAGTGAAAAAGCTGGCTTAAAGCTCAACATTCAGAAAACGAAGATCATGGCATCTGGTCCCATCACTGCATGGCAAATAGATGGGTAAACAATGGAAACAGTGACAGACTTTATTTTGGGGGGCTCCAGAATCACTGCAGATGGTGATTGCAGCCATGAAATTAAAAGATGCTTACTCCTTGGGAGGAAAGTTATGACCAAACTAGACAGCATATTGAAAGGCAGAGACATTACTTTGTCAACAAAGGTCCATCTAGTCAAGGCTATGGTTTTTCCAGTGGTCATGTATGGATGTGAGAGTTGGACTATAAAGAAAGCTAAGTGCCAAAGAATTGATGCTTTCAAACTATGGTGTTGGAAAAGACTCTTGAGAGTCTCTTGGACTGCAAAGAGATCCAACCAGTCAATCCTAAAGGAAATCAGTCCTGAATATTCATTGGAAGGACAGATGCTGATGCTGAAACTCCAATACTTTGGCCACCTGATGCGAAGAGCTGACTCATTCAAAAAGACCCTGATGCTGGGAAAGATTGAAGGTGGTAAGAGAAGGGGATAACAGAGGATTAGATGGTTGGGTGGCATCACCAACTTGATGGGCATGAGTTTGAGTATGCTCTGGGAGTTGGTGATGGACAGGAAAGCCTCGCATGCAGCAGTCTATGGGGTCGCAAACAGTCAGACATGACTGAGCGACTGAACTGAGCTGAACTAGTTGTCAGTAACAGAGCTTTTGTCTCAATCCATCTTTTCTGCATTAGAGACTATTTTATTTACAAGTAATAAACATATAAACATTGTATAAGCCTACAAGTATGCTGCCCATTTGCCCTTTAACTTATGACTTTCAAATAAAATTGGAATTTGCTAGGATATCTTTATACCTTTTCTAAATTAGAGATAGAGAAGGCATGACCTTAAGAAAGCAGATGGCAGTGAGACTATTAACTTGTGACTATTTAGAAAACATTTTAAGTTAAAAGAATGTTTATATCTATATAAATGTCTAATAAATAATTTAAGACAATATTACTAATAATTCACAGTGTTGATTCATTTGAACTCAACTGGCAACTGCTGCTGCTGCTGCTGCTAAGTCACTTCAGTCGTGTCCGACTCCGTGTGACCCCATAGATGGCAGCCCACCAGGCTCCTCCATCCATGGGATTTTCCAAGCAAGAATACTGGAGTGGGGTGCTATTGCCTTCTCCGAGCAACCACTGCACATATAGGTAATTTATTTTCTCAAAAAATAACTTTTAAATGAGGGTATAACATCTCTATCTCTGTCACATGAATTATGAGTGATATTTTAATCCAGTATTTTCAGTAATATGTTTAAAAAATCACATGCATCTTAGTAAATTATCTTATGGACATTCATTCAAAGCAAATGGAAACTACTGAAACTTTTAGGTGACAAATTGCCATCTTCTGTTGTATTAAATCAGAACCATTTCTCATTTTGAATATAAAAAATGACTCAGAGATAAGAAAGTTATAAGTTCTGAATTTCAAATCTCAGGTAACTTTCAGAAGGGTACAGTGGACATGTGCTTCAATATATCATTTTAACAAGACATACACCTATTTTATGAAAATAAAATTGGTTCGTTATTTGTCATTCGGGGTAGGATATTGCTTCATATGAAAAAATAGGTCATAAGGCAGTTCTAGTTCCAGTTTTGGAGAAGGCAATGGCACCCCACTCCAGTACTACTCTTGCCTGGTAAATCCCATGGACGGAGAAACCTGGTGGGCTGCAAGTCCACGAGGTCGCAAAGAGTCAGACACGACTGAGCGACTTCACTTTCACTTTTCACTTTCATGCATTGGAGAAGGAAATGGCAACCCACTCCAGTGTTCTTGCCTGGAGAATCCCAGGGACGGCGGAGCCTGGTGGGCTGCCGTCTAGTCTATGGGGTCGCACAGAGTCAGACACGACTGACGCGATTAAGCAGCAGCAAGGAGTCTCCACACTGTTCTCCATAGTGGCTGTGAATCGCCAGTCCAGGTTCGACGCATGACACTGGATGCTCAGGGCTGGTGCACTGAGACCCAGAGGGATGGTACGGGGAGGGAGGAGGGAGGGGAGTTCAGGTTGGGGAACACGTGTATACCGGTGGCGGATTCATGCTGATGTATGGCAAAACCAATACAACATTGTAAAGTAAAAAAAAAAAAAAGAGCAAATAAAATTTTATTTTATACAGCAAAAAAAAAAAAAAAAAGAAAAGAAAAATAGGGACTGATGCTTTCTTACACTCTTTGTAGCTTTCATCAATTTGGACATAAGTGTTTATGCTCTAAGTCAACAACTTGGTTCCCAATGATAAGGATAACTAACACAGATTTTCCTTTAACTAATATTAATGTTCATAAAGATAACATCAATGAAATACAAGGGAATTAAAGTCCCTTGGCTATCAAAGTAGAAACTCATACTAATGCTACAGAACAGTAAATAAATGAACAGTTTATGATGTTTAATTTTACGATATGTATTTTGACACAATATTTTCTTTATTTTTACATTACATATGATATTAGTTATAATTTGTTGCACTTATTAAGAATCAAGCACTTGGCTAAGAATTGCATGCAAATCTTTGCAACCATTAGATGGGGGATGTAAGAAAATACTCAGTTGTAAAGCTTTTTATTTTTTAAAATAAATACTTACAATGTTTATCATGTGCTGGGCACTGTTAAAGCATTTTATAAACACCAACTCAATCTTCATTACACCCTCCATGCAGATACCATTATTACTCACATCTTGCAGATGGAAACTGAGGCAAAGAGAGATTAAGTAATCTGCCGAAACTTGGGCAGCAATTATAGTGGGGCAGAGGAACAAACCTAGTCCTCTGCTTTAAACTGGAGATTAGACGGGTTAAGACATTTATCCAGCAGTTGTCTACTACAAGTTGGCACTTGCCAAGAGCTCTGCCAGGGACTGAACGACAACAACAAGGGCATCGGGCATCTGCCTCTGCGGAGACCGAACCCTGTGCTGCTGCACCTGCCAACCCTCAACACGCTCTGAGAGGAACTCAGGGTGGAGAGTGAGCCACTCTGGGCTCCGTGGAAATTGGTGGAACAGGTCTTTAGATAGTTACATTTTTCAGGAACTGACTTCATGATCCCAATCCTTACATCTCTTCATATCTAGAAAGTCACTAAATCGCTTCATGGTGACATCATCTTGTGACTAGCAGAAAACCTTTTGTAAAGTAAGCACTTGATTGTACTGAACTCCCCCTTCACCAAAATCTTATTTATTGAACTTCCCCCACTGCCTCTTTGGAGCACTCTCTCCAAGCTCTCTGAGGTGGTGTCTGCCGGGCTGCAGTTCTCATTGTGCCTCAAATAAAACTTACTTTGCAGCTCTCAAGTTACGCATCTTTTTTAGTCGACAGAGTAAATACTAATAATTAATAGTAAGGAGTTTTGATCTGAGATCTACCTATAAAACTGCCCTTAGAACCAGGGAAGAGAGTCCTCTTCCCTGATTCCTAAATTTCAGGGGGTCCTCTTCTGCCCCTCCTCTGTTCCACCCTTTTCATGGAGAAGGAGGACACAGAAGAGAAAGAGACCCTTTCCAGCTCTCTCCAACCCCCCATTCCAGCACTTGAGCCGGCAATGCCTTGCAGATAATATCCGCAGCTGCTTCCCTCACCTGCTCAGGGCTCTCTCCCAACTCCATCCTCCTGAAGCTGATCACACTTCCAGTGGTGCAACCTCAGGCCAAAAGAATTGCCAAGGTGGCTTTTAAGAGCAGGCTGGGGAGTCTGCAATGTGTTGCTGGCGTCATTCCTTACCCAGGATAGAGCAGAGAATAAAGAAGAAATGGATGGACTACTGTCTAGGGACTTGAAACCAGCTCTTTCAGTACCACAATGTCCCTGGTTTCCAAGAATTTTAACCAAAAGCCTGGATATCAGGTAATTAAGAAGGTATAATTCCCAAAGCAAAATAAAGTAAAAATAAAAATTAAAAAAAAGAAGGCATAATTCCCAAGGTTGAAAGGAAAGAATTTTATTTATTTTCAACTCTTGTCTTATGCCATAAAATTTTGGAGGATTGGTCTTTTCAGAAAAACACATTCCTATTCTATCTGACAGTCTACTTATTTAAATCTAATATAAAATGTATGGATGAAAATGGTAGAACACATAACCTTATTGCTAACATGGTAAAGGAAAGAAGTGTTTCCCCTTCTCCCTTCCACCATATTTCATTAATATTTTACTTGACAGATTTCTTTTAAAGTAATAATATACTGGGAAGTCCCAAAGCTGAGAATGTAGATGTAAAATCATAATATAAAGAATGACGAAGTAATCCATAAGTCACTGAGCTGGTGGTGTATCTAAAAGATGGTGCCTAAAATGTAGTCAACTTCAGAGTTCCCATCCTTCCATCTGTGACCATCATTTTCTCAAACCCTCTGTTGAATGCAAGGAAACAATTGATATCCAGTTTGTCATTTTTTAAGTACTGACTATAAATATTTTGCTGTTGAAATACTCCCTGTATATATATTTTTGTTTCATTATATTTTTAAAAGGAAGCTAAAGCCTAATTTTTCTTATTGTATCAGGCTACCTATTGCTTTCATACACTGTCTCACAGTGAATAAGCAGTGTTTTACTTGTTCAAAAAATCCTTAAAGGGGAAGAGACAAGATGAGGTATGGGATTAGGAAGTACAAACTACCATGTAAAAATAAATAACAAGGATATATTGTACAGCACAGGGAACATAGCTACTACTTTGTAGTAACTGTAAATTGGGTATAAGCAATATAAAATATTGAATCACCATGTGCTATACATCTGAAACTAATATAATATTGAAGTAAACTGCACTTCAAAAAATGCTTCCAATTTTACACTAAACACAACTGCAAAAAACTCAGTATTTGGACATTAGTTGGAAGATAATAAGGAATAAAACAACTGTACTGAGACTAGCCAAAAAGAATAAGGAGAAAAAAGACAATCATAAAAGGTCAAAATTTCTTATAAAAGTAGAATTCCAACTCCAAAAATCATTATTTTGAATTAAAATTTAAAATAGTCTATTTTGAAAATTATGCTCTGAATGTCCTAGCCATGCATGAGTATAAACAATGTACTAACTAAGAGAGCCAAGCAGCAGATAGACACTATATGCTTCAGGAAGAGAAAAAGAACACAGATAAAGTACAGAAACATATTGTATTCCATTAAAAAAGTTTTCTGTGTGATTATTTTGAATAACTTTTTTTGCTCAAAGATTATTTTTTGAAGGTAAAGTGGAAATATTTATCATATTTATTTAGCTCTCTTAAAAACATCTCCAATTCTATAGAGACCAAACTGGCTTCTGTTTCAGATTTCAACTTTTTTCTGAGCCAAATTCTACTTATTCACCATGCCATTGTTATATAATTCAGTTCAACTGTTTAGGCAGAGACCACTGCACCGCTATGAATGGCACCTGTCTTCCTAAATCTCAGTCTTTACAATTCATCCTTTGTGGTTGGACAGGAGATATTTAATTCAAGATATAGTTTCTCCAAGCAACTCTGATTTTTAAACAATAAGAGATAATGAATATGCACTGCCACTTGGCACTGAACACACACACACACAAGATAATTAGCAAACTAACATGAACAATCTGTAGGGGAAAGGAGAAAAGCAGTCTATCATTTCATGGCTTGCCCATGTAATTCCCAGAATTGGGATGATCAGGCAAATTCTATGGATTTTTCAGTTGCATGTCTTGTAAATATTGGCAAAATACAAAACAGAACCACATATGTGGTCCGCTAGAAAACTGCATTGTTACTCAATGAAACATTTAGGAAAACAGATGGCTGTAGAATTTTAGTCTGGATTTCAGAAAGCATTCTTATTTATATTGTATTGTGGTGTAAGCTGTGATTACACAATGGTAGAAATGTTTGAAAAGTGAAATATTTCAACAAATGTGCTATTTGTTGGATAAAATGTTTTGACTAACTTCCTCCCTCAACCCATCACATACACTGAGTCAAGGAATTTTGGACCTTGAATCTCATCACAGTAATCTCTATCAGATGTGGTTAAACAGCTAATCAAAGGACCATTTTAGAAAAGTTTATTATGTTGCAGCTGCTAAGTCGCTTCAGTCGTGTCTGACTCTGTGCAACCCCATAGACGGCAGCCCACCACGCTCCCCTGTCCCTGGGATTCTTGTCCAGGCAAGAACACTGTTATGTGGTTAAAATAGGTTTTCTTCTTTCATTATGAGCTCTTATACTTTACAGTAGCATAAACACGTATTGATTGTAACATTTAAAAGCCCTATGAATATCCTTGGGGAAAAAGAATAGTTAATGGTGTCATAATATTTTTTCCATCACTTTTATCAGAAATCATTTCAGGTTTTTAGCTTCTAAAAAGCTTTGAGTTCATGTTGGGATTTGCTAAATCTAATTCAAATGAGGGAAATTAAATAAGTGAAATTCAGACATGTTTGAAAGAGCTATGTATAAAAAAGAAAAAAGAAAGAAAGAGCTATTTATTAGGAACAGAAATTTAAAAAAAGGAAAGATATACAAAGCAGCACATTTCAAGAGTTTACAAATCTTTTGTCTTTGTTGTGGTTGCTTAACATATCCTTGGCATTTGGTTAATTCACGATGAAGATGGTATATTGATGAATATAAGGTCTTCATATTGACAACATTCAACAAAAGATATAAAGATAAATATTCTATTATTATTCTAATATTCTAAATATTTGAGTAGAGATTCTGTATGAAGTACAAATGTGCATGAGAAACTATGTTGCTGGATACTGGAGACACAAAAATAAGTAGAACATAATTCCTTCCCTTTGAGGAGCTGACAATTTACACTTTTGCAATGGTCTTATTTTGATAAACAAACAAATAATAGACACACACTATTTTTATTAAATCGTAAGGGTTCAGTTCAGTTCAGTCGCTCAGTCGTGTCTGACTCTTTGCAACCCCATGAATCACAGCACGCCAGGCCTCCCTGTCCATCACTAACCCCCGGGGTTCACTCAAACTTGTGCCCATTGAGTCAGTGATGCCATTCAGCCATCACATCCTCGGTCATCCCCTTCTCCTCCTGCCCCCAATCCCTCCCAGCATCAGAGTCTTTTCCAGTGAGTCAACTCTTCGCATGAGGTGGCCAAAGTACTGGAGTTTCAGCTTTGGCATCGTTCCTTCCAAAGAAATCCCAGGGTTGATCTCCTTCAGAATGGACTGGTTGGATCTCCTTGCAGTCCAAGGGACTCTCAAGAGTCTTCTCCAACACCACAGTTCAAAACCATCAATTCTTCAGTGCTCAGACTTCTTCAGAGTCCAACTCTCACATCCGTACATGACTACTGGAAAAACCATAGCCTTGACAAGACGGACCTTACTCGGCAAGGTAATGTCTCTGCTTTTCAATATGCTATCTAGGTTGCTCACAACTTTTCTTCCAAGGGGTAAGCGTCTTCTAATTTCATGGCTGCAGTCACCATCTGTAGTGATTTTGGAGCCCAAAAAAGTAAAGTCTGACACTGTTTCCACTGTTTCCCCATCTATTTCCCATGAAGTGATGGGACCGGATGCCATGATCTTCATTTTCTGAATGTTGAGCTTTAAGCCAACTTTTTCACTCTCCTCTTTCACTTTCATCAAGAGGCTTTTTAGTTCCTCTTCACTTTCTGCCATAAGGGTGGTGTCATCTGCATATCTGAGGTTATCGATATTTCTCCCGGCAATCTTGATTCCAGCTTGTGTTTCTTCCAGTCCAGTGTTTCTCATGATGTTGTGTTATATTTAAAAAGTCCACATCATATCTCAGAGAGTCCATCCATGGACTGGCCCACTGATTTTAAGAATTTTAAGACTGATTTTAAGAATTTGTATAATCAGTGTTATCATAAGTTAGCAATTATATCATAAAGTTAACAATTTTACCATAAGTTCTCATACTAGTGCACTAGCTACTCTGGGGTTAGTTTGATACCAACATCAAGACTGCAGAAGTAAACTAGGATCAAAAAGTCTACAAATAACAAATGTTAGAGAGGGATGTGGGGGAAAGGGAAAACTAGCACACTGTTGATGGGAATGTAAATTGGTGCAATCACTGTGGAAAACAGCAGGTAGGATCCTTAAAAAATCTAAAACTCAAACTGCCATACATCCAGCAATTGCATTTCTGGGTACAGATCCAGAAAAAATAAAAACACTAATTCAAAAAGATGCACCCCAAAGTCCACAGCAGCACTATTTACAATAGCCAAGATATGGAAGCAATGCAAGTGCTCATCAACAGAAAATTAAATTAAGAACTAGTATACATAAACAATGGAATGCATCTCAGACATAACACAGAGAGAAATGCTGCCATTTGCTGCAATGTGGCTGGACTTGGAGAATAATATCCTTCATGAATAAGTTAGAGAAAGACAAAAACTATATGATATTTCTTACATGGGGAATCCACAAAATAATACAAATCAATATATATACAAAACAGAAACAGACTCACAGACAAGAAAACAAAGTTGTGGTTACCAAAGGGGTGAAGGAAGAGAGGAGGGACAAATTAGGGCTGTGGGATAGATAGATATAAACTAATATGTATGAAATAGATGAGCAACAAAAATATACTGTATAGCACAGGGAATTATATCCATTATCTTATAATAATCTATATTGAAAAATAATCTGCACAAATACAGAATCACTATGCTGTATACCTGAAACTAACACAATATTGTAAAACACTTAAATGACATGAAAGTTGCCCAGTTGTATCCAACTCTTGGGGAGCCCATGGACAGTAGCCGTCCAGGCTCCTCTCTCCATGGGATTCTCCGGGCAAGAATACTGAAGTGGGTAGCCATTCCCTTCTCCAGGGGATTTTACCAACCCAGAGATTAATCCTCTAATATGGGAGACCCAGATTCGATATCTGGGTTGGGAAGATCCCCTGGAGAAGGGAATAGCTATCCACTCCAGTTTTCTTGCCTGGGGAATTCCATGGACAGAGGAGCCCGGCAGACCCCAGTTTATGGGGTCGCAAAGAGTCAGACCCCATTGACTGAACACACTCTTTGTATGCAGCCATTTGAACTTCTGTTAATCATATGCTCTGTGAGAATGATTGGAGAAGTGGGTCCTTAACCCATGAGAGATCCTAGCTAAATGCTCAAGGGGCAAATCCAAAGGATTTTATGCCTGGCTTAATTCAGTTCAAATCTCATGATATGATGAAATCTATGTCTGCTTATTAAAAAACATGTAAAAGCTAAGATTATGATTAAACTTTATATAGATTGGAATACTTGACGGAGAGGTGGGTGAGAGCCTAAAGAAAATTGGAAATTGACAAAAGCATTTCACAATCATAAAGGTCTTGCAAAACACCCATCTTGGATGTCCTAAACTGTTAACTTTGTAGTTCAATCTAGCTCTGTGTAACTATATGTGATTTTCCCCCAACTGCTTCATGCTACTAAAATCACTACAAATATGCTGCTGCAGTTTAAAAGACAGGACATGTTAGTTTGAATTGCAATTTACATGTATTTATTTCTATATTTTAATCACTCTGTGAACCAAAATTGTCCCACACTACGTATTTCAAATAGGCAAGACATTTAGAGTATTACTCTAAATACTCAAGTATTTACAGTATTAACTCTTAACTTAGGCAGACTTAGCTTCCCTAATGTTGGCAGTGCAGGTAATCCTAACAAAACTTAGTTTGTGGGAACTATCACCAATGTCTTGCCATTTAGGTTCCTCAGAATAGAGGCTGACTGAGTTAATGACCTTTTTATCTTTATTTTTTTCTAGATTTGTGTCAGTCATAAGTTCTTTGTGATTATCACTATAGGGACTATATTTTAAGCTTAATCATGTGGAACCTTTGCAGCTAAACAAGGGAACAGAAGGTGGCCACCTTATTTCCCTCTGTGCATAGGGACTCAGAGCACAGAAACAGTTCTCCAAATACATCTCTCTAACACTGTGATTTCTACTCTCTTGATTCATTCACAGTTGAGAAATGGATAAGAGTTCAAGTGTTACAAACAGGTTTTCCTTAGTTCTCTTTATAAAATAAATACAGAGTCAGGCAACACATGCTGTTTTACTTTCATTTTTGCTACTAAAATATTCAAAATGGTGGCAAGAAGAATGCCATTCTAGCATATTATATAAGTTTGAAATCAAATCCAACTCTGATCTGAATTTCAAAATTTGCTTCAGTAATATTATACAGGTATTATATATAATTTAAAAACCAGAGAAAGCAAAGCTTTGAACTTATGGTAGAGTCAGATTTAGCAAGTGAAGAAGAACTAAAAAGCCTCTTGATGAAAGTGCTTGTGAAGAAGGCTGAGCACCGAAGAATTGATGCTTTTGAACTGTGGTGTTGGAGAAGACTCTTGAGTCCCTTGGACTGCAAGGAGATCCAACCAGTCCATTCTGAAGATCAACCCTGGGATTTCTTTGGAAGGAATGATGCTAAAGCTGAAACTCCAGTACTTTGGCCACTTCATATGAAGAGTTGACTCATTGGAAAAGACTTTGATGCTGGGAGGGATTGGGTGCAGGAGGAGAAGGGGACAACCAAGGATGAGATGGCTGGATGGCATCACTGACTCGATGGACGTGAGTCTGAGTGAACTTCGGGAGCTGGTGATGGACAGGGAGGCCTGACATGCTGCAATTCATGGGGTTGCAAAGAGTCGGACATGACTGAGCAATTGAACTGAACTGAACTGAAAGAGAGAAATGAACTAAAGGGTGACATTCAAATAAATGGATTCTTGGCTAATTCAGGCACTGAAAGTGAGCTGACTCCCAGATTACTTAGTAAACAAGACACTCTTTGTAAGCTCTTGATGCTTGTGATATCATGTACATTTTTTTAAGGCAGTGTTTAAATTGATAAAATATCTTAAGAAAAAAAGATAATAAAACACAAAGCAAAATCCATAAAATACATATTATTATTGTTCCTATAGTGTGTTCAAAATTTATTATAAGCCTATCTCCAATAAAATAAAGTATAAGGAGATGAGTAGATAAGCAGACATATAATTAGCCACATAATTAGGAAACAACAGAAAGACATAATACAAAATAACAGCATAGCGAATTGTAGATTAACAACAGAGTAATTCAACATAATCACTTATAAAGGACCACAGACACAGGGGAAAGTTTTATTTATTTTAAAAGCATAAGTTTCATGTACATGTTGATTGCAACTATGGAAACTGCATGTACATGTGTGGGTCTGTTCACCTTGCCCCATGAACACATCAAAATACATGAATATGTGGAACAACTCTTGCTGAAAACAACCTGGAGATGGACAGAAAGGCTCCTCTACAACCAAGGTTGTAAAGAAAGATCCACGTGGACTCATGTCAATGTATGGCAAAACCAATACGTTATTGTAAAGTAAAATAAAGTAAAAATTAAAAAAAAAAA
>SJYT01047912.1:39938-60402 GCA_006410635.1 Cephalophus harveyi | reverse complement strand
TCATTGAGTCAACAGTGAAAACCCTCTACCAATATAATTTTTAACTCTTTAGAAAAGGCTCTGTTTCTTTAAGATGCTTTTAAGCTTTGTGCCTCTCACGGTTGGGGGCTGTAAGCAATTCACAAGCTGTAAGAAGTCTGGGGAACCTGTTAGGCAAGCTAGAGAGCTATCAGATGGGGTTTAACTGAAACATCCCTTTCAAATGCAGAAGACTAAAGCCCTGATTTGACTTTTTCCAGAGAATATTAGAAGAGTGGAAAAGCAGAGTACAAAGGCCGGCAGATTCTTATTTTTTGGGGGGTGGATGCTCAGGAAATTCCAGGGGGAACCCCTGAAACCTGATCACATCCTTGCGTTTGTCAGGCTTCCTTCTGCATGACCTTGTCATGGGCAGGATTCCTCATGCTGGCCCCCGACAGGGAGGGGTCCAGCCATATGTTAGGAACCTCAGCCCTACGGTCTGATATGAGGACAATGAGTCCCCTTAGCTGGTTTGAAAACCAGTGGCATTAACAGAAGGCTTGAAAAACTGAGACTGTCTTTGAAGGATGCAAGCAGGCAAGCACATGCTTGCTGATACCACCCGCCCCTGGAACAGTGAGAAGGAAGTTGATTGAAAAGTACCTGGGGGGCTCTGTACAGTTTACACGCTGCCTGCTGTGTGAAGAATAAACTGTAAAGGGCTGTGGTAGGCAGAATAATGCCTCGCCACACGCCGCCTTATATTGCAAAAAAAGGACTTTGAAGGTGTGATTGTATTAAGGATCTTGAGAGGAGATTAGACTGGATTATCCAGATGGGTTCAATGTCATCACCAGGGTCCTTAAAAGATGAAGGTAGGGAGCCCAGAGTCAGAGACATATCTGAAGATGCTCTGCTGATGGCTTTGAAGATGGAAGAGGGAGTCACAGCCAAGAAATGCAGGAAAAGGCATTTCCCTAGAAGATGAAAAAGGCAAGAGGACAGATTCTCATCTAGAGTTTCAGGAGGGATTGTGTTCCCGCTGACTGCATGATTTTACCCAGTGGGACCCATTTTGACATTGCACCTCCAGAAATATAATAAAATGTGTACTGGTTTAAGCCACCACATTTGTGGTGATTTGCTGAAGCAGTCAAAGGAAAATAGCAAAGGGATTAAAGATATAACTGGGGAGATAATTTGGGACTGACCCAAAAAAGAATGGTGACTTGAACTAAGATGCTAATAGAAGAGCTGGCACCAAATGACTCCATTATAGATGCTACATAGTGCTTTGAAAGAGAATTGTAATAAGTTACAAATAGATTGAATGTCAGGTGCAAGAGAAAGACTAAGGTCAAGAATGAAGCCCATGCTTTTGGTCTGAGATGCTCCAAGGGAGCTGCTGACATTTACTAAGATGGAGAAAACATGGGAAGAGTAAGAGGAAGGCCTCCAAGGCATCCAAGTGAGTCTGTCAAATATCCCACTAGCTATTCAAGTTGAATTTCTGGAGTAAAGACTGAGTTTGAAAGATAACTTTGTGAGTTATTTAAAAGATAACCACTTTTAAATAACATTTAAAGCCAGGCCATCAAGTCAGATCTTCAAATAGAGTGAAGAAGATAGAAAAGAGGTCTAAAACCTGAGCTCTAGGTCATTTCAACTTTTCAGATGGTAAAGCTAACAAGGAAATATCACAGGAAACTACAAAGCCTATGAAATAACAACAAATATAGTGGGAGAAATGAAATAGGTGAATATAATGAGAAACCTGGTGAAGGACAGAACTCAGGGAGAAGAAGTGGGAAATTCAAATGTTGATGAGAACTCAAAAAGGGAACCGAGAAAGGACTTCATTTTAGCAAAAATGCTTAGGCTATTTGGGGCCTTGACAACAGCACCTTCAGTAAAGTGTTAGGGGAATGACTCTGACTTGAGGAATTTGAGTAATTTTACTTGCTAATTTGGAAACCATGGACACATTTCCTAACCTCTGGAAATGCCAGTTTCCTCCTCCAAAATATGAGATAATTACTCATATGCTATATATTTCTTGTAAAGATTAAATGATGTGCTTTTAAAGTGTCCCTTATAATTTTTGCCACATAGAAAAATGTTAGCTATTTTCTTTCTTTTTCTGTTCCTCTCCTATATTCCAGTGAAATAAATACATTCATATTTATATATTTTATACAATGAATATGAAACAGACAAATATGTGTGCAATATGAGTAAGATGTAAACATTCTCCATATCTTAATGCACTGATATGATTACATTATCTTCCATGTCTTGATTCTTGGAAAGTCCAGTGACTGCTGAAGAATTTCTGTAAACTTCTACAAATTAACATTCTCTGAATGACCACTGACCTGATATATGACTGCTTATCAATTAATTTAAGGATAGTCTTATTCTCTAGATTAATTTGCTCATCTGCAAATGATATCAGTTCAGTTCAATTCAGTCACTTAGTCATGTCTGACTCTTTGCGACCCCATGAATCACAGCATTTCAAAGTTAGTATTAATATTATTTCAAACTTTATTATGAGTTCACAAAAGCATTATTTTGTGAATTTGAGAACTGTTTCTAGAACATTTTCTTCAACAATCAAATATGAAAGAAAATAATTCATTTTTTTAATATTTTAATCTCTGATCTTAAACATAAAGATTAAAAATGCTTTTAAGATTATATGTTTTCCATATTTATTATGCATTATAGGCATCTGTTAGTAATGTCAATCTTAGAGTTTCTCATACATGAAAAATAAATAATTTTTAAAATATTCAGCTGCTGCTAAGTCGCTTCAGTCATATCTAACTATGTGCGACCCCATAGACGGCAGCCCACCAGGCTCTCCCGTCCCTGGGGTTCTCCAGGCAAGAACACTGGAGAGGGTTGCCATTTCCTTCTCCAATGCGTGAAAGTGAAAAGTGAAAGTGAAGTCACTCAGTCGCGTCTGACTCTTTGCGACCCCATGGACTGAAGCCTACCAAGCTCCTCTGTCCATGGGATTTTCCAGGCTAATGTGCTAGTGATTTGCAAATTCAGCAGATGTTATCCTCCCAGAATCTTTCAATTCAGTTCAGTTCAGTTCAGTCGCTCAGTCGTGTGCAATTCTTTGCGACCCCGTGAATCGCAGCATGCCAGGCTTCCCTGTCCATCACCAACTCCTGGAGTTCACTCAGACTCACGTCCATCGAGTCAGTGATGCCATCCATCCATCTCATCCTCTGTCGTCCCCTTCTCCTCCTGCCCCCAATCCCTCCCAGCATCAGAGTCTTTTCCAATGAGTCAACTCTTCACATGAGGTGGCCAAAGTACTGGAGTTTCAGCTTTAGCATCATTCCTTCCAAAGAAATCCCAGGGCTGATCTCCTTCAGAATGGACTGGTTGGATCTCCTTGCAGTCCAAGGGACTCTCAAGAGTCTTCTCCAACACCACACTTCAAAAGCATCAATTCTTTGGCGCTCAGCCTTCTACACAGTCCAACTCTCACATCCATACATGACCACAGGAAAAACCATAGCCTTGACTAGACAGACCTTTGTTGGCAAAGTAATGTCTCTGCTTTTGAATATGCCATCTAGGTTGGTTATAACTTTTCTTCCAAGGAGTAAGAGTCTTTTAATTTCATGGCTGCAGTCAACATCTGCAGTGATTTTGGAGCCCAGAAAAATAAAGTCTGACACTGTTTCCACTGTTTCCCCATCTATTTCCCATGAAGTGATGGGACCAGATGCCATGATCTTCGTTTTCTGAATGTTGAGCTTTAAGCCAACTTTTTCATTCTCCTCTTTCACTTTCATCAGAGGCTTTTTAGTTCCTCTTCACTTTCTGCTATAAGGGTGGTGTCATCTGCATATCTGAAGTTATTGATATTTCTCCCGGCAATCTTGATTCCAGCTTGTGCTTCTTCCAGTCCAGCGTTTCTCATGATGTACTCTGCATAGAAGTTAAATAAGCAGGGTGACAATATACAGCCTTGACATACTCCTTTTCCTATTTGGAACCAGTCTGCTGTTCCACGTCCAGTTCTAACTGTTGCTTCCTGACCTGCATACAGATTTCTCAAGAGGCAGATCAGGTGGTCTGGTATTCCCATCTCTTTCAGAATCTTTCACAGTTTATTGTGATCCACACAGTCAAAGGTTTTGGCATAGTCAATAAAGCAGCAATAGATGTTTTTCTGGAACTCTCTTGCTTTTTTGATGATCCAGTGGACGTTGGCAATTTGATCTCTGGTTCCTCTGCCTTTTCTAAAACCAGCTTGAACATCTGGAAGTTCACATGGACCACAGCCTTGTCTAACTCAATGAAACTAAGCCATTCCATGTGGGGCCACCCAAGACAGGCGGGTCATGGTGGAGAGATCTGATAGAATGTGATCCACTGGAGAAGATAATGGAAAACCACTTCAGTATTCTTTCCTTGAGAACCCCATGAACAGTATGAAAAAGCAAAACGATAGGATACTGAAAGATGTACTCTCCAGGTCAGCAGGTGCCCATTATGCTGCTGGAGAAATAACTGCAGAAATAATGAAGCAATAGAGCCAAAGCAGAAACAATACTCAGTTGTTGGATGGGTGGGTGATAGAAGCAAGGTCTGATGCTGTAAAGAGTAATACTGTATAAGAACCTGGAATGTTAGGTCCATGAGTCAAGGTAAATTGGAATTGGTCAAACAGGAGATGGCAAGAACATTGACATTCTAGGAATCAGTGAACTAAGATGGACTGGAATGGGTGAATTTAACTCAGATGACCATTATATCTACTACTGTGGGCAGGAATCCCTTAGAAGAAATGGAGTAACCATCATAGTCAACAAAAGAGTTCAAAATGCAGTACTTAGATACAGTCTCATAAACAACAGAATGATCTCTGTTCATTTCCAAGGCAAACCATTCAATATCACGATGATCCTAGTCTATGCCCTGACCAGTAATGCTGAAGAAGCTGAAGCTGAATGGTTCTATGAAGATCTACAAGACATTCTAGAACTAACACCCCGAAATGATGCCCTTTTCATTATAGGGGACTAGAATGCTAAAGTAGGAAGTCAAGAAACACCTGGAGTAACAGGCAGATTTGGCCTTGGAATGCGGAATGAAGCAGGGCAAAGACTAATAGAATTTTGCCAAGAAAATGCACTGGTCATAGCAAACACCCTCTTCCAACAACACAAGAGAAGACTCTACACATGGACATCACCAGATGGTCAACACTGAAATCAAATTGATTATATTGTTTGCAGCCAAAGATGGAGAAGCTCTATACAGTCAGCAAAAACAAGACCAGGAGCTGACTGTGGCTCAGAGCATGATCCTTAGAGCATCCTCAGAGCATGAACTCCTTATTGCCAAATTCAGACTTAAATTGAAGAAAGTGGGGAAAACCATTAGACTTTTCAAATATGACCTAAATCAAATCCCTTATGATTATACAGTGGAAGTGAGAAATAGATTTAAGGAACTAGATCTGATAGACAGAGTGCCTGATGAACTATGGACGGAGGTTCATGACATTGTACAGGAGACAGGAGTCAAGACTATCCCCAAGAAAAAGAAATGCAAAAAAGCAAAATGGCTGTCTGGGGAGGCCTTACAAATAGCTGTGAGAAGAAAACAAGTGAAAAGCAACAGAGATTAAGTAGTATTTGTTCCTAAAATCCTGTTTCCCTCTGTTTACTTTTCTTGATAATTCTGGCCCCCACTGATCAGGTCAAATGATTCCTTTCCTGTTTTTAATCAGATGCTATTGGTTTTAACAAGCAGAGATGTCCCTCTTATCTAAGAGCTGGGAGTCTGGGTTGAGAGACAGAGTTGAAAATCTTTTTTCTCTTCAGTACAGTCTCCTTCCAAGAATTGCCCAAGACATGGTTTCCAGGATGTCCTTATCCTATGCTACAGCCACCTCAAACAAGCTGCCAGGTGTCACTAACATTTCAAATATAGGTCCAGTACCAGACATTTCACTTTTTCACAGTCCACTTGACAATGTAAAAAACTTCTGTGATAATGAAAGGGAAGTGATTGTGAATGATGTGACTTCTGACATGGCAGCTCTTTTAACTAAAGCCTTGAATCTCTCGCTCTTTCATACATACATTTTATAAATGGATATATGTTTATATATACCTTTGTGATTTTCAAAATTAAATATATTTTCTTTTTCTAGACCTGGGGATTGTGTATTTAAATATAGCTGGAAGCATATTTAAATTAATCAGGCTAATCCTCTTGAGTGAGATTTAATATAATCTACACAGGTTCATCTTAGATTACTCAAGTTACCTGGTTGAAATGGACTGCGTGGTCTAGTGTTCTCTGGAGGCCTAGAGTGAAAGTTTAATGCTTCTCAGTGAAGGAAGAATGATTGAAGGGTGTCTTTGAGTTGACTCATTGGAAAAGACTCTGATGCTGGGAAGGATTGGGGGCAGGAGGAGAAGGGGACGACCGAGGATGAGATGGCTAGATCTCATCACGGACTCGATGAACGTGAGTCTGAGTGAACTCCGGGAGATGGTGATGGACAGGGAGGCCTGGCGTGTTGCGATTCATGGGGTCGCAAAGAGTCGGACACGACTGAGTGACTGGACTGAACTGAACTGATTTCCCCAAAAACCCCACAGGAGTTTTTTGTCAGTCTTTGGAGACATTTTTGGTTGTCACCACTGGGCAGGTCAGGTGCCAGGGGCATTTAGTGAGTGGAGGCCAGGGTTGCTGCTAGACATCTTACAAATTACAGGATAGCCTCCACAATCAAGAACCATCTGCCATAATGTGGATAGCGTGGAGGTTGAGAAACCCTGCTCTAGACGGGTATTGTGTTTCCGGTAATTTGATTCAGAATTTTAGTTCTTGTGACTGCTGACTTTAAACCAATTGTTATAGAGAGTGAAATACACACACACGCACACACACACACACACACACATATATATATGCACACACACGCTGTATCTGACTCTTTGCAACCCCATGAACTGTAGCCCACCAGGCTACTCTGTCCATGGGGGTTCTCAAGGCAATATATATGTATATTTCATTTACATATCTAAATTAAATATTATACGTTTNCACACACACATACATATATATATGCACACACACGCTGTATCTGACTCTTTGCAACCCCATGAACTGTAGCCCACCAGGCTACTCTGTCCATGGGGGTTCTCAAGGCAATATATATGTATATTTCATTTACATATCTAAATTAAATATTATACGTTTTGTTCTGCCATCTCATCTGATGCTGGCTTTTGTGGAGTCAAGCATTCTAAAAGTAAATTAGCTTGGCCTTCTGCTTATACAATTAGATGTGTCCATCCTTTTCTACCTTGCTGTCTGCCCTGGGTGCTGATTTATATCAGTGAGATTCAGATTCTCTGTGAGTTTGTCCATTCAGAGCCCCAAGTGAAGACTGAAAAGAGAGACAGGAGTAAGGTTATATATATATTTTTTACTTAACTCCTTCTATACCACAGAATCTGTGTCCTTCTTTCAAAAGTCGCTAATCTTCTCCACATCATTTTTCCCTTTGTGGGACCCCTTCTTTCTCCCATTTTTGAATTAAGTCTCCTAACTTCTCTACTGTCATAAGAAATCAGGATTACCTACCTATTCCGTATATTTTTCCTGCCCTGACACCAAGTTAGTTCAGTTGCTCAGTCGTGTCCAACTCTTTGCAACCCCATGGACTGCAGCACGCCAGGCTTCCCTGTCCATCACCAACTTCCAGAACTTGCTCAAACTCAGTGTCCATCGAGTTGGTGATGCCATCCAACTATCTCATCCTCTGTTGTCCCCTTCTCCTCCTGCCTTCAATCTTTCCCAGCATCAGGGTCTTTTCCAATGAGTTGTTCTTCCCATCAAGTGGCCAATGTATTGGTGTTTCAGCATCAGTCCTTCCAATGAATATTCAGGACTGATTTCCTTTAGGATGGACTGGTTGGATCTCCTTGCAGTCCAAGGGACTCTCAAGAGTCTTCTCCAACACCACAGTTCAAAAGCATCGATTCTTTGTCTCTCAGCTTTCTGTTTTTTTTGGGGGGTATAGGGTACTTTATTGATGGTACACAACAAGGCAGGGTTCCCTAAGCCCCTCCCCTTCCTCGGGGCCTCAGGGATGGAAACTGTTTGGAGGTCAGGAGATTCTCAGTGTGGTGGAGGATCGAGGTGGGGCAAGGACTCCCCAGCAGCTGAGTATTCTGTCTTCCTCTCATGCTCTTGCTGGGGCTGGGGGTCCAGTGACCTTACTTCGTGGAGGCCATGTGGACCATGAGGTCCACCACCCTGTTGCTATAGCCTAATTCATTGTCATACCAGGAAATGAGCTTAACGAAGTGGTCATTGAGGGCAACGCCAGCCCCAGCATCAAAGGTAAAGAGTGAATGTCACTGTTGAAGTCATAGGAGACAACCTGGTCCTCAGTGTAGCCTAGAATGCCCTTGAAGTGGCCCTCCAATGCCTGCTTCACCACCTTCTTGATCTCATTGTACTTGGCAGGTTTCTCTAGGTGGCAAGGACAGATCCACAATGGACACCTTGGGGGTGGGGATGAAAGGCCATGCTGGGGAGCTTCCCGTTGAACTCAGGGATGACCTTGACCACAGCCTTGGCAGCACCAGTAGAAGCAGGGATGATGTTCTGGGCAGCCCCTCGGCCATCACCATAGCTTTCTGGAGGGGCCATCCACAGTCTTCTGGGTGACAGTGATGACGTGAATGGTGGTCATGAGTCCCTCCACGATGCCAAAGTGGTCATGGATGAATTTTGCCAGGGTGGCCAAACAGTTGGTGGTGCCAGAGGCATTGCTGACAATCTTGAGGGAGTTGTCATACTTCTCGTGGTTCACGCCCATCACAAACATGGGAGCATCGGCAGAAGGCACAGAGAGGATGACCCTCTTGGTGCCACCCTTCAAGTGAGCCCCAGCCTTCTCCATGGTAGTGAAAACACCAGTGGACTCCACCACATACTCAGCACCAACATCACCCCACTTGATGATGGTGGGATCTTGCTCCTGGAAGATGGTGATGGCCTTTCCATCAATGACGAGCTTCCCATTCTCTGCCTTGTCTGTGTCGTGGAACTTGCCATAGGTGGAATCATACTGAAACATGTAGACCATGTAGTGAAGGTCAATGAAGGGGGGCATTGATGGCAATGATGTCCACTTTGCCAGAGTTAAAAGCAGCCCTGGTGGCCAGGTGCCCAGATCGGCCAAATCTGTTCACTCCAACCTTCACCATCTTGTCTCAGGGATGCAGCTAGCACAGCACCAAAGATGCGGTTGTCTGTTGAATGGGTAGGTGTAGAGAGCCTCAGCTTTCTTTATACTCCAACTCTCACATCCATACATGACTCTACTGGAAAGACCATAGCCTTGACTAGATGGATCTTTGTTGGCAAAGTAATGTCTCTGCTTTTTAATATGCTGTCAAGCTTAGTCATAACTTTTCTTCCAAGGAGCAAGCGTCTTTTAATTTCATGGCGGCAGTCACCATCTGCAATAATTTTGGAGCCCCCCAAAATAAAGTCTGTCTCTGTTTCCATTGTTTCCCAATCTATTTGCCATGAAGAGATGGGACCCGATGCCATGATCTTCGTCTTTTGAATGCTGAGTTTTCAGCCAATTTTTTCACTTTCCTCTTGCACTTCCATCAAGAGGCTCTTTAGTTTTTCTTTGCTTTCTGCCATAAGGGTGGTGTCTACTTTGTATCTGAGGTTATTGATATTTCTCCTCTCAATCTTGATTCCACTTTGTGTTTCATCCAGTCCTGCCACCGAACTTTAGGATAATTATTGTGTAAGTAAAAAGTCTTGAATTATTAATTCAACTGTATCATCTGTTTTCTGCTGCAGACCTAATTCTGTTTTGGGAGCATCTTTTGTGTTTGTCTAGTCTCTTGTGTTTATCTAGTACACAGCTGCCCCTTTATGTCATGGCTACCTGAATGTTCTAACATCACACAAGAAGTAGCACCAAATAGAAAAATTAAAAATACAAACAGTTCAAGTACAAGAGAACACGAATGACAATAGAGGATGAATTATAACTTGTTAAACATAAATCTCAGTTATCTTTGTTTTATCAATATGTAAGAATTGACAATTATTCTCAAGTTAGATACAAAAATGGAACACAAACTAGCAACACACCCTTGTGGCTAACCTAGTACTATCAGATTGTGCCTTCACTCTACCACATTCTTGCCACAAGTCTCCTCCACACCTTCACCTTTCTGCACCTAGTTTGCAGCAGTAGCTTCCTAGTTCATGACCCAATCTCTCAACACCAATCCATTGAGCAAACCATTGCTACTCTAGAATGTCAGTTTGGTCTTCCCTGTTCCTAAGTTTTAGTGTGTTTTTTTTTTTTTTTTTCACATTTTCCTCCTGAACACTGCTTGAACTCCTTAATATTTTGCAGCCTGACCTCAACCTTCCTTTACAACATCATCTTGCATTCCTTTAGGAAGTCTGCTCTACCAAATTTAGAAGTGATTACATTCCCTTCACACCAATTTGAAAAAAACAATGTCTGAACATCAAAGTCTAAACATGGTTATCTGTTTTTAGTTCTTTTCAACTGAAAATTGTATTTTATTTTATTATAAAAAGGTGGCTGATTTAGCTTGTAACTCAAACAAGCAAGTATGTGTTTTTTCTTGAGGCAACTATCACACTCTTATTTGCAATAGATGTGTTTTATGTATACTTCTGGTTTAATTGCCCCAAATATAAAAAGGAGTTAATATTTAATGTAATAATTTTACTTCCTCTTCAGAGCAATTTAAGTGAAGAATATCATGGCTATTAATAGACTTTGGTGTCACTATGCTGACTCAGGCTGTAGCACCAACAGTTCACCCATTACTGTTTTTGCATCATCAGGGAAAATATGAGCACAGGAAAAAAGGACAAAAATATCTTAGTATCACTAAGAAAATAGTTTTTGTTGACAAACCTACTAAAAGATTTTTAAAGACCCCTAGGGCTCCATGGGCCACATTTTGTATAACTGCTGCTGTAAACACTGAATTAAGGTCTTCACGCTGCTTCTGTCTTTCTCAGGAGCCCCAGGTTATTGCTAATAGAAGACAAGAATCATGAGTTGAAGAGAAGAAAGGTGCAATCTTGGAACTTATGTTCTGGTGTTCCATGTTTGCTCAGGGCTTCAGTCATGTGTCTCCAATCCCGTGTGTGCCCCTGGACCCTGACCAAGATGCTGCTTCTCTGGAACTTTTGCTTCAAGTTTCCAGCTGTGTTTCCTTTAACATCTTTATGTGGCATATCAGAGTTTCCAGCTCTGTTTCCTTTAACATCTTTATGTGGCATATCAGAGTTTCCATCATATTGCTTATAGTTATTAGCTTGCAGGTCCTTTGGTAGAAAATAAGCTTCTGAAAAGTAGAAAGCATATTTTATTCATTTCAGCACCCATTGCCTAGGGTTGGTACATGGTAGATGTTTTAAAAAAAGGAATGAAATAGTTTAGGGAAAGTGGGTTTTATGGCTGTGGTTAAATTTTCATTGTAATGACTACTGATTGAAAAAAATAATGGTAGGCATCTTTTATAAAGGCTTACTATATTTCAAGCATGGTTCCAAGTGTTTTCTATATATTTCATTTAATCCTTACACATTTTTACATTCTTCAGTTATTATTCTCAGTTCCTCTCTATCTGTATTTTGTTGAAAAAGAAATTGAAGGTTAAAAGGACAAGTGATGTTTTCCCCTGAACTCACTCTACTAGCAATTATTGGAGTCAGTATTCAATGTGATATTTATCTGAATGTTAGAGACTTCACATGTAAGATGCAAAGTGTGTTTTGGGGGGCTTTGCTGTGGACCTTATTGGTTTCTTTGATGGCAACATCATTGTACATATTGATCTGAGAATATCAAGATCAGATAATTTTTTTGTCACCCAGGTAGGGCACTGCTAAATATAGTGTGTGCACAGATGGTGGAAATTTGGTTTCCATGATGTTTTTATGACTCTGATTTGTTTTTCTGTGACTTTTATTAAAATATATGTCTTTTCTTCTGATCCTATTAGCCCCTTAATGAAAAATAAATCTAAACTTGTTTTATGTAAGCCTGCCTTACTGCATTTAGCTCAGGGACCTTATACCCAAATGATCAATGGCCAAGCTGAGGAAGAGAAAAAACAGTTTAAAAAACAGAATCACTCTGGATTACTTTGAAATAGGGTCTCAGTGGGCTTCTCCTCTCCAGAGACTATGATGCTTTTATTCTCTATATCCATTTACCTCCTGGTAGCAGAGTTCCCCAAACTAAACTTAGAGAGACAAATAAGCCAGGATTCCATATGTTGCTGCATGTAATGGAAAATATGCCTTCTTAATGATGGGGTTACCTGAATTCCTAATGCAGGAAGCATTTTCCAGCAGGAAGATATTTATGCAGTCAGATTTTTTATTAGTGGGGTATATTTAGTAATCCTAGATTAAAATAGTTTGGGAATAAATATTTCCCTTAAGGTCAAAGTAAATTAGTTATCTCCTACTAGATTGCACAGGAAATTTCATTCTAGGCGACAGAATTCTTAGGGATGTTTGTATGTTTATGTTTTTGTTTTGTTTTTAAGCAGTTTACACCCTCACTACAGTACTGAATTCCATGACAAAGTTCCTTCTCTGTATTCTAACCTTCTAAGTTGAACATTCCTCCTACGTTCACTTCATCCTTCTCAGTTCAGGCACTGTCATGGCGATATATTATCAAGACTGTATCTCATTTTTACCATCTCACACCTGTCAGGATGACCATCTTTAAAAAGTCTACAAATAACAAATTCTGGAGGGGGTATGGAGAAAAGGGAATCTTCTTACACTGTTGGCAGGAATGTAAACTGGTGCAACTACTATAGAGAATGTGAAGCTTCTTAAAAAAACTAAACATAGAGTTGCCTGTGATCCAGAAATTGTAGTCCTGAACATACATTCAGAGGAAACTTGAATTTGAAAAGATATATGCACCTCAATGTTCATAGCAGCACTATTTACAATAGCCAAGACATGGAAGCAACATAAATGTTCATCACCAGATAAATGGAAAAATAAGATGTCATATATGTGTGTGTGTTCTCGTGTGCACATGCTTATTTGCTTAGTTGTACTCAACTCTTTGCAATCCTTTAGACTGTAGCCCACCAGACTCCTCTGTCCATAGAACTTTTCAGGCAAGAATCTGGAGTGGGTTGCCATTTTCTTCTCCAAGGGGTGCTCCTGACCCAGGTATCGAACTTGCATCTCCTATATCTCCTGCATTGCAGGCAGAGTCTTTACCTGCTGAGTCACTGGAGAAGCCTATACACATACACGAAAGGTTTTGTTTGTGCCCTCCAAGAGTCTGTTTCCCAATCCTGTGTAAGTTCTGGAGGCTGTATGGTGGGGTTCTACAATTGCACTCATCTCACACACTAGCAAAGTAATGCTCAAAATTCTCCAAGCCAGGCTGCAAAAGTATGTGAACCATGAACCTCCAGATAGGCAAGCTGGATTTAGAAAAGGCAGAGGAATCAAAGATCAAATTGCCAACATCTGCTGGATCATCAAAAAAGCAAGGGAGTTACAGAAAGACATCTATTTCTGCTTTATTGACTATGCCACAGCCTTCGACTGTGTGGATCACAACAAACTATGGAAAATCCTGAAAGAGATGGGAATACCAGACCACCTGACCTGCCTCCTGAGATATCTGTATGCAGGTCAAGAAGCAACAGAACTGTTTATGGAACAACAGACTGGTTCCAAATCAGGAAAGGAGTATGTCAAGGCTGTATACTGTCATCCTGCTTGTTTAACTGATATGCAGAGTACATCATGCGAAATGCCAGGCTGGATGAAGCACAAGCTGGAATCAAGATTGCCGGGAGAAATATCAAGAACCTCAGATACACAGATGATACCACCCTTATGGCAGAAAGTTAAGAACTAAAGAGCCTCCTGATGAAAGTGAAAGAGGAGAATGAAAAAGTTGGCTTAAAACTCAACATTCAGAAAACTAAGATCATGACATCCAGTCCTATCACTTCATGACAAATAGATGGGAAAACAGTGGAAACAGTGACAGACTTTATTTTGGGAGGCTCCAAAAATCACTGCAGTTGATGACTGCAGCCATGAAATTAAAAGATACTTGCTCTTTGGAAGAAAAGTTATGACCAACCTAGATAGCATATTAAAAAGCAGAGACATTACTTTTCCAACAAAGGTCCATCTTGTCAAAGTTATGGTTTTTTCCAGTAGTCATGTTTGGATGTGAGAGTTGGACTATAAAGAAAGTTGAGCACCAAAGAATTGATGCTTTTGAACTGTGGTGTTGGAGAAGACTCTTGAGAGTCCCTTGGACAGCAAGGAAATCCAATCAATTCATCCTAAAGGAAATCAGCCCTGAATATTCATTGGAAGGACTGATGCTGAAACACAAACTCCAATACTTTGGCCACCTGATGCGAAGAGCTGACGCACATGAAAAGACCCTGATGCTGGGAAAGATTGAGGGCAGGAGGAGAAGGGGCAATGGAGGATGAGCTGGTTGGATGGCATCACTGACTCAATGGACATGAGTTTGAGTAAACTCTAGGAGCTGGTGATGGACAGGGAAACCTGGTGTGCTGCAGTCCATGGGGTTGCAAGGAGGTGGACATGACTGAGTGACTGAACTGAACAGAACTGATATCCATACACAAAGGCACACACACACACATGAGGGTACTACTCAGTCATGAAAACAAATGAGATAATGTCATTTGCAGCAACGTAGAAGGAACCAGAGATTATCATACTAAGTGAAGTTAAGTCAGGAAGAGAAGGACAGGGACTTCCCTGGTGGCTCAATGGTAAGGACTTTGTCTGCCAATGCTGGACACATGGGTTTGATCCCTGATCTGGGAAGATCACACATGCCACGGAGCCACTAAGCCCGTGTACCACACCTACTGAGCCTGTGCTCTGGGACCCAGGAGCCACACCTACTGAAGCCCACGTACCCTAGAGCCGATGCTTTGTAACAAGAGAAATCACCACTATAAGAAGACTGCACCCTGCAACTAGAGAGTAGCCCCCACTTCCTGCGACTAGAGAAAAGTCCATGCAGCAATGCAGACCCAACACAGCCAAACATAAATAGATAAATATTAAAAAATGCAATTTCAAAGAAAGACAATAACTTAAAAACCTTAAAAAAAAAGACAAAACAAATATAGCATTACTTATATATGTGTAATCTAAAATATGAGACAAATGAACTTATCGATGAAATAGACTCATGGAGCAGACTTGCTGTTCCCAAGGGGGAGGGGAGGGAGAGAGGGATGGATTGGGAGTTTAGGATTAGCAAATGGAAAATATTACACATTGAATGGATAAATATTAAGGTCCTACTTATTACCACAGGGAATTATATTCAATATCTGCGACAGACCATAATGGAAAAAATATATGAAAATAATGTATATATTAATATATGTATAACTGAATCACTTTTCTTTACAGCAGAAATTAACACAACATTGTAAATCAACTATACTTCAGTAAAATACATTAAAAAAAAAAAAAAAACAGTGTATCTCATTTTGTTTTCAAACCATTCAGTAGCTTTTTGACCATGGACAGGAAGACACACATATTACATCATGATCTATGTAAAGACAGAATTTCACAAAGGGACTTTTCTCTTACAAGGTGTAACATACTTTGATATTCTCTTATATATTCTCCCTGCTACTGCTAAGTCGCTTCAGTCGTGTCCGACTCTGTGGGACCCCATAGACGGCAGCCCACCAGGCTCCCCCCTCCCTGGGATTCTCCAGGCAAGAACACTGGAGTGGGTTGCCATTTCCTCCTCCAACGCATCAAAGTGAAAAGTCAAAGAGAAGTCACTCAGTCGTGTCCGACTCTTAGCGACCTCATGGACTGCAGCCTTCCAGGCTCTTCCATCCATGGGATTTTCCAGGCAAGAGTACTGGAGTGTGGTGCCATTGCCTTCTCCGATATATTCTCCCTGCTGCTGCTGCTGCTGCTAAGTCGCTTCAGTCGTGTCCGACTCTATGCGACCCCACAGATGGCAGCCCACTGGGCTCTGCCATCCCTGGGATTCTCCAGGCAAGAACACTGGAGTGGGTTGCCATTTCCTTCTCCACTACAGGTCCCTAAATTGATAATGTGTACATTTACAGGTCATAATCCTCAGTTTGAAAAAGATATTCAATTTTAAAGTAGTGGCTCTCAGAGAGTAGGGAAATTAAAGAAAAACTATGTAATATTAATGAATAAAAGCACATATTTGCTATAAGAAAACCAAGAGATCACTGGTTCTAAATTTTTGCCATGAATGAGAATCACCTGAAAGGCGCGTTAATACACTCACAAATTACCGGGCTCCATACCTGGAGATGTGATGCAGTAGAGTGGTGAGAAATCTAATAATATGCATTTTAAATAAGTTCTCAGTAATGCTAATGCTGCTGGTTTGGGGTGTACCCTTTGAGAATCTGGCGGTTTTCACACTTTTGAGTCTAGGGGGAAATCAAGGATTTCTTCCCACTGTTCATTTTTTTCCACCTGTCCTCAGAATTCTAAGGATGCCCCCTTGTGGCAAGTCAAGGAAAAAGTTAGGAGGACAAGGCATCCAAAATAGCACTATTGAAAACAGTAGAAATAATTCTCAAATATAAGGGAATGACAGAGGAGGAGATGGTTGGATGGCATCACCAACTCAATGAACATGAGTTTCAGGAAACTCTAGGAGATAGTGAAGGACAGGGAAGCCTGATGTGCTGCAGTCCATGGGGTTGCAGAGTTGGACACGATTGAGACTGAATAACAACAAAAACATCCCCTCCATCTCGTTCAGAAAGGAGAACAATGATTGTTGTAAAATAGTAAAGCATGGGACTCAAAAGTCTAGAATTTAGAATCAGATGAACCTGGGTTCATGTTGGGGAAACTACTTAACTTTCCTAATTCCAAGACTTCTCATTTACTAAGTAGCATAATGACAGCACTTTTTTTCATTTCTTAATATTATTGTGAAAATTAAGTACATTAACATATAAAAACTGGAGTATCCTGATTTACAGTTTAAGCTATGAATAACTGTTATCTGGAGAAGGCTCGTGAGAGTCCCTTGGACAGCAAAGAGATCAAACCAGTCAATTCTAAAGGAAATCAACCTTGAATATTCATTGGAAGGACTGATGCTGAAGCTGAAGCTCCAGTGCTTTGGCCACCTGATGCAAAGAGCCGACTCACTGGAAAAGACCTTGATGCTGGGGAAAATTGAGGGCTGGAGGAGAAGGAGGTGACAGAAGATGAGACGGCTAGATGGCATCACTGACTCATTGCACATGAGCTTGAGCAAACTGCAGGAGGCAGTGAAGGATAGGGAAGCCTGGTGTGCTGCAGTTCATGGGGTCTCAAAGAGTTCGACACAACTTAGCGACTGAACAACAATGAACAACAACTGCCCTCTAACATTATCAAGTGTAACGCTTGCACCCTACTCATACTCGGATCCCCATTGTCAAGACTTACACCTAACACGTGTTTCCCTAGATACATCCAGAAAGAAGCACCAAAGAACCAGTGTAAATTCAGAATTCCAATATATCCATTGCTTCTGCGGGATTCTAAAACCCCTCCTACCACTTGAAGTCTACCACTTCAGAACAAACTGTTGTGCTATACAAGTCCCAGCTGCTGTCAAAGCAAAGACTGACTGATATAGCTAATGACAATATATCCCACAAGATTGTCTGCTTATTGCTGCAGACATGTCTCATGTAGGTGGTTAGCCCTGAGTCCCACGCCCTGGAAGCTGCTCGTGCTACCAATGCAGGTGTCCACCCCATCTGAGGTCCACGATTAGAACAACCTTCCCCTCAGTGCTGTGCTCAGCTGCAGATGTGCAACAGTGAGATGTGCCCGAGTTGCCGGTACAGAGCTCTTTTTCCTTTATTGATATAGAATTGACATACAATATTATGTAAGTTATAGGTATACAAAAACTAATGCATAATTTTTAAAGATTATATTCCATTTATAGTTATTTAACATACTGGCTGAAATATTAACTACAACCTCTCTTCTATGATATATCCTTGTAACTTATTTTATATATACTACTTAGCCCTTTAGATGCGATCAATAATTTTCACACAGCACAGTTACATAAACTAAAACTATCCAGACTTTAAAAATAAAGTTAAGGACTTCCCTGAGGGTCCTGTGGTTAAGACTCCGTGCTACCAGTGCAAGTGACACAGGTGTGATCCCCAGCCAGGGAAATAAATTCCTATATGCCACAAGGAGAAACCAAAAAATAAAACTGAAAAATTGAAAAAAAAAGAAAGAAATTAAAAGCCATAAAAAACAAAGCAAAACTAACCGCTTTACAAACATACGTCACATTTCTTTGATTAGTAATGATTTGCCCATTTTTTCACCATCTGAAAATAACGAAAGGAAATTAAAATGATCAATTTCTGCCCTAAAGGAGCTCATTATATACTTGAGGATATAAATACATATTGAATTTCTTTGATCTAAAGATTTTTCTCACATTTGAATATGTCTAAGACCTAGTGACATTTAAATGTAGTAATGTTCATTTCTGAAAATAAAACTCTTTAATAAATCAGTGCCATTTTAATAATCTGTGCCATTTCAGAATCAAAACCAGGAAAATTAGAAGCTAGCTATAATACAAGAGGTTGTATAAATGTCTCTCCAGATATTTTTAGGCTATACAGCTAATGGGAGTCAGTTTTTAATAATAGAAACCTTGAGAATAGAAAATGTAGACACTGACTTCTATACACACACACACAATGTGCACAAATATCACTACCGATATTATTTATCACCATCACTATTCATAGATATTAATATAAATCTTATAGTATTTTAATGTGAAAGGTATCTATTCTTCCTCTCTAGGAACCAACAAACCTCCAAGCAATGTTAATAAGCACAGAAGAGCACTCAAGTATCTATAGTTTTGCCAAGAGAACGCACTGGTCATAATAAACACTCTCTTCCAACAATACAAAAGAACACTCTACACATGGACATCACCAGATGGTCAACATCAAAATCAGATTGATTATATTCTATGCAGCCAAAGATGGAAAAGCTCTATACAGCCAGCAAAAACAGGACTGGGAGCTGACTGTGGCTCAGATCATGAACTCCTTATTCCCAAATTCAGACTTATATTGAAGAAAGTAGAGAAAACCACTAGACCATTCAGGTATGATCTGAATCAAATCCCTTATGATTATACAGTGGAAGTGAGAAATAGATTTAAGGGCCTAGATCTGATAGATAGAGTGCCTGATGAACTATGGATGGAGGTTCGCGACACTGTATAGGAGACAGGGATCAAGACCATCCCCGTGAAAAAGAAGTGCAAAAAAGCAAAATGGCTGTCTGGGGAGGCCTTACAAATAGCTAAGGAGAGAAGGAAAGATATAAGCATCTGAATGCAGAGTTCCAAGAATAGCAAGGAGAGATAAGAAAGCCTTCCTCAGAGACCAATGCAAAGAAATAGAGGAAAAGAACAGAATGGGAAAGACTAGAGATCTCTTCAAGAAAATTAGAGATACCAAGAGAACATTTCATGCAAAGATGGGCTCGATAAAGGACAGAAATGGTATGGACCTAACAGAAGCAGAAGATATTAAGAAGAGGTGGCAAGAATACACAGAAGAACTGTACAAAAAATAGCTTCATGACCCAGATAATCACGATGAGGTGATCACCCACCTTAGAGCCAGACATCCCAGAATGTGAAGTCAAGTGGGCCTTAGAAAGCATCACTACTAACAAAGCTAATGGAGGTGATGGAATTCCAGTTGAGCTATTTCAAATCCTGAAAGATGATGCTGTGAAAGTGTTGCACTCAATCTGCCAGTAAATTTGGAAACCTCAGCAGTGGCCTCAGGACTGGAAAAGGTCAGTTTTCATTCCAATCCAAAAGAAAGGCAATACCAAAGAATGCTCAAACTACCACACGATTGCACTCATCTCACATGCTAGTAAAGTAATAAAATTCTCCTAGCCAGGCTTCAGCAATACATGAACCATGATATTCCAGATGTTCAAGTTGGTTTTAGAAAAGGCAGAGAAACCAGAGATCAAATTGCCAACACCTGCTGGATCATTGAAAAGGCAAGAGAGTTCCAGAAAAACATCTATTTCTGCTTTATTGACTATGCCAAAACCTTTGACTGTGTGGATCACAATAAACTGTGGAAAATTCTGAAAAAGATGGGAATACCAGACCACCTGACCTGCCTCTTGAGAAACCTGTATGCAGGTCAGAAGCAACTGTTAGAACTGGACATGGAACAGCAGACTGGTTCCAAATAGGAAAAGGAGTACGTCAAGGCTGTATATTGTCACCCTGCTTATGTAACTTCTATGCAGAGTACATCATGAGAAACGCTGG
>SJYT01047912.1:0-39086 GCA_006410635.1 Cephalophus harveyi | reverse complement strand
TCATGTGAAAAGTTGACTCATTGGAAAAGACCCTGATGCTGGGAGGGATTGGGGGCAGGAGGAGAAAGGGACAACAGAGGATGAAATGGCTGGATGGCATGACCGACTCGATGGACATGAGTTTGAGTGAACTCCAGGAGTTGGTGATGGACAGGGAGGCCTGGTGTGCTGTGATTCATGGGGTCGCAAAGAGTCGGACAGGACTGAGCGACTGAACTGACTGAACTGACCTATAAATTGTAATATAAAATAATTCTCAGCAAAGCATCCATAAATGCCATTCTAAAATATTAAAGCATGTTAATAAAATAGAAAACTTGCCCTGCATTATTTTTAAAATGAATGTCTCTTTCTTGATACAAATGAATAGATGTGATATGCAAAGTTTCATACTTGAATTTTTCATACCTATTTTAATTGTAGGAGTGAGAATGAAAAAATATCTGTGCATTTAGTTAGACTGGAAATGAAAAAAAAAAAAAACACAACTTTCCTTAGGAGCTTACATTTGCCTAGGAAATGGTAGTAAAAAAAAAAAAATGAATGATGTACTCTGGAAAACATTGTCATTCTTGAGCTAAGGTCGGCATCTGGACCTACTTATAATTAGGCAGTCAAACTAAGTTCTGCAGTCAGACTGAAGCCTTCTGCATAATTTTAAATATCCACTTCCAACTGTATACACAGTTTTAGAAATGCACAACAATGCTCTGAAATAGATGCCCAGAATTTATCTATACATTTTTTAAATCTGTGATATCAACCAGGAGAAAATGAAAGTTTGTAAGTAAAAAGATTTTTCTTTACAAAATGCCTTTTATTTCTATCTCATTTAATAATATCACAATCATACTGTGTGGTGGTGTAAAAGTTTATGAATGGTGCTGTTTTCTATTGGGGTAAATCATTTCAACATACATTGCTGTTATTTAGTTGCTAAGTGCTGTCAGACTTCTTTGAGCCCCCATGGACTATAGCCTACCAGCTACAGCGCCTCTGTTTATGGGATTGTTCACTGGAGTGAGTTGCCATTTCCTTCTCCAGGGGATCTTTCCAAACCAGGAATTAACCCATTCCTCTGGCTTCCCTGGTGGCTCAGACAGTAAAGAATCTGCCTGCAATGCAGGAGACCTGGGTTCGATCCCTGGGTTGGGACGATCCCTTGGAGAAGGGAATGGTTACCCTTCAATATTCTTGGCTGAAGAATTCCATGGAGAGAGGAGCCTGGTGGGCTACAGTTCAAGAGGTTTTAAAGAATCGGACAAGATTGAGCAGCTAACACATAAACTTTTTCACTCCGGCACTGGCAGGTAGATTCTTTACTACTGAACCACCTGGGAGGCCCTCATAGCTTTGTTACAGATACTCAGAGCAGAGCAAAAGATATACATGGCATAAATAAAATGATTTGCTTATCTAAACATATGTACAGGAAAATTTCCATAAATAAAAATTATAAATGCCCCAAGAACACATATTAGAGAACGATTATCCTTTTACAAATAAACTCACTATATTTATTTAAATATCACATTCCTTGAATTCCTTTAAAATCTGATTTGCAACATTTTGATTTGCATAGAACTTCGCAGAAACATACTTCATATGAAGCATGGTATTTCCATGTCCTTTCAAAACATCAAACTTCATAGATGCTTTACAGATCTGTAAAGTAAGTTATCTTTTAGTCTGAATATGTTTATGTTACAGAAGCATGTGTCATTTATAGGGATGGGAATTTTACAGTAAGTATCTGTGAGATGAGTGAAATTTGGACCAAGAGATTTACAGACAGTGTCCAGCCGTGTAAACTGTACACACGCAGCACTCATGCAACATGCAGCTGGGGGCCTGATGGAGAGGAACAGAGGAGGCAGCCAGGGGGAATAGGATTCCTTGTCTTTTACAGATTTGCAGCATGTCAGAGCATATATGGAATCTCGAGGGTGACATTCTCTGAGGGTTCCTTAATAAGGGATACTACAGAGATATTCAGCACTTCCCTATTGGCTCAGACAGTAAAGAACCTGCCTGCAATGTGGGAGACCTGGGTTCGATGCCTGGGTTGGGAAGATCTGGAGGAGGGCATGGCAACCCACCCCAGTATTCTTGCCTAGAGAATCCTCAGGGACAGAGGAACCTGGTGGGCTACAGCTCACGAGGTCACAGAGAGTCAGACGCGACTGAGTGACTAAGCACGGCATGGCACCGAGATATTCACAAATAAATGATCTTAGTTGTATATGCCATACGCTTTGGCCAAAATTGAAGTAGATGTGAGGGAAGAGTGTGATTTCAGAGCACCCAAGACTTCTAATTATCTTCTGCTTCACTTTTCCACTTTTCAAACTTAGGCCAGAATGGTGAAGTACCAGGAAAATGGACAAAGGGTAAGGAAGAGAGGACAAGGGTGGGGTGAGGGAGAGAGAGAGGGACAACAGTGACTGATATTTCAGTACAACAACATAGACACAAAAAACGCTGCCTTGGGAGTCTCCTACAGAGAAATCAGGGTAGCTTCATGGAGACACCTTTAAATTCTTACTACAGCTATCCTTGAGCTTGTCTTCTCTGCCTAAAGTCTGGTAAACAATGGAACTTGCATGAGGACAGAGAAGCCGGGCACAATATGTCTGACCCTGGCCTTGCTCCCTTGCTGCCACCATTTATGTATATCGTCATGATGCTCTGTGAGCTCAGAATTATGGGAGACCCATGAGTTTCGTGATACTCAAAAAACACTACAAGGTCAGCATGTTATATCTACTACTTGTTTCAAATCCAGAAGGAAAGCAGTGGTGTTCTAAGAACCATGAATAACCAAGTAACCGGGTCATACTCTTTCCTACTCATTTCTTTTTCCTGTACTAGCCAATCAGTGATCTGGAAAAGATGACAGAAAGAAAAAGGGGGAAAACTGGGCAGCCTGTACTTTGTTTTCCTTTCAGTCCTTTACTTAAGCTGAGAGTATTGGTAGGATTTACATGCATCAAGAGGATAAATAAGACCTGGGTAAAGTGTGTGCATTTCTGCTGCTATGATAAGAACAAAACACACAGGCCACCAGGAGCTCTGAAACACAAATTGTGCAGTTTCAGTGACTCTGCAAGAGTTCAGTGTTATTTAAAACTTTTAAAAATAATTTTTAAAACATTTTTTTTTAAAAAGTGAAAGTTGCTCAGTAGTGTCTGACTTGCGAGCCCATGGATTATACAGTCTGTGGAATTCTCCAGGCCGGGATACTGGAGGGGGTAGCTGTTCCCTTCTTCAGGGCATCTTCCCAACCCAGGGATCAAACCCAGATCTCCCATATTGCAGGCAGCTTTTTCACCAGTTCCATAGGGGAGCTTAAAAAATAACGCTCTTATTTAAAGCCCTTAATATTTTAACATTAAAACATTTAAAATTATAACTAAAGCATTTAAAAATCTAAATAAATATAAAACATTTTAACATAACATTGTACAGTGCAAAGGTTAACAGTAAAATTAATGTTAATAAAGTTTCTTTTTTTTCTTTAGTTAGAATACTATTAACTAATATTGGGTTTCCCAGGTGGTGTTAGTGGTAAAGAACCCTCCAGCCAATGAAGGAAACATAAGAGACGTGGGTCTGATCTCTGGGTAGAGAAGATCCCCGGTAGGAGGGTATGGCAACTCACTCCAGTATTCTTGCCTGGAGAATCCCATGCACAGAGGAGCCTGATGGGCTATAGTCCACAGTGTTACAAAGAGACAGACACAATTGAAGCAACTTAGCAAGGGCCTATCAAATAATTAAAAACCGCCATGACAGGTAGAGAAAGAGAGTGGATACTGAAGAAAGGAAAACATATCATATTTGAGTACCATTAACAGCATAGTTTTGCTGCCTTGTGAACAAAGAGGCTTACATTTCCATTTTGCACTGACCTCAGCAATGGATGTAGCCAAGCCAGTGTCACACTTAATAAAAAAAGTCTTAAGGGAAGAGGAGAGGGTATTTTTCTTGTATCAGCAGAGAGAATGGAGTGCTATGTTGTAATCAGAATCACTTACAAGAGTGTCTCTCTCTGATTCGGTTACTGTGGGAAATCTCTGCATACTCTCACACATGGGCTCCCCAGATACAGTCCTCCTATTGGCCACATGACCTCTTCACCTCTCACTGACATTAATTAGCCTAACAGATTTTCCTGTCTTACTGCAGGAGTACCCTTTATGAATGTCATTGCTGCTTTAGTCCCAGGTCTGAACAGACAGTTTATCCTACAACAGGCTGTTCATTTGACTCAAACCATTACTGTCAGTTTCATGTGAAGTTCTGGCTTGAGTTCTGCTGGAAAGGAGGTGTGAAATCATTCCAAGGACAGGGATATGAGTTCAATACCCACTTGTCTCATCCAGGTTCAGGTTGAGGTCAACCTCAAGGGCTTCCCCGGTGGTGCAGAGGTTAAAAGCGTCTGCCTGCAATGTGGGAGACCTGGGTTCGATCCCTGGGTCAGGAAGATCCCCTGGAGAAGGAAATGGCAACCCACTCCAGTATTCTTGCCTGGAGAATCCCATGGATGAAGGAGCTTGGTGGGCTATAGTCCACAGGTCGCAGAGTCGGACACAACTGAGCGATTTCACTTTCACTTTCAACCAAATCGGGACACAGATGCATTGCCCATTTGCTGTATATAAAAGTAGAGCATATTTTGTTGTAATAATCACAATCAAAAATCTTAAATATGTATCCTTGACCACAGAAGGCAAGCAGAGAAATGAGATGAGTTTTGAAGTCTTCCATGGGTTGGAAGCAAGACTTTACCATTTACTCAACAAGTTAGTTAATCACCCTCTGAATATATTTTCTCACTGACAGTGAATCAATTATATTCATATATTATTTTTCTCACAGAAGAGAGAAAATTATAACTGAAGCAGACAATCAATAGTAAAGGGGGAAAAATGATTAGCTGCTATGTTTGCCATTCATTTGGCAATTGAGACTCTGAATTTCTTTCCCGCATTTAGGAATACTCTTCCTCATGAAACAAAGTCCTCTATCAAAAATATAAAATGCTAGATATTTAATCTCCTGACCTCTCCAGCAGTAAGACTAATTGGCATAACCCTGGGCACTCTAATCATAGGCATTCAGCTCCAACTTGAGTAGTATGCTGGTGATGCAAAGTATTGAGGACTGTCCAGAAGCTCTTCTGCTGAGGCTGGCATGAGTTAAAGCAGATTGCAGAAGCATCAGGGGTGACCTTTCCAAAGGCAGATGGAATAAGCTCCTGTGTCCTTTCCCAGGGGAAACAATGCTAATGTTTGTGCCAGGGCAGCATGGCACCATAATTTATAATACTGGTGCTCTGCTTTGGTTCCACTTCTCTCCTAAATATTCTAAGAGCTGTCTGGTAACTTCTGAATACATTTTCTGCTTCTATTAGCTAGACTTGTTTTCTGTTGCTTGAACTAATGACCCAGATTGATGCAGCAGATGACGAATCTATTCATAAATTCCAACAGGGCTTGACAAATGACGCAGGGATAAATAATATTTCACTCTAAGTGAGGATTTCTATAACCTAGAATCTTATTGATGACTGTACTCTGGAGAAAAACAATGGATGCTTATTTCATATAATGTTAGTGAAATAACTACAGAATTTGAAATGTGCAAGATCACTTTCAAAGGAATAAGGTAGCTCAAGGGAAAGAGTGTCCTTTGCTTTAAGTGTGTAGTGGATTAAATAAAAATCTTTATACAATATGGCATTCTCATTGCTGAAAGAGGTAAAAGTTCCAGGGCCAAGTTGATAGAAGATTCTCAGTAAGTCAAGGCTTTTTAACTTGATTTTATTAAGTGCAGTATAAGGAACTGTCATGCATATTTTCTTGGCCCCTCACTTGCTGAACAAGAAGGCTGATATTTCTGATGATCTTTAAAAAGATACCAGGGAATTACATATCTGAAGCTCTCTGATGCCTGTGACCCCTCTCTCCTTTACTCAAGAGAATATATGTAATAAGAGTTAAAGAGGAATTAAAAGGGTATTGGGATTTTAGAAACAAGAATTCACACATCTCTCTTAATCATGGTAGACTCACTAACTCCTTTGGTGGTAGAAAGAAATCCAATTACTACCAGCCTTGGGCATCCTAGCTTTTTCACTGGATTTATTTAACTTCCTTACTTGACCTTGCTCTGGTATCTATTCCTCTTTCTGGAGATTCTCTGAAACTGTTTGGTTTGTCTCTTATACCAAGACACAGATGTACCTCTTAGACTATATGTAAAACCCTGTTTTCCCTTTTTTTATAACTATTGAGATTAAAATGATTTAAAGTGACATTTTTTTTTCTATTTGGACCTCAGAGTTTTTCCTCCTCCTGACCCATCTCTGTCTCCCCTAAGCTGTTTCAGATATCAATCTACCAGTCAAGGTCTCAACCCTCTCCAAGGAACAAGAAGGGAACTAGATCAATGAAAATTTTTCATCTGCAAGAAACACGATCTTCAACTAAAACAGATCTAACAAAATAAATGCTATGTCACTCAATGAGAAATATGCATTAGAAAGTGTTAGCTTTGGTACAGTCACATAGCAATATCATGAATAACTCAGAGGTATCACAGTTTTTCATGATATCCAAAGAAGACTGTCAATATCTTTCTTCATGGTCCCAATATTTGAGCTATATCTCCCACCATTACATTCTTACAGGAGAGCATCCCAAATAGGAAAGAAGGGAGCAGGGATTAAATAACTTTCCATTTTTACCAAGAAAGGACTTTTTTTCTTTAAGAATATCCCTAGAAGATCTCCCTTCATCTCACTGTGTGACTCATCCTCTCTATGAAAATGAATGGTAAACAAAAGCTTTATTCTGTGAATAACAAAGAAAGTGTTAAATATCATTTGGATATGGAGTCAACAGTGGGTGTGGTACCTTGGATTTTATCAAGGTATAGAGAAGCAACATCTTGCAAAAGTCTCAGCTTTAAAATCCAAAGTTCAGGACTATAATTCAGATTTCAGTAAGCAGGTTATATTTATTGTGACTAAGGCATAAACTGTACTATTCAGTCATAAAGGTGGAACCTTTTAGTATCTGTGATGAATGTCTTTAGTTCTATTTCCTTTCTTTGTATTGAGCGTGCTGTCGTGAGCATGATATAAAGTAGGTATGACTGCAACAGCAGTGGAGCGGAGACATCCACATGACGGAGATGAATCATATCAGTGCCTTTTTCTGCAGGATTTTGGATCACGGCAAGTGAAGGAGTGAAAACTGCATGTGAAGACAGATGAGTCAAAGGCAGATGTAAACCTTGCTTTGTTTGAGCCACTCTGCCCCAAGAGACTATGGAGATGCAATCCACAGTGATAAATGTTAAAGAAAAACAGAGGGATTCTGCTGAAAACTATTCTGACTGCACCATAAAAAGTGCTGCCTACTTATTGGGATATCTTCTCAAATAGAAGGCCCTAGATCAGACATTTAAAACAGAATTTGTCACAGCACAAAAAGTCCTCAGTCAATATCCATGGGGCATAGTTTGTAACTATCTGTGCTAATAGGCTAGGTTGGACCAAAACAATTCCTACACACTAGAATCTTGTTTGTAAACTTTTACTCTTTTGTCATATTATCTGTTCCAGAAAACTATCATGAACTTGACTCATCAACCTTATTCTATCTTTAAGAAGGAAATTTAAAAAACATCAATGTAAAATGGCCCTGCAATGTCAGTAGCAATCGATTGTAGGGAATGTAAGTGTAGCAGTAGTAATAAAACATAAGGAAATCTTTCACTGACATTTTATTTTCATGACTGGATGAAATAGCCCATAATAATATTGATTGTTTCTTTTTCACTTCATGCTAAGGATCTTACTTCTTATGTATTATTTTTGATGATTATAAAAACCCTGTCTCAAAAATAATTGAACTAGCTTAATTCACTCAAGCTATGCAACTAGTGAGATATGGAACTGGTCTTAAAATCCTAGGATTGTCTTATTTCTAATAGGTTGTTATAGAGAAACCATCATGTATCATAATACCTGCTTTACTTTGAAACAATTAAAGATAGATGTTTTCTTCTCAGGATTCCAGACATAAGAAAGAAAAAAGGGAGAGGACTGCACAGAGTTACCGCTACTCTCCTAAGGAAAGGTCAAAGAAAAGACTAAGGCTGATAAAATATTGCCTATAGAGCAGTTATAGAAGTCATGATTCTCCAGAAAAAAAAAAAATAAAAGAATAAATAAGATGTGTGTGTATGGGTATCTAATAGGTATAGATATAGATACAGATATGGATATAGATATAGAGAGATATGGATATATTTTTTAAGGCAGTGTCTCATAGAACTGTAGAGACTGGCAAATTTGAAATCTGCAAGGCAGCCAGGCAGGCTAGAAACTCAAGGAAAAGGTGATGCTGTAACTTGAGTCTAAAGGCAGTATGTAGGCTGAATTTCTTTTTTCTCAATGGCTTTAATCTTTTCTAAAAACTTTCAACTGATTGAATGAGGTTCACATAATGGAAAGTAATCTACTTTACTCAAATGTCTATTGATTTAAGTATCAATTGTATCTAAATGAATATCTTCACCATGATATCTAGATTGGTGTCTTACCCAAAATTGGGTACATCTCACTGACTCAACGGACATGAGTTTGAGCAAACTCCAGGAGATAGTGAGGCACAGGGAAGCCTGCCATGGTGCAGTCCACAGGGTCACAGTCAGACATGCCTTAGGGACTGAACAACAAGGGTACTAGAGCCTATCCAAATTACTCATCAAATCAGGGAAGCGACAGTTGAAAATGCTACACAGAACAGTGAGAAAACTTATACTGGGACAAATTAAATTATCACTTAATGCTTTCATTGGCTACTAATTTTAAATATGTTAATTCTGTATACATTATATAGAATTGACATTATTAATAATCTTTCATAACACTAACTTTTATCATTATATTCAATAATATCACTTTCCTTCAATAAAGTTAATGCACAGAAATATTCAAGCAATACTAATTAAACAAGTATCAAACATCTAATATAAGCCACGTGATGTGCCAAGTCCTGGGGATAAAAGGAGAAAAAAGGACTTTAATTCTGTTCTCAAGAAGCTAAGAGTCTAATGAAGGGAGCAGAGAGACAATAAAAAGCATAATTAGATAATTAGATAAAATAATTAAATCTTCTTTTCACTACTAGTTTCAGTGTCAAAGCCAGGGTTATTACAATTATTAAAGCTGGATTAAGTCACCCTGGTCTGATAGGCTGATAAAGGTGAGCTATATAACTTCAAGAATATGTCTTTTTGTCATGAATAATTTTTCAGCATAAATGGGAATATTAACAAATTTTCAAATTAGTAATAACTTGTTAGAAATGCAGTATATGCACATTAAGGCTAAAAAAGCATAAATTACAGCTTACAGATTTTATAGTTTCAATAAAACTTATTCTACTAATTTTGGATTTACATTAAAGTTCTGAACATCCAAACACCACATAGGGACTAAATAAAAATATGCAAAGGACCCTGCTCAGAGGATTAAATTAGTTATTGTTTGTTCCCAGAATCAGTGAGAAAGTGGGTAGTTTTGACTTAAACCTGAGTTCAAGAGTCTGCTTTGTTACTATCAGCTGTGACCTTAAGGAAAGTTACTTATGCTGCCAAGTCCTAACCTATATTTCCTGGTAAAAAATCAACTGATTGTTGCGAGTTGTTGTACAGATTAAATATGATCACACATGTGAAAGTGCCAAGTGGCACCTGAGAGTATAATTTTCTTCAGTTCAGTACAGTTCAGTCGCTCAGTCGTGTCCAACTCTTCGCGACCTGATGAATCACAGCACACCAGACCTCCCTGTCCATTACCAACTCTCCAGAGTTCACTCAAACTCATGTCCATCGACTCGATGATGCCATCCAGCCATCTCATCCTCTGGCGTCCCCTTCTCCTCTTGCCCCTAATCCCTCTCAGCATCAGAGTATTTCCAATGTGTCAACTCTTCACATAAGGTGGCCAAAGTATTGAAGTTTCAGCTTTAGCATCAGTCCTTGAACACCCAGAACTGATCACCTTTAGGATGGACAGGCTGGATCTCCTTGCAGTCCAAGGGACTCTGGAGAGTCTTCTCCAACACCACAGTTCAAAAGCATCAATTCTTTGGCACTCAGCTTTCTTGACAGTCCAACTCTCACATCCATACATGACCACTGGAAAAACCGTAACTTTGACTAGACAGACCACTGTAAGCAAAGTAATGTCTCTGCTTTTTAATATGTTGTCTATGTCAGACACGACTGAGCGACTTCACTTTCACTTTTCACTTTCATGCATTGGAGGAGGAAATGGCAACCCACTTCAGTGTTCTTGCCTGGAGATTCCCAGGGACAGGGGAGCCTGGTGGGCTGCCGTCTAAGGGGTCGCACAGAGTCGGACACAACTGAAGTGACTTAGCAGCAGGTTGGTCATATTTTCCTTCCAAGGAGTAAAAGGTGAAAGTGAAGTCGCTCAGTCGTGTCCGACTCTTTGCGACCCCGTGGACTGTAACCTACCAGGCTCCTCTGTCCATGGGATTTTCCAGGCAAGAATGCTGGAGTGGATTGCCATTTCCTTCTCCAGGGGATCTTCCCAACCCAGGGATTGAACCTGGGTCTCCTGCCTTGCAGGCAAAGGCTTTTAACCTCTGAGCCACCAGGGAAGCCCTCCAAGGAGTAAGCGTCTTTTAATTTCATGGCTGCAGTCACCACCTGCAGTGATTCTGGAGCCCAAAAAAATAAAGACTGACATTGTTTCCACTGTTTCCCCATCTATTTCCCATGAGGTGATGGGACCAGATGCCGTGATCTTCGTTTTCTGAATGTTGAGCTTTAAGCCAACTTTTTCACTCTCCTCTTTCACTTTCATCAAGAGGCTTTTTAGTTCCTCTTCATTTTCTGCCATAAGGGTGGTGTCGTCAGCATATCTGAGGTTATTGATATTTTTTTGTACAGTTCTTCTGTGTATTCTTGCCACCCTTCTTAATATCTTCTGCTTCTGTTAGGTCCATACCATTTCTGTCCTTTATCGAGCCCATCTTTGCATGTAATGTTCCCTTGGTATCTCTAATTGAAGAGATCTCTAGTCTTCCCATTCTGGTGTTTTCCTCTGTTTCTTTGCATTGATCACTGAGGAAGGCTTTCTTATCTCTCCTCGCTATTCTTTGGAACTCTGCATTAAGATGCTTATATCTTTCCTTTTTTCCTTTGCTTTTCACTTCTCTTCTTTTCACAGCTATTTCTAAGGCCTCCCCAGACAGCCATTTTGCGTTTTTGCACTTCTTTTCCACGGGGATGGTCTTGATCCCTGTCTCCTATACAATGTCACGAACCTCCGTCCATGGTTCATCAGGCACTCTGTCTATCAAATCTAGACCCTTAAATCTATTTCTCACTTCCACTGTATAATCATAAAGCATTTGAGTTAGGTCATACCTGAATGGTCTAGTGGTTTTCCCTACTTTCTTCAATATAAGTCTGAATTTGGCAAAAAGGAGTTCATGATCTGAGTCACAGTCAGTTCCCAGTCCTGTTTTTGCTAACTGTGTAGAGCTTCTCCATCTTTGGCTGCAAAGAATATAATCAATCTGATTTCGGTGTTGACCATCTGAGGGCTATTTCCTTATTTGTATTAGATTTGAAACTTAAGATAGCACAGGAAAACTGCTCACAGGAGAATAGCTCATAAGACTGCCCATTATATTTTGAATCATTTATATCTTTTACCTTGGTATCAAATTGCTAACATGATGTGAAATAAAAAGGTTTTTCTGCACCTTCATCATTGCTGCCGACAGTCACACAGACACACACATACATACTCTCTGTATGAAACACAGCATACACTTCTATATTATGAACTCATTATCATTAAGAAACTCCTACAATGATTTCTTCCTTTCACTAAAGGGTGTCTCACGTTACTCAAAAGCAAAGGACACTTGAAATGCACTGGCTTGTACAGGGATAACTCATAGGCTTAGAAGTTGTCAAAAATACCAGACTAACAAGGTGAAGAGGGCAAACAGACATGAGTTGTGAGGCTGACCTCTGTTCTTGTAGTTCTCTATTTCATTTCTCCAGCTAATGGACTTAAGAAGACATTTGCCTCAGTCTGTTTTGTGTCCTCTGAAGCTATTCAGTGACAAATATGCTTTCCATACCTTTGGCTTCATTCTGAAGAGTAAATTAAATTTTGATGAATGTTTCTTAGAACACCATATAAGAATGGAGAGTCAGAGACTAAATATCAAACTTGAGGCTGTTTAGCTTAGATCACAAAACATTAGAGATGAATAGTATCTATTAGACCAAGCTTCTCTCTCTTTTATTTTCCCTCTTTATAATAAACAGTGGTTTATTTCATGGCATTCTGAGTATTTTTATACAAGAAAAATATTACGAAAAATTTTGAACTTTATGTCATTCTAGCTTTTAGACTAACAGAGTATTTGAATGTGGACTAGTCACTAATCTTTTTTTCTAAATTTTAATTAATTTATTTTAATTGGAGGATAATTTCTTTACAAATTTGTGGTGGTTGTTGACATTGACATGATTCAAGCTTCTCATTTTAAAAATGCAGTGACTGAATTATTCAGAAGACTTTATTGTCAGAGAGGCAGCTTACTTTCTTTTCCTTAATTTCTAATTATAACATTATAGATTTGCATTAAGGAAAATTATAAAAATAATTGTTTTGTGGAGTAGAAAGTATTAGAAGAATGTAAAAAAGTTGTTTTTTAAAAAATAAGGAACATTATTGTGCTTTCCTATATAGCCTTTTATCATTACACAGACAAAAGTCTCCTACATTTAGGAATTAAAGTGAAAGAAAGTAAAGTCGCTCAGTTGTGTCTGACTCTTTGTGACCCCATGAACTGTAACCTTCCAGGCTTCTCAGTCCATGGAATTTTCTAGGCAAGAGTACTGGAATGGATTGCCATTTCCTTCTCCAGGGGAGAAGGGATTGAATCTGACCCAGGGATTGAATCTGGGTCTCCCACACTGCAGGCAGACGCTTTACCATCTGAGCCACTAGGGACACCCAAGAAATTAAACTTCTTTTTAATCTTATGACACAAAAATGTTAGTAATATTAATAAACAAGTGGTAAGTCATATTTATATTAAGTCCCAAGGTTGGAAATTTCCTAAGCAAAAGTGTGCATCATTAAAATTTTCTTCTAATAGATGCAAAAATGCTTTTAAGATACTGTTTTAATTTTATATATTGGCTTGTTAAATTTAATTATTAAATATTTGAATTATAAAGTAATATAGTGTGTGTGTGTATATATATAAAACAAATTACACATATAACACTTAGCTATGTAAAGTAACAAATGTATAAAATAAGTTACACATAACTGGTGTGCCTAATAGTAATATAAACACTTGTGAGTACAATAACTTTACGTTTTTTCCTGAGGTTTTTACCTTTTCGCTGCTGTTGTTTAGAACACACTCCTTTGTTTCTTCATTTTGCTTGACTCTGTCATAATGTACATCTGGTAAGACAGCCACCTCTTCCAGTCTTAAAGGAGAGGCTTCATGTAGGCGATAAATCGTCTCCTTCAACCTTGTTCACAGGTTGTCTCTCATACCTTTGCAATTGTCCAAGCAGCCTATTTAATTTTTAGTGTGGCTCAGTAGTTGAGAGGCGTGTGAGGATCTGCTGGTGTCCCAGAGGGAAGATTTCCGTCTTGATTCAGGCCAGCTGGAAGCCCGACCCAGGAGGCAGCAGCTTTGAGAGTACGTGGATAGAGACATAACTGCCGGACTACCACCGGTACCACTGTCCCCTAGTGGCAGCTGCAAAACCAGGGCGCAAGACGTAAAACTGGGAAGCAGACAAGACCCGCCACCAAGGGGAAAACCAGGAACCAGGCGAAAAACCCGGTGCCGGACATGCGTACAAGCCGCCGTGGGGAGCTACTCACACCCAGGAAGCACGCGAAGACGGCCGCCAGCCCGCCTGGCCGGCCTGCTGAGATCATGCCAGCGGGCCCGCGGTGGCTGTGGAATCAGTGGCCTGCCTTCAGGCCGGCACCACGGCAGGCGAAGGAGACTCAGGCCACAAAGCCTGGGCTCGCTCTGGTCTGATGCTTCCACGCTGGGCCCGGGACGGTGAGTCCTCGCGCAGGAGCCTGTGAGAATCTTCTCAGATTGCCACAGGTGTGTGGGTCTTGTGGGCACAAGTTCCAGCGGCTTTCAAAAGCCAGTATCTTGGAGGGCCTGTTTCTCAGAGGTAGATCTTAAAAGCTGGGTTGCCTGATGTGCTGTGTTTAAACCCTTCCGTCCTCAGGGAGAAGCCCCGATGTTCTGTCCTGTTCCTACTGTGGGACCGTGGGTGTCCAGTCAGGGGTGGGATTTCTGGTGAGATCCCAGCCTCTTCCATGTTCTTCCAAGTGGGCCTGCTGTCCGTTGCTCAGTGCAAGGTGTTGCTGAGCCAGTTTTTAAGTGTTCTTTGTTAACTGTAGGTTTGGAGTATGTGGGGAAATTAACAAGATGGCGCCAGTCAGGTACTCTAGTCCAGCCCTCTCACCTCATGTTCTGTAAACAACGACTTTGCAGATTATGTAACAGCTGAGATCACTTATACCTGGTGAGGAGGTACTTGCTTGGTCACGGGCTGCTTTGTGTGGTATGCCAAAAAAGCTTCACCTGGTAAAGCCCTGAAGGGTTGTGTGTGCTTACTGTAATGTCTGGTGCTTCTGCTGCTGTGCCAGCCAGGAGAGAATAAACCCATTTGCAGTTCCTAGGGCTCCTGGCATTTTCTTCGAGCCTCTTAGTTTGCTCCTTGCCTGCTGTGGGTTCAGGGAACAGTGGGCACAGTGAGATACAGCGAGACAATTGGCGCTGTGAACATGATCAGCGATGCAGAGTGTTTTGGGGAGGTGGTGAATTCAGGACTCCCTTACCATCTCTGTTGAACCTAAACTTGTCTAAGGTAAGAAATAATATTCTTCTAGGAGGCTCCCCAGTCAATCTCTGCTTATTCTGTCTCCCATTCAAGAAGTAGCTGGTTTCTTGAATTTGCTTTTTATTATTATTTTTTCTCATTCCTTTCACTATTTAAAATAGGTTTATCACAAGTAGATGTCCATAAAAACCGAATATCTTTGAATTTTTCATGTCTTAAAATCTTCATAGAAATGCTTCTACAGTGTATATATTTCTCTGTATCTTGCTTTCTTTATTTAACATTATCCAGTAATCTGCACTGGTAAAGAATCTGCCTGCAATTCAAGAGATCCCAGTTCGATTCATAGGTCAGGAATATCCCCTGGAGAAGGGATAAGCTACCCACTCCAGGGATAGCAAAGAGTTGGACACAACTGAGTGACTTTCACTTTCAACAGTATTCTTGGGCTTCCTTGGTGGCTCAAACAGTAAAGAATCTGCCTGTGATGAGGGAGACCTGGGTTCCATACCTGGGTTAGGAAGATCCCCGGAGGAAGGCATGGCAACTTACTTTAGTATTCTTGCTTGGAGAATCCTCATGGACAGAGCAGAATGGTGGGCTATAGTCCATGAAGTTGCTAAGAGGCGGACACAACTGAGTGACTAAGTACAGAACAATAATCTATAAGATGCCTCTTATGTGTGTTATATGACATGCAAATATCAGTTGGCCACAGCCACTCTCAAACTATATTTGCCATCCAGAAAAAAGTAATTTATGAAAATATTTTTTCTACCTGAGCCAAATAAGGGGTATCAAAATATTTAGTTTTTGATTTCCACTTTCTCTGTTCATGATCATTTTTGTAGCCTGAAATTCACAACAATAAATGTTAATTTTGAATCTAAAGAGGGCATCTCTTCCTTCTCAGGCCCAACTGTAAAATAGTATCTTTATTTACCTCCCAGGTATTTTGAAGAATAATTCTGACTATGATTTATCAGCAAGAATAACAATACTAGAGAATTTGAAATTAAAACAAAAGGGCATGAATACCTATGGGAGGTGCTGGGTCGATGGGAGAATCCAAGTAGAGGATGTTAAAGATGCTATCCAATTTGAAAATGCAATACTTAGTTTTGTGTTACTTAGATCATTGATTTTATTTCTTCCAAATTTTAGAATAACTTTATCACATACATATATCACATACAATATGCATATTGTATCAATATATAAAAGATGAAAATATTTAGGACCATTTCTAAACAAACTGAAAGGAGTTTTTTTTTTGTTGTTGTTTTGTTTTTTAAAGGGATAGATAATAGGTAGAAAAAAAATATGCTGTAGTAGTTACTAAAATCCTCTAGGTTTGTATGACACCACATTGACTGAATTCCATTACTATTTATGTTATGTTCTAACAGCCCCTACTCCACAAGAATACATTCGTATTCTGATTGCCTTTTATTATTTTTTATTGGAGTATAATTGCTTTACAGTGTTGTGTTAGTTTCTGCTATACAATGAAGTGAATCAGCTATATATATATATATATACATATAGCGCCTCTCTTTTGAAACTCCTTTCCCGCCCTGATCCCACCCATCTAGGTCATCACAGCACCGAGCTGAGCTTCCTATGCCATTTAGCAGGTTCTCAGTAGCCATCTACTTACATATGGTAGTGTGTGTGTATATATATATATATATATCAATCCCAATCTTCTATTTCATCCCACCATTCTCTTTCCCCTCTGTGTCCACATATTTGTTCTCTATGTCTGTGTCTCTGTCCCTACCCTGGAAATAGATGCATCTGTACCATTTTTCTTGGGCTTCCCAGGTGGCACTAGTGGTAAGAACTCTTCTCCAAATGCAGGAGACATGAGAGACATGGGATCGATCCCTTGGTGAGAAAGATCCTCTGGAGAAAGATATGGCAATACACTCTAATATTCTTGCCAGGATAGCCCCATGGACAGAGGAACCTGGCAGGCTACAGCCCTTGGGGTTGCAAAGAGTTGAACATGGCTGACCATATACCATTTCTCTAGATTCCACACATATGCATTAATATATGATATTTGTTTTTCTCTTTCTGACTTACTCCATACTATATGACAGACTGTAGGTCCATCCACATCTAAAAATGACCTAATTTTGTTCATTTTTATGGATGAGTAATAGTCCATGGTATGTGTGTAATACATCTTTATCTTTTCATCTGTCATTGGATATTTAGGTTATTTCCATTAGATGCTAGGCACTGTTCTTAGAGAAGCACATAAGAAATAATGAAGAAGACAGAGGGAGTCGTTGTCTGCCTTTGTCAAAAACTAAGTAGACACTGCCTTATGTGGATTTCATTGAGACAAGACATTTTTAGATTTCATAAGAAGTGAAGTTGCTCAGTTGTGTACAACTCTTTGTGATCCCATTGACTGATCCTCTGTCCATGGCATTTTCCAGTCAAGAGTACTGGAGTGGGTTGCCATTTCCTTCTCCAGGGGATCTTTCTGACCCGGGGATTGAACTCAGGTCTCCCACATTGCAGGCAGATGCTTTATCCTCTGAGCCACCAGGGAAGCCCTTTTCAGGCTTAGTCTACCAAAAAATAAAAGAGCCTAGTCTAGAGTTAGATCTTAAGCCCTGAAACTTCACCATGGAAGGTAAACTACTAATCTGGCATTCCTTAGAATTATATTCTTAAAAACTTATGCCTGATTTATAAGCAAAGAGTGCACTCTCAGGGACAGAGGGACACTTTCTACAGTGGAAGCATGCTCCTGGCAGAACTTATTCACTCTTGTCCTGAATAATTCAGCACAGACTCGAAAACTGAATACCAACAACTTATTAAAAAAGAGAAATGTTACAATTAACCAGGATGACCTTCCTTTGATGTTCCTAATTATATTAAAACTCTTCACACATCTGGTTTAAATGTAATTTCATTATGATTGCATACTGTGTAGGGCAAGCATATGCAGTTTTGAATCACTGGACTGTACTTTACCTTCCATTTTGCTATCCAGGGTTCCCATAATTTTCTTAGCTTTTCCATTTTATTGGACATTTATGTAATCTCAGGCATGTGCTCTCTCAACACTGGAGGCTCCCCTCTGTGCTTGAAAACATGATAGACAGCAAAATGAACTGAAGATAAAAAGGAGACACTCTGTATTTAAAGTTTGCCAGTAAGAGGCCAGTGAGTTGTTGGAGGCACTAAAGATATAGGTTTCAATAATAAGGATATTCTATAACATAAATCCCATTCAACAGAGCCAGGCCAATCCAGAGTTTGGCAGGACAAAATTATTACATCTGTAGTCAGTCAGGTCAGTTCAGGGTATGAGACCATGATTAAGAAGGTAAGTTCCATTTTGAGACCAGCAAGTCTGGTAAGATTCCAGACAGGTAGACAAACTCTGGAGAAGAGGACCATAATTCTAGACACAGACTCCAAATAAAGTTCTCTGAACTACTTCTTCCAGTAATAACACCTTTATTAAAATCTACTGTTTAATGATGCTAAAGCTGAAACTCCAGTACTTTGGCCACCTCATGAGAAGAGTTGACTCACTGGAAAAGACTCTGATGCTGGGAGGGATTGGGGGCAGGAGGAGAAGGGGACGACCGAGGATGAGATGGCTGGATGGCATCACTGACTCGATGGACATGAGTCTGAGTGAACTCCGGGAGATGGTGATGGACAGGGAGGCCTGGCGTGCTGCGATTCATGGGGTCGCAAAGAGTCGGACACGACTGAGCAACTGAACTGAACTGAACTGACTGTTTTTAAATACTGACTAATTGTGCTACTGTCACCAATCACTATTGTAAGCATCAACTTAAGATGATGGTACTTTTTTAAGATCCAAAAATATGTCAGTCACCACAAGACTCACATACCATATTCTGTTCTTCTTAATCTGTAGAACTGCTTCACCGAGTTTATATTATAATCTCAATTTTGTAGAGAAAGAAACTTGTTTACTTTGTTTAATTGACTTCACATCATTCTGATTTTATCTCAAAATGGTAACAGCTTAGGCTTGAAGAGAATACATTCTTGTATAGACACAATGGTATGGCCTCATGTGCTGAATGTCTAATTTTCTATACAGTTTTCTCCACCACATGCATCAATGTCTGTCATATTATGTTTTTATTCATGGCAATAGGTATTTTATGAAATTATTTTTAAATTGTGGTCTATTTCTCCCACAAGAATGTTGTATCCTTGAGGACAGAGAATATGTTTGATTTGTTGCTGCATGTCAGAGCCTAGACAGTGCTTGGCACATAGTTGACATTTAGGAAGTATTTGTTGAATGAATGAACAAAAGAATATATTGAGGAATAATCTGGTGGTCAGGCCAAGATGCAAGCAAATTTAGATTTCCTTGAGTGGCCAATGCTTATCTGTCCTTTTATTTTCTTTCTACTACATTTCACATTTTACAGCCCCTTATGGTTATCAAGCAGAGACATTACTTTGCCAACAAAGGTCCATCTAGTCAAGGCTATGGTTTTTCCAGTAGTCATGTATGGATGTGAGAGTTGGACTGTGAACAAAGCTGAGCACCAAAGAATTGATGCTTTTGAACTGTGGTGTTGGAGAAGACTTGAGAGTCCCTTGGACTGCAAGGAGATCCAACCAGTCCATTCTGAAGGAGATCAGCCCTGGGAATTCTTTGGAGGGAACGATGCTGCTGAAATTCCAGTACTTTGGCCACCTCATGCAAAGAGTTGACTCTTTGGAAAAGACTCTGATGCTGGGAGGGATTGGGGGCAGGAGGAGAAGGGGACAACAGAGGATGAGATGGTTGGATGGCATCAGGGACTCGATGAATGTGAGTCTGAGTGAACTCTGGGAGTTGGTGATGGACAGGGAGGCCTGGCGTGCTGCGATTCATGGGGTCTCAAAGAGTCAGACGCGACTGAGCGACTGAACTGAACTGAATTGAACTGATGGTTATCAAGTTATACATATTGTGACATCAAAGACCCCAATAATTAAAGAGTTTTGTCTGTTTGAAACAAACCCAGCCCTCCATGTGTGAGAGGATTGCAATAAGTTTTCATGTCTATCACACAGTTATAACATCTGGATGGATTTGATTCTTGAAAGAAAATGTATACCCTCTTTGAGATTTATTAGGGGCTTTCCTGGTGACTCAGACGGTAAAGAATGTGCAGTGCATGAGACCTGAGTTTGATTCCTGGGTTGGGAAGATCCCCTGGAGAAGGGAATGTTACCCACTTCAGTATTCTTGCCTGGAGAATTCCATGGATAGAGGAGCCTGGCAGGCTACAGATCCTGGGGTTGCAAAGAATTGGACATGACTGAGCAACTAACAGATTGTAACCCAGATTAAATAATGCTAGACTCACAGAGGGTATGTCAGTCTCCCCATCAGTGTATCAATCACGATAATTCTTGAGAACTCCATGGTGGGAGCTGAATTCAACTACCAGAAAGTATATCACGTGGTTTTAGTCAACTATGCCGTTAATATCAAGTGAAATGGTTGAGTCATTTTAAATATAAATAACATAAGTGTAGGTGGCATTAAATAATAATCTTTATGTACCAGTGTTTTGAATTTATTACAGCTTGCAGAAACTATTTGAAATCAATGCATCCACTTACATGTTCATTCCTTTCATAAATATTTATTGAGCACCTATTATGTGCTTTTTACAACACTGAGAACAATGTTCAGTTGCAAATGCCAAATGTCAGAGAGAATGCTAATTAATTCATATAACAGATTAATCAAACTGTCCAAACAAATATTATTAAACTTTCTGCCTAATCTGGAAATAAAATCACCATCTATAGTCTGTGCTCCATATCCACAGATTCTTCATTTTATATGCAGTCTGTTGGATGCATGGATCTAGAACTTGGTATATGGAGGGCAGACTGTACTATGTCATTTTACAAAAGCAATTTAAACATCCCAAGATTTTGGTATCCATGGAGGTCTGGAACCATTTCCATGTGGATTCTGTGGGCCAACTGTATATTAATGTTATTCTGCTCTGTGGATTTTGGCAGTTCTTAAGAGAAGATATCATTTGTGTCTGATACACTATTTTTGTGTATCTACATGACAATAGATGACATGACAATATCTACAAGACTTACCAGAGTTTCTACACCTCAGATTTGCTTGCTTATACATTCTTCATTTCTTCACAAAGTAGGACTTAAAACAGATTGCCTATTTTCTAGGCTCAGGCTATGCATTTAAGTCATCACTGCTTACTCAGCTTCAGTAAGATCTTTTGTGTATAGAACAGACCTAAGAATGTGAATAAGAATTGGTAAACCTTGTTGATCTCTAAAGTCTTTCTTATCCCATTTCATCTACTCTTGAAAATGTATTCTCTGAGGTCTTCAATTGTAGCATCTCACCAATCTAGTTATTTGAGCTTGATCACAAAATCATTTTTACTTCTACCCCCTCCAATAACCTTCATATTAAAAAAATCTATCATTAAAATTTATCTCAAGTCCTGTCCTTTATCAGCCTCCTGAATGCTCAATCATTCTTTTCATGATTGAATTAGACTGTAACAGCCAGCTGCTGTAATTCCTTCAAATAGATATTCTCTTCAGGTAATTAAATGTGAAATTCATTTTAATTTTAGTGCTATCACAAAAAACAATGAAGATATGCTATAATTTTCTGCATATGGCTTATTTTTTTTTTCTTATTAGTGTGCCAGGGTGAAAATGAAAGTATTTTAGGGAGTATTTTACTACAGAAATATCAATTTTGTTAACAAGGATGAAACTTAACCTTCTGATTACCTTGTTACTTACTTAGAAGTTAAATGCCTAAAGAGTGCTTACTTCCAGGTGCAATATACTATTTTAAAATCTCTGCGATAATCATGTAAAGAGAAATTTTAGTACTGGAAAGGTCGGATGAATCAGATCAATGGATAGAGTCACACTACATGCCATAAGAATTTTATGGGCTTGAATTTGCAATTCCAATATGCAAAGTATTATAAAATTGTAAATTAACAAAGCACCCTAGATGAAATACCAAAGAAACTAGGAGTGATTTTGAGCTCCAGGAATATTACAAATTTATGTTCTTTAGTTTATGTGCATATAACTCACTAGAGAGATATAACAGGCTTGACTCCACAGTCCGCATATTTTGTGTGCCAAATGACGTTTGGACATTGAGTGTAACAACAGCAGTTGCCATTGGCTACTGTTAAATCCACTGCAGGTCTGCATTCCCTCACATAAAAATGAATCCTGTTACTCTCCTGATTGCAATTGTTCAATGCATCCTAAGACATAAATGAAAACTCCTCAGGTGGTATAGGAGGCTTTTAAAAAACCAGTTCCCGTTAACTAAAATGATATCCTGGCACTCTCCACCTCAGCCATATTCTCCTGCTTGCAGGGTCATAGTTAGCTGTGATTGCAGACCTCCATTTGTTTACATGCTATTATACCTGCCTGACCTTGCTTGTCTGCTCAGCAAATCAAATCTCATTCTGAAGTTGACTCCCTGACATCACCTATGCTATTGTATTTATGGAGAAGGGCATGGCANCAGGGTCATAGTTAGCTGTGATTGCAGACCTCCTTTTGTTTACATGCTATTATACCTGCCTGACCTTGCTTGTCTGCTCAGCAAATCAAATCTCATTCTGAAGTTGACTCCCTGACATCACCTATGCTATTGTATTTATGGAGAAGGGCATGGCAACCCACTCCAGTACTGCTACCTGGAGAATCCCATGGACAGAGGAGCCTGGTGGGCTACAGTTCATAGGGTCACACAGAGTCAGACACGACTGAAGCAACTTAGCATGCACTCATGCATTGTACTTACTTTAAATTCCATTGTAGTAGTAATCATTATCTTTCATTTGAATGTTACATTTTTAACAAGCACAATACTACATGCTTCCTGCTACCCTAGAAACAAGGGATAGAGTGATGAACAAAAACATTTGTCATCTCTATCTCTGAATGGATATAGATGAGTGTGAAAATCAATCAGTATGAAAGCAATGATACTACAGATGGTCCTGGACTTACTATGTTTCAGCTTACAATTTTTTTGATTTAACAGTGGTGCAAAAGTGATACACATTCAGTAGAAACTGAAGTTAATATTTTGAGCTTTCCTCAGGTTAGTAATGTATGGTACAGTGTTCTCTGGTGATGCTTAATAGCAATAAGAGCCTCACCTCTCAGTCAGCCACAAAAACAACTGATACACATATTCTGTACCCATTCAGCCCTTCTGTTTTTCACTTTCAGTACAGTATTCAATAAGTGATATGAGATATTCAATACTTTTTTATAAAATAGGCTTGGTGTTAGATGATCTTTCCCAACTGTAGTTAATGTGATTGCTCTGAGAATGTTTAAGATAGGCTCTGCTAAGCTTTGCTGTTCAGTAGGTTAGATGTATTAAATATATTTTTGGTTCACAGCATTCTTAACCTTCAATAGATTTATCAGGATATAACATCATTACAAGTTGAAGAAAATCTGTAGTACAATAGAGGAGGTTGATATGAGATTATAAAGCAAGGAAACTAAACCAAATGAGAGATTAAAGTCTTCTCTATGGAAATGATGTTTAAGTTGAGACCTGAAGTTAAAGTAACTCACATAGAGACTTGAATTAATGAATAAACTATCATTTTCCTCAATATACTATGTATTTCCTGATATCTGTGAAAAAACTAATATATCTATTAAAATTTACCTCTTAATGAAAAATTGAAAAATATGTTTTTAAACTTGAAGATTTATGGTCTTATAAAGATAATTCAACTTTACTGTGGGTTGGATGTGGGTCCTCTCTAAATTCATATGTTGGTTAAATGAGAAGAATGATCTGTGAACAGACATACTAATATAATTGTTTTCTATACTTTATGGTAAACTTAGTTCCAGACTCTAACAAAAGGCCTATTTAAGCATTATAAAATGTTCAATGTTCAGAGGGAAGTAGTTTAAAAATATGTATAAAGATAAACTTTAAGACTGAGATGGAGAAAAAAGACATCTTGAGGAAACCTTGTCTTTGACCTTTCTCTTTGGAGGGAAAGTGTTAAGTCAAGAGGGACAGTATTTTGAATATATAAATATAAATATATACCCAAGGGAAATGGCAAAAAGGAAACTAGAAACTGTAAAATTTTTATTTGATGGCCTTTTTTTTCTATTCCTACTTTTCCAGAATAAAAAACATTGCCTTAATTAAGGCAACTATTCCATCCAAATATGAATTATTCTGGACTGGTCATAACCATGAAAGAAATATGTCCTGATTTGGTATAACCTGAACACATTTAATAAAGTTTCAATTTTTTAACATATTTAGTTTTATAAAAATATCTATTTCGCCACCCTGCCAGAGATACAGATCAATCAGTGATTAAATTAATTAAACCACCATTATATTTAAATGCAGTCACACTAAGGCAATTTGAAACTGTAGCAAATAATTGCTTTGAGCAAGGCTGCTTGTGTTTAACATGGAAAGAATCTCTACTTACAACAAGGGTGCATATTAATAATTATGTCCTTGACTTAATACCTGGACCTTAGCACATATAGGAATTCACTTTTTTTTTTTTTTTTTTAATAAAAATGTAGGTGAGAGCATCCTATCCTGGGGGTGGCTAATGGTCCATTGCTAGACTCTAATTCTGCTTTCTGTAATGAATGCCTATGCTCATTTCACTCCATGACATTTAACTGCAATTTATGTGAGTTTTTTTCCATTTCCTTTCTCTTGTTTGCCATATCTGTAGTAGATATTGGGGAATACGTCCTCCTTGGGAAGCAGTGTAGTGTTCTCAGACTACTTATTGATTAAAGAAAAATAGTGACTTAAGAGTATGTTAAGCCTACATGAATCTCTATTGAGTTTTTAGTGTAATAGTTTCTTTGGCACTTGAAACTTAGTTTGACACTTAAAACATTAAAAAAAAATTGTTTTCTTTGCCTTTTTATCTTATAATTCTCTCTTTTTCTCTCAGTTTTTTGGGGATACTTATTTAATAAGACTATCTAGCATCTGTTGTATAGCCACCACCTTTACTTTGACCTTTTCCCTGAGATACTTCAACTCTGAGGTCTTTGCTTCTCTCTGCTTGGTCCTCTACAAGGGGTTCTTAAGAGTCCTCATGGCAGGGTGACTAGCTTCTCCCAGAACAAGCTGTCCAAGAGAAAAAGGCAGAGGTTGCTTTTATTTATATGAACTAGCCTTGGGAGTCACACACTTTGTTTCTGGCATTTGCCATTACTGACACAGAGCTACCCTCAATTTAATAGGGGAAGGGCCACAAATAATGTGAATTCCAAGGGCATGAGTAATTGGGGGTCAGCTTAGAGTGGGGGCTTTCATAAGGAGTGATTTTTATTCTGGAAGGGTCCTTGACAAGGACACCCCAGACATAGCCACTCTCTGACTTGGTGGTTCAGCTTCAGGAACACTTGCTGAGAATGTCTTCATTAGAGTGAATTTCATTACCATGTGTGGGTAGGACTGTGGCCTGTGCAGGGTCAAATGCCAGTGTCCCTATGTCAGCAGTGAGCAGAATGCTAGCACTGGGGAATTAGTCATGTGAATGTGCCTCAAGGTGGCAGAAAAAAATAGTGACTGGAGGTTGCTATGAGGAGTCTGGGATTTGGAGGATGGAGGAAGTGGAGAGAGGATGGGTGACTCCTTACTTTCCACCTAAACAGAAGCTGATTGTTTTGATACCTTATCCATTTTATAGCCAATGCAAAGGAATTCTAAGACTGCACATATTCAAAAACCTTTTAATTTATTTTAGACCTGCCATATCAGGCTTTTCATCAAGGAATCTAGGTTTAATAAAGCAAAAAATATCATGGTAAAGTTCTATATCCTCTTGATTTTTTGCTTATTATAGTGCAGTGTTATACAGTAAAGCCTTAACTATGCAATACTCACAGAATTCATACAGTGAATGTTACTTATCTATAAAATAACAGGAAGTTACTTCATCCTTTTCTGCAATGAAACCTACTGAAGTCTTATGCATGACCTAAGTAGCAACTCTGATAATAGAACAAATAAATATATAAATTTATTAGTTTTATTGTTTATTTGCATTTACCCCCAGAAGTATTACCAATATGCATTTTATTATGATGATAGAAAAGAGTATGTTTGGCTTCATGTTTACTTAACTACATGTACGTTTGGGATTACAGTGGATTTTCCTGAGTAATCCTCCACACCATAGTCTTTCATTTATTCACATCTGCAACATCCATTTTGCCACTATGTTGCCACAGAACATAGCCACAGGTTTGGGAGATTAAAATATGTACACCTTGGAAGGGAGGGCATTAGCTTCTCTAACATACTGTTATTATCTAAAATCATTCATTGAGGCAATCAGATTAAAAATATTGCAAAAATATGTTAACACAACAAACACTGACACTAAAAGTAGAAAATAAAGCAAATATTACAACTTATTTAGCCTTTAATTTTTTTTTGAAATGTCAACTTTTAATTTGTGTTGCTAAGAAGAGCTTATAAATAGAAGCATTAAAAAAGTCCTCTGAGTAACCTTACCAACTAGAAGCAAAGAATAAATAAATACTAAAGAAAATTGGCTCATTTATTACTTTTTTCAGAAAATATATTTTTTTCAAGTAAGCAAGTGGAAGACGTTTGTACCTTTTTTATTCAAAAGTTTGTTAGAACTTTACAGGTTTCAGTTGCTCAGGAAAACTCTCACTAGTAAACTACTTTTGGTGTAATTTATTTCCTCAGTCAACAAATGTTCATACATCTATAGAGTCCACAACTCTTCACATTTGATTTTTAATTTAGATTGCTAAATTATCTGTTTCTCAAAGATTTGGTACAAATTATAATTTAATATTTGTGTTTTTGTTTAAGATCACTAGAAGCAAACTCTCTTAAAATATATGTGAGTTTTATTTTACTTTTAAATTTTACATTCAAACATATTTTAAGAAATATATTCTTTAGGTGAATGTGGTATTGTCTAGCACAATAAAGGTCTTAACAAATATTAATATACTCCATGCTATGAAAGTGTCGGAGCTCTACTTGAATTTACAGTGTATCTAAGTATTCTGTGTATATGTAGATTAAAAACATACTTCACTTGAAGTCAAATTATAATATAGGCAGTTTGTCATCTCCTCATTCTTGCCATCTCTAATAAATTTACCTTAGAGTCTTCTGTATGATAAAAGTATGAGTGAACTCAGCTGCTTAAATGTACATTTGTCAGATATATTTGCATTTTAAAGCAAATAAAAAACTGTAGTTAGTGTGTCTTAGTGAGACAAACAAGTACCTACTCAGTGATGTGTTAGAATGTAAGAGGTTGGAGGCTATATGATTTTGATTATCAAAGAACATTTGCCTAGTCCAAGTTCACAAAGATTTTTCCCATTTTTGGTCATTTTTATAGTTACAGATTTTAGTGCCGAATAAGGATTCAGGTTCATTTTTTTCTAACCTAGGCATATTCAAATTTTCCAGCTTCCCTGACAGTCCAGTTATTAGAACTCCCCACTTCCACTGCTGGGGCATCCACTTTCAGTCCCTGGTTGGGGAACAAAGATATTGCAAGCTGCATGATGTGTCCAAAAATAAAAATATAAATAAAACAGAAAACAACTATGAGACAGTATCTTTTAAAAATCATAATAAATTAAATAAGTTGATAAATTTGTCAAAATTAAAATTTCTAATTTTTGAAGGACAGTGTTAAGAAAAATAAAGGAAATGCAACAGATTGGGAGAAATATTTGCAAATCAAATAACTGATAAAGTATTTGTATGAAAAGAACTCTCAAAACTCAGTAACAGGAAAACAACTGCTCGATAACATAAAAGCAAAGAAAAAATTTTGATTACCTAGTTCAAAGAAGCTATACAGATAGCAAATAAGCACATGAAAATATGCTACATAGTTATTAGAAAATGGCAAAGCACAAATGAAAACAAAAGACAAAACTGACAAGACAAATATTGACAAGGATGCATAGATCTGAACTCTCATATGAAAGAAAAATGGTACAGTTCTTCTCGAAAACTATTTCTTTATACAGTTAAGCACATGCTTACTATGCTTCCAAGAAATTCCATTCTGAGATATTTACCTAATAGAATTAAAAATGTATATTCATACAAAAACATATCTATGATGAAATCTAATTTAATGTGTATAGCAGTTCTATTTATAATCACCAAAAACTTGAAATAAGCCAAATGCTACTACTTAAACGGTAGTATCTCAATACAGCAGAATATGTTTGAACTATTTGAACTATAAATTAGCATTCAAAACAAATAGACTACTCATGCATGCAATGACACAGATGGATCTCAAATAAGTTAAATCCAGAATCAAAAGGTTACTCTGTGTGTCCATTTATATGAATTTTTGGAGGAGCAAAATTGTAAGAACAGAAAATAGATCAGTGACTTCTTGCTTAGATGTGGTGATGAGGAATTGACTAAAAAGGGGATGCTTTAGGAAATTTGTGGGGCGGGGTGGTGGAATATTCTGTATCTTGTTTGTTGTGGTTATACAATTGCATACAATTATCTTAATTCAAAGATCTAGACATTTAAAGAGTGAGTTGCACTCTATGAAGAAAAATTGATGGAAAAAATACTACATAGGCACCTCTGGAGATATTGATAACATAGTATCCTCCGCACATTCACTGCATAACTTCTGTCCTATCTTATCCAAAGCAACTCCAGCCTAAAACTTCATGGGTCAAGGGGAATGGCACACTTCAGATAACACATGCTTATTACAGAATGATGGAGGAACAGAATGAAAAGACATGGATATCAGGTATATAAAATGTAGTTCTATATGTTAAAATAGTCATGGGAAGCTAAGTGGGGGGGATGGAACTGAACTTGTTAAATCACATTGTTGTCTGAACTTGCATACATATCTTACATGTATATATCTTCTAAGGTATCTCAAACCTTACCTTCTCAGCTTGTCATGTTTTCTTTTTATTCATTACATGCTGAGTTACATATGCATCATTGCTTAGATTTGGCATTGGTTCATTTGATTCTTGAAAACCTATTACATTTTTGTTTTCGTTAAAAAAAATAATTGAAAGATATTTGCTTTCCAAAGTGTTGTGTCTTTCTGTCATACATCAACAGGAATCAGCCATAGGTACACCCATGTCCCCTCCCTCCCGAACCTCCCTCCCATCTTCCTCCTCATCCCACCCTTCAGCCTGTCACAGAGGCCCTGTTTGAGTTCCCCGAGAACAGGCAGAGGCCTGTTGGGAATTTGACAGCAAATTCCCATTGGCTATCAATTTTATATATGGTATTGTAAGTTTCCATGTTACCTTTTAATTTAAAGATTCAAATTCTACCCTGTCGTCTGACATTCTGAGATTTGTAGGTTCCAAGCTTATGTTGATAGGAATCAGGGGCTCCGTTCCAAGCACAAGTCACTTCTGCTTTTATTTGGCTGCTTTTAGCCTCCTTGTGAGGTGGGTTATGAGCTCAGCTGAATGCTTCACTTATTCATTTTTATTCAACTCAGCAAAGCTCCTTTATGGATTTTCTTCTAAATGTGAACATGTGTATATTTGACCAGTCTTCATTAGTCATTTTGTTATTAATCCAAATAAACGTCCTCAGCTTTGGGTGGTAATTTTCAGTTTCACAACCGTCTTTAGACAAAGATACTTTCAATTGTAATCAGTGAGAGCGATTGGCAGAAACTGAGGTCTTGCATATTTCTGCTTCTTAATCACAGCAGAAAGGACATTTGAGAATTTTATTAGCACCTACAACAATCTTATTTCAGCAAAGACTGCTGCTTAGCATGTGTTGAACTGCAAAGAATCAGAAGGAAAAACTGATAACAAGGTATACTGCTAAAATCAATGAAGCTACATCATTTTATCCTTATAAATTAAAAATCTTCTCACTGTCAATTACACAATGTTTTTACTTGCTTTTGTGTATAAGAAAAAGCAACCTTCTTTAAAACTGAGTAAATAGCATAATATTAGAATGTGTCTTTGTCCTTAAGTTATATGTAAAAGGAAAACCAACGGAAAATGGCTTAACCAATGGAGGAAATTAACCCAAGTGACTTGCAATTTTAGAAGCATGGTAGCCAGCAGCATCAGTTTGATTCAGCACCTTCAACTTGTCTGCTGTACCTTTTAAGAAAGCCTTCTTATTTCTCCTAGGTATTCTCTGAAACTTTGCATTCAATTGGGTGTATCTTTCCTTTTCCCCCTTGCCTTTCATGTCTCTTATTTTCTCAGGTATTTGCAAAGCTTCCTCTGACAACCACTTTGCCTTCTTGAATGTCTTTTTCTTTGGGATAATTTTGGTCACTGCCTCCTAAACAGTCTTATGAACCTTTGTCTTTAGTTCTTCAGGCACTCTATCAAGGCTAATCCCTTGGATCTATTCATCACCTCCACTATAAAATTATAAATGATTTGATTTAGGTCTTAATTGAAGGGCCTAGTGGTTTTCCCATGAGAAGAGTTGTCTCTTGGGTTGTTGGAAAAGAGTGTTCACCTCCTAAATCTATTTGCCCTTCCCCTCCTATTCCTTTTGAAACCACTTTAAAGGCTCTTGTCAATCTTTAACCTTCACTTCCCTTGCTTTCTAGCATCCCTTGGTGCTACCCCATGTGGCCATGTGTGGAGTGGCATGGCATCGCCTCTGAGACCTGTGAGTAGCAATCATTTTAATGTCAATATTCTCCTAATCTGCTGGCCTCACAAGACTTGAAGAATAATAATAATACTGGTATTATAAGACAATGTAGGAGGAAAACATTTTATATCTTTTATAATTTTTATCATTGTTTTTCAATTTATAGATATTACTTATTTAAAATACATTATAAAAAATCTAAATGTCAACAATTTCTGGCATATATTAATATTAGTCAAAGTCTCAAAACAAATATGTGCTTTCTGCTGAAATGTGGAAATATAACGTGAAAAATACAATTTTTAGCAAAACCTAGACAAAAGTTTTGAATGATATGCTGTTACTTAATGTCCAAGAAACCAATGTATCCTTGTCAATAAAAATATGTTCAAAAGACTTGGGAAAAAGTGAAAAATGGAAATAGAGGACACAAAACAAAATGCTACAAACTAGATAATGTTTATACACATGTTGATTCAGTGTGACAAAAAGCCAATTTCCCCCAATGAATTGAACTGAATCCAGAATTCAGTGAAATTCCAATTAAAATTCTTACTGGGTCAGAGCACTCATAGGAGTATAGAAGTCTACCAATAAATAAGTTGATTTTAAAGAAGATACCAAAAGGACTTATCTGTTGATATTGTTTATGTGTTGAGTTGTTATTTACTGTAATGTGTTTAAAGTTGTTCGGTCATGTACAACTCTTTGTGACCCCATGGACTGTAGCCTGCCAGGCTCCTCTGTTTCTGGGATTTCCCAGGAAAGAATACTGGAGTGGGTTGCCATTTCAAATCTATGGGATTTTCCCGACCCAGGGATCAAATGTGTCTCTTGCGTCTCCTGCAGGGAGATTCTTTACCACTGCACTAACTGGGAAGTCCAACTATTGATATTAGGGATTATAATAAAGCTAGAAGAATTGAAATGATATAATTAAGCACAAGAATAGACAAATTAAGCAATGAAACTAAAACGGGAGCCCAGAAAAAAAACCTATCTCTTAAAGGAAACTTATATACAAAAGCTATCTTACAAATAAGCAGGAAAGGATGAATTCTAATAAAGAGCACTATCAAAATTACTTATCAATATGGAACAAAAGTAAAATTAGGTCATTAACTGAAAGCATTCATTCATATGCTTTAAGATTTATACAGCTAGTTACAATTATAAATACTTTTTAAATTTTTGGAAGAAATTATTGGTGACTTTTATTTATTATATTGGGATGGAACCAATGATAAACAAAAGAGAAAAAAATAAATTCTGGTTTACTGGGCCACTCTCCACCTAATCTTCAGGATATTTTCTTCTAGAGCTATTAGGGTTTAAAAAAGCACTGGACTGGAAAATCTTATTTGAGATTGAGTCAATGCAAAGGCTTATCTGATTTTTATAAAATTTTCGAGAGGGAAATGGGTAAATACTTTTTCCCATTTTACAACGAGTAACTGAGGCACAGAAAGAATATTGATATGTAGGGGAATTATTATATATTTTATACATGCACTAAAAAGTAGGAAAAATGTCAACCAGTAAACAATCTGGTATTATATAACACTACAATTATTATCTAGTTTTCCCATATTTATTTCATTGTAAAATATGCCCTCATTTTAAAAAATTGTAATATTTTGCTTCTGGAAAATTAACATCATATAGATTTGGAATAAAATAGGAGCAATTGTAGCTCCACTGAACCACATGCAACAATTTCCAATGTGGCACTAGCATAAGATGGTGTTACAATAACATCATTAAAAGCTACATCTCTATGTGAGAAATCTTCAGAGTAAAATTAGCTCTAATAGAGAGTTGGCCAAAACGTTCATTTAGGTTTTCCCATAACATCCTATGGAAAATTTATTATAACATAAATGAGACTTGGATTGTGCCAAGATTCACCAGTTGCAAATCATCTTCTGTGTTGTAGCATCTTTTCCCTCTTTGAATAGAAAATACAGTCAAAGATACCAATAAATAACCCTCATTAAGAATATAATGAATAAAGCTTTTATAGCTGTTTAGAAGAGCACACTGAATCTCCTATATTGATTATTCTGTCAATAAACCAATCTTCAGTACAGAAGTGGTTCAATCACAGATATCCATCAACTGGTTGGTTAATTGCTATGAAAGCTATTTATACTAAATAGTACAGTCAAAAGTTCTAGTGTATAGTTTTAGACTGTGAGTTCCCTAAGGGAAGAAGTTTGTTTTCTTACCCCATCTCAAATGTCCTATAACTACATAGAGCCCTGATGCATAATAAAAGTTCAAAAATATAAAATTGGCTTTCCACACACTAAAGTAATCTGTGATATAGCTATCCCAAGGCCTTTCTCTTGTGTCTTTTTATTTAAAATGAAATTCTGACTTTAAGCAAAATGATATCATTACTTAAGTTTTTAAAAATCTAACATAATAAAACTTTTCTATCTATGTAAGCATCTGTGATACTCCAAGGCCTACCTTAGATTATCTATACATATTATATAATGAAATTTTCATGACAATTTATGAGGTAGGTCTTATTACTTTTCATTTTCAGATGAGAAAACATAAATGCATATAGCTTAAGCAATAAGTTTCCCAAATTCACATGGTTATTGGAATTAAGGGGGAATTCAGTCCTTTTCTTGATGATTTAATCATCATGCCTAATAGATGTTTCTAAGTAATATGGGTTCCTTTACTTGATATTTAAAGAACTTTGAATTTTTAAAAGACAAAAATATTGACTTCCCATACTATGAGCTGTACATTTGCCCTGCATCAGTGTTTCCTAGCCTGTTAAAGCATGTTTTTCTTGTTATTATCAGTGGCCTCAATTATCTCACTGTCCAAAGAAAAAACAAAACAAAACTTCTACCATCCTCTAATTAATCAAGCTCTCTAACTGTTCTAAGAACTACCTATTCTCATCAAGTTTATTCTTTACTGGTAATCAGTGTAGCTATGAAATTAGAGACAGAAATCAAATTATGAGAAACCAAAGTGAGCATAGTTTTAATTATTTATATTTAATATATTTGATTGTATTTGCCTATGAAAAACTCCCTGAATAAGCAGGCTAATAAATTGTCTCTTTATTCTAAAATATCATGATTTGTGATTCATATCATGATTCATATCCACTGCACCTTTATTCCTATTTTTGAAACGTAATTCTAAAAGGGAAGATGAGTAAAAAATGCATAATTCTTAAAAGTGAAACAGATCGTCAGTCCAGGTTCAATGCATGAGACAGGGTGCTCAGGGCTGGTGCACTGGGATGACCCAGAGGGATGGGATGGGGAGGGAGGTGGGAGGAGGGGTTCAGGATGGGGAACACATGTACACTGGTTTTACCATACATTGACATGAATCAGCCATGGGTGTACATGTGTTCCCCATCCTGAACCCCCCTTCCCACCTCCCTCCCCATCCCATCCCTCTGGGTCATCCCAGTGCACCAGCCCTGAGCACCCTGTCTCATGCATTGAACCTGGACTGACGATCTGTTTCACTTTTAAGAATTATGCATTTTTTACTCATCTTCCCTTTTAGAATTACGTTTCAAAAATAGGAATAAAGGTGCAGTGGATATGAATCATGATATGAATCACAAATCATGATATTTTAGAATAAAGAGACAATTTATTAGCCTGCTTATTCAGGGAGTTTTTCATAGGCAAATACAATCAAATATATTAAATATAAATAATTAAAACTATGCTCACTTTGGTTTCTCATAATTTGATTTCTGTCTCTAATTTCATAGCTACACTGATTACCAGTAAAGAATAAACTTGATGAGAATAGGTAGTTCTTAGAACAGTTAGAGAGCTTGATTAATTAGAGGATGGTAGAAGTTTTGTTTTGTTTTTTCTTTGGACAGTGAGATAATTGAGGCCACTGATAATAACAAGAAAAACATGCTTTAACAGGCTAGGAAACACTGATGCAGGGCAAATGTACAGCTCATAGTATGGGAAGTCAATATTTTTGTCTTTTAAAAATTCAAAGTTCTTTAAATATCAAGTAAAGGAACCCATATTACTTAGAAACATCTATTAGGCATGATGATTAAATCATCAAGAAAAGGACTGAATTCCCCCTTAATTCCAATAACCATGTGAATTTGGGAAACTTATTGCTTAAGCTATATGCATTTATGTTTTCTCATCTGAAAATGAAAAGTAATAAGACCTACCTCATAAATTGTCATGAAAATTTCATTATATAATATGTATAGATAATCTAAGGTAGGCCTTGGAGTATCACAGATGCTTACATAGATAGAAAAGTTTTATTATGTTAGATTTTTAAAAACTTAAGTAATGATATCATTTTGCTTAAAGTCAGAATTTCATTTTAAATAAAAAGACACAAGAGAAAGGCCTTGGGATAGCTATATCACAGATTACTTTAGTGTGTGGAAAGCCAATTTTATATTTTTGAACTTTTATTATGCATCAGGGCTCTATGTAGTTATAGGACATTTGAGATGGGGTAAGAAAACAAACTTCTTCCCTTAGGGAACTCACAGTCTAAAACTATACACTAGAACTTTTGACTGTACTATTTAGTATAAATAGCTTTCATAGCAATTAACCAACCAGTTGATGGATATCTGTGATTGAACCACTTCTGTACTGAAGATTGGTTTATTGACAGAATAATCAATATAGGAGATTCAGTGTGCTCTTCTAAACAGCTATAAAAGCTTTATTCATTATATTCTTAATGAGGGTTATTTATTGGTATCTTTGACTGTATTTTCTATTCAAAGAGGGAAAAGATGCTACAACACAGAAGATGATTTGCAACTGGTGAATCTTGGCACAATCCAAGTCTCATTTATGTTATAATAAATTTTCCATAGGATGTTATGGGAAAACCTAAATGAACGTTTTGGCCAACTCTCTATTAGAGCTAATTTTACTCTGAAGATTTCTCACATAGAGATGTAGCTTTTAATGATGTTATTGTAACACCATCTTATGCTAGTGCCACATTTGAAATTGTTGCATGTGGTTCAGTGGAGCTACAATTGCTCCTATTTTATTCCAAATCTATATGATGTTAATTTTCCAGAAGCAAAATATTACAATTTTTTAAAATGAGGGCATATTTTACAATGAAATAAATATGGGAAAACTAGATAATAATTGTAGTGTTATATAATACCAGATTGTTTACTGGTTGACATTTTTCCTACTTTTTAGTGCATGTATAAAATATATAATAATTCCCCTACATATCAATATTCTTTCTGTGCCTCAGTTACTCGTTGTAAAATGGGAAAAAGTATTTACCCATTTCCCTCTCGAAAATTTTATAAAAATCAGATAAGCCTTTGCATTGACTCAATCTCAAATAAGATTTTCCAGTCCAGTGCTTTTTTAAACCCTAATAGCTCTAGAAGAAAATATCCTGAAGATTAGGTGGAGAGTGGCCCAGTAAACCAGAATTTATTTTTTTCTCTTTTGTTTATCATTGGTTCCATCCCAATATAATAAATAAAAGTCACCAATAATTTCTTCCAAAAATTTAAAAAGTATTTATAATTGTAACTAGCTGTATAAATCTTAAAGCATATGAATGAATGCTTTCAGTTAATGACCTAATTTTACTTTTGTTCCATATTGATAAGTAATTTTGATAGTGCTCTTTATTAGAATTCATCCTTTCCTGCTTATTTGTAAGATAGCTTTTGTATATAAGTTTCCTTTAAGAGATAGGTTTTTTTTCTGGGCTCCCGTTTTAGTTTCATTGCTTAATTTGTCTATTCTTGTGCTTAATTATATCATTTCAATTCTTCTAGCTTTATTATAATCCCTAATATCAATAGTTGGACTTCCCAGTTAGTGCAGTGGTAAAGAATCTCCCTGCAGGAGACGCAAGAGACACATTTGATCCCTGGGTCGGGAAAATCCCATAGATTTGAAATGGCAACCCACTCCAGTATTCTTTCCTGGGAAATCCCAGAAACAGAGGAGCCTGGCAGGCTACAGTCCATGGGGTCACAAAGAGTTGTACATGACCGAACAACTTTAAACACATTACAGTAAATAACAACTCAACACATAAACAATATCAACAGATAAGTCCTTTTGGTATCTTCTTTAAAATCAACTTATTTATTGGTAGACTTCTATACTCCTATGAGTGCTCTGACCCAGTAAGAATTTTAATTGGAATTTCACTGAATTCTGGATTCAGTTCAATTCATTGGGGGAAATTGGCTTTTTGTCACACTGAATCAACATGTGTATAAACATTATCTAGTTTGTAGCATTTTGTTTTGTGTCCTCTATTTCCATTTTTCACTTTTTCCCAAGTCTTTTGAACATATTTTTATTGACAAGGATACATTGGTTTCTTGGACATTAAGTAACAGCATATCATTCAAAACTTTTGTCTAGGTTTTGCTAAAAATTGTATTTTTCATGTTATATTTCCACATTTCAGCAAAAAGCGCATATTTGTTTTGAGACTTTGACTAATATTAATATATGCCAGAAATTGTTGACATTTAGATTTTTTATAATGTATTTTAAATAAGTAATATCTATAAATTGAAAAACAATGATAAAAATTATAAAAGATATAAAATGTTTTCCTCCTACATTGTCTTATAATACCAGTATTATTATTATTCTTCAAGTCTTGTGAGGCCAGCAGATTAGGAGAATATTGACATTAAAATGATTGCTACTCACAGGTCTCAGAGGCGATGCCATGCCACTCCACACATGGCCACATGGGGTAGCACCAAGGGATGCTAGAAAGCAAGGGAAGTGAAGGTTAAAGATTGACAAGAGCCTTTAAAGTGGTTTCAAAAGGAATAGGAGGGGAAGGGCAAATAGATTTAGGAGGTGAACACTCTTTTCCAACAACCCAAGAGACAACTCTTCTCATGGGAAAACCACTAGGCCCTTCAATTAAGACCTAAATCAAATCATTTATAATTTTATAGTGGAGGTGATGAATAGATCCAAGGGATTAGCCTTGATAGAGTGCCTGAAGAACTAAAGACAAAGGTTCATAAGACTGTTTAGGAGGCAGTGACCAAAATTATCCCAAAGAAAAAGACATTCAAGAAGGCAAAGTGGTTGTCAGAGGAAGCTTTGCAAATACCTGAGAAAATAAGAGACATGAAAGGCAAGGGGGAAAAGGAAAGATACACCCAATTGAATGCAAAGTTTCAGAGAATACCTAGGAGAAATAAGAAGGCTTTCTTAAATGATTGACGCAAAGAAATAGAGGGAAAAATATAATAGAAAAGACTAGAGATCTCTTCAAGAAAACTGGAGATATGAAGGGAAAGTTTCATACAAGAATGGGCACAATAAAATATAGAAATGGTAAGGATGTAATAGAAGTAGATTAAGAAGAGGTGGCAAAAATATACAGGAGAACTATGTAAAGAAAGCCTTAATGACCCAGATAACCACAGTGGTGTGATCACTCATGTAGAGCCAGACATCCTGGAGTGTGAAGTCAAATGGGCCTGAGGAGGCATTACTACAAAGCTAGTGGAGCTGAGAGAATTCTGGCTGAGCTATTTCAAATCCTAAAAAATGAGGCTGTTAAGGTGCTGCACTTGATAATGTCAACAAATTTGGACTCAGCATTGGCCATAGGACTAGAAAAGGCCAGTTTTCATTCCAACCCCAAAGAAAGGCAATGCCAAAGAGTGTCAGACTGCCATACAGTTGCTCTCATTTCACATGCTAGCAAGGTAATGCTCAAAATCCTTCAAGCTAGGCTTCAACATTACATGAATTGAGAAATTACAGATGTACAAACTCAATTTAGAAAAAGTGGAGGAGCTAGAGATCAAATTGCCAACATTTGTTGGATCATGGAGTTCTCAAAAAAAATCTACATCTGCTTCATTGACTACATAAAACTCTTTAATTGTGTGGATCACAACAAACTTTGGAAAATCCTTAAAGAGATGGGAATACCAGACCACCTTAACTATCTCTTGAGAAAACTGTATGCTGGTCAAGAAGCAACAGTTAGAACTGGACATGGAACAGGGACTGGTTCAAAATTGGGAAAGATGTACAACGAGGCTGTGTATTGTCACCCTGCTTATTTAACTTCTATGCAGAGTACATCATGCAAAATGCCAGACTGGATGAAGCACAAGCTGCAATCAAGATTGCTGGGAGAAATATCAATAACCTCAGATATGCAGATAGTTCAGTTCAGTTCAGTCGCTCAGTCGTGTCTAACTCTTTGCGACCCCATGAATCGCAGCACGCCAGGCCTCCCTGTTCATCACCTTCTCTCGGAGTTCACTCAGACTCACGTCCATCGAGTCAGTGATGCCATCCAGCCATCTCATCCTCGGTCGTCCCCTTCTCCTCCTGCCCCCAAT
>SJYT01047907.1:28649-64956 GCA_006410635.1 Cephalophus harveyi | reverse complement strand
AAGCAGAAATAGATGTTTTTCTGGAACTCTCTTGTTTTTTCCATGATCCAGTGGATGTTGGCAATTTGATCTCTGTTTCCTCTGCCTTTCTAAAACCAGCTTGAACATCTGGAAGTTCACGGTTCACGTGTTGCTGAAGCCTGGCCTGGAGAATTTTGAGCATTACTTTACTAGCATGTGAGATGAGTGCAATTGTGTGGTAGTTTCAGCATTCTTTGGCATTGCCTTTCTTTGAGATTGGAATGAAAATTGACCTTTTCCAATCCTGTGGCCACTGCTGAGTTTTCCAAATTTGCTGGCATATTGAGTGCAGCACTTTTGGAAATCAATCAAGATGTATTATTTTAAGAAAGTGTTACTAAAAGTAGGGATAGCACTGCTTGTTATTCTTAGCCAATAAAGAGGCAAGGATGGTGGAAAGGAAAATTTGCTTTATTTTGGAGGCCAGCAACCTGGTGGGGATGAGGGCTGGAGAGGGGTGCAGAGGCAGACTCCTGTCCAAAGGCCTCAACACTGACAATCAGTGCGCAAGAGCTTTTATAGAGAAAGGGAGGCACCTACATTCAGAAACAGCACAGTCTGCTCTGACAGTCATCTTGAAATTGATCATGTAGGGGTCTTATCAGGATCATCTTGTTTATATACACTTAGTGTTCAGTTCAAGGGTCAGTTTGCTTCCATTTCTTTGAGTCCAGTTCTCAGAATTGTGGCAGCGTATGTCTTCTTGGCAACAGTCTGGTCATCATGTAGTTAACTTCTTCCACTTGTTGGGGGTTTCAGTATCGATAAGATACTGAAAGATAAATAAACAGCTCAAAAGGAGAGGAGTCAGAGTATTACCTATAGCTCTTGAAGAGGCACTAAAAGTCCTTGACTTTGTTTAATGACTAAACTATTAATATTTGGTCTCATTTGACTGTTTTCCTTTGTTTCTGCATTTATTTCACTTATCTGATTAAACTCATTCTTTGGCTAAAGTTTTTCTGCAGACAAAAGACAGGCTGAGGTCTTGGGGTCAAGGACCATAGGATTCTGCTCCATTTCAAAAGGACATATCAGCAGAGTGACCGTTTTGACTTGAGGTTGACCAGTGAAGTGAAACCATTTGCTTCATTCACTTTTGAAGTGATTTTCATGAGCTTTGCATGCTAAGTCACTTCAGTCATGTCCAATTGTGTATAACCCTATGGACTGTAGCCCACCAGGCTCTTCTCTCCATGGGATTCTCCACAAGAATACTGGATTGGATTGCCATGCCCACTCCAGGGGATCTTCTGGACTCAAGGATCAAACCCGTGTCTCTCACATCTCCTGCACTGGCAGGCATGTTCTTTACCACTAGCACCACCTGGGAAGCCCTAGCTTTAGTCAAGTAAAGTAGTCAAATTGGTTGCATGTCATTTTTAGGGTACTGTGCTTAAGATAAAAGAAGAAACTTTAAATAAATTCAGCTCTCTCCAACATAGATTTCCAAAGTCACATCAACTTGAGGAAAGAAAAGTGAAGTTTTATTTTTTTTTTAATATAATTACTTTAAAATGTTGTCTTAGTTTCTGCTGTACAACAAAGTAAATCAGCCATCAGTTCAGTTCAGTCGCTCAGTTTTGTCCGACTCTTTGTGACCCCATGAATCGCAGCATGCCAGACCTCCCTGTTCATCACCAACTCCTGGAGTTCACTCAAACTCATGTCCATCGAGTTGGTGATGCCATCCAGCCATCTCATCCTCGGTCGTCCCCTTTTCCTCCTGCCCCCAATCCCCCCCAGCATCAGAGTCTTTTCCAATGAGTCAACTCTTCACATGAGGTGGCCAAAGTATTGGAGTTTCAGCTTTAGCATCATTCCTTCCAAAGAAATTCCAGGGCTGATCTCCTTCAGAATGGACTGGTTGGATCTCCTTGCAGTCCAAAGGACTCTCAAGAGTCTTCTCCAACACCACAGTTCAAAAGCATCAATTCTTCAGGGCTCAGTTTTCTTCATAGTCCATATGCATACATATATCCCCTCCCACTTCGACCTCCTTCCTCCTCAGTTATCACAGAGACCTTTGCTGAGCTTCCTGTGCTTTACAGCAGCATACACTACCAGAAAAGTGAAGTATTTCAGGCATGTTGCATATATATGAACATACTCTTTCAGCTGCCCTGTGGCATGTGTTGTTTTCCTTCTTTCTGGGACTACCCACATTGCACGGCCCTCCAAACAGCTTTGCAGTACTTTCTGCCTGTGCTGAAGCTGTCACTGCTACTGTCAAGTCATTCATTGCCAGTCCTGTATGCATAGAGTGGTTCTGCCAAGTCACAGTAGTGCATGTCTGATGCATCACTATCCCGTCCTCTAGAGCCCTGCAAAGGCCAAAACATGCAGCTTTCTTCACGGACAATGGGAGAATACCCTCTGTCCCTCCTTTGGGTGCTTCTGTTAGCTAAGTTCCCATACCAAGTTCACAGCTCTTTGGATTCAGAGCATCTTTCTTTATTGGGCTTGGTGTTGATAATGGTTTCCATTTTTAAATTTATTAGCCTTTTTCTTTGTTTGTTTGTCCCTCCAAAGAATTCAAGAGTAAATCCTTTAGGACTTTTTCAGATAACACAGTAGCTTGAGGGTGGTAGATGTGATACTTGGAATCCTGCCTCCTCTATGAGAAATTGTACTAAGTCAGATTTGCCTGTTGTTTGTTTTCCTTCCTTTGACCCTCATCCAGTTACACCCCAGGCAGACCTAACCACCCCAGCACTCTGATGTCAGCAGTTTTTAAAGTACAACCAGACAATCTTGAATCTTGAGATAAAGACTGCCTGATTTCAAGTTGAGAGTCCTGCTATATGCAAATGGCTTGTTTTGTAAAAACAGTAAAATTCTGTTTTTGACTCACTGAAATCCACTTAAATACCTTTGTTATATGTCAAAAGTCATAAATATCATTTATTTAGGTGAGTCTTCTGCCCTCAGGGCTGTTTGGAGACATTCAATCAGTGAACAAATTACTAAATTAAGACAGCCCCTCAAAACAAAAAACATTTTGGCCTAAAATGCTAATAATGTTAAGGCTGGGAAATCTTTGAAAGTTAACTTTATAGCAAAAGTCCCAGGCCAGTAGTGGAGGATGGAAAAGAATGAAAGGAAGCCATTTATGCAGATGACTGGTCACATAGAACCATTCTCGCTTTAAAAATACTGAGAGAAAAACGGTAAACATCAAGTTATCTGTCTGAAATCATCTCCAAATCTACTGTGATATTAAATCTCAGTATGCTGAGTATCAGGCCTTTGTAAATATGAATATGGTTCCTTTGATAAATGTAAAGCACCCAGCAAGCACAGTGATAGATTATTTTCATTCTGCAATAACCATGAATGTTCGTTGGTTCTATTTTAAAAAGTGAGCTCCTTATTTTATTTACTTTTGGCTGTGCTGGGCCTTCACTGCTGCATGGGCTTTTCTCTAGCTGTGGTGAGTGGGGGCTGCTCTCTGCTTGTGCCCAGGCTTCTCATTGTGTGGTTTCTTTTATTGCGGAGCACAGGCTCTGGGGCACAGTGGGCTCCAGTAGCTGCAGCTCCTAGGATTCAGCACAGGCTCGTGTGGCGCACGGGTTTAGTTGCTGCACAGCATGTGAGACCTTCCCGGGCCAGTATTTATACCCTGTGTCTCCTGAATTGGCAGGTGGATTCTTTACTACTGAGCCACCAGGGAAGCCCAAAGTCCATTAACTCTTAACTTCAATATAAGTTTAGATGACAGAAGACCCAAATGTATTTTAATTTATAAGACTTGACCCTTGCCTTTCTTCAAATTATTCCTTGTGTGATATGGTTATATAGTTATTTACAAGTTCAACTTCAGTGGCTGTTCATCCCTTCATAATTATGAATTAAATGATACAAGCTTATGTGAATATTATTCTGTCCAAATTTCATTGGTAATTAAAATGTTACGAAAAGATAAGCTTTCCTCAAATTGCTCTGGCATGTTAGTCCAAGGAAATGATTGTATGACATCTCTTTTTTATTCTTGTCACTAGGAACCAAAATAAACATGAAAATATTCATGCTTACAAGTTTGTTTTCAATTAATACAAACAACCACATGAAAGTTTAAAAAAATAAAAAAAAACCCTAAAAATAATGATTATTTTGTGATTGATCTTTTTAATTTAGTTTCATTTATCGAAAATAAATGAGTTCAGGATGAGAATTAATTTATTTTCCTCTTTACTTTCTCTTTTTTTTTTTTTAAACAAAGTTCCAAGTCAGCTTAATTATTTAGGAGTTTTTACATATTTGTTCTTTATACACCAAGATAAAAATAATTATTTAATTTCTTTAATTTGCCTCTGATTATTCTTTCTATTTTTCATTAAATCATAGGTAGACAAATATCAAGTTATTTTTCTGATAAATCAAACTTTGATATATTTTCAATAGGATATTTATTTAATATTCAAACACTTATATTTTAAAGCTTTCCAGTAGATTTTCTACTATGTTTCTACTATCACTTAAAAAAAAATGTGTTATCAGTAAAGTTTTTTCTGGAGAATGAGGAACCCAAGGAATCCCCAAATATTTCAGGCATTCATACATTTAAATTTATATATAGGAAAGACATCCATAAAAGGACAAGATAGCTCATAGATTTCAGTAGATGGAAAATCACATTAAGCTAGATCAGTTGGTTGATTAGACACATTTGCTATCTTCTATAGAATTATAGGTGAGAGTCTTGCTAAGCTTTTTACCACAGCATGATAATCTTTTTTCTTCTAGTTTCTAACAAGATTCTCCTCACTCCTCACCGATAGCCTCCTTAAAGTCCAAATTTTATGAATAATGCTTTCAAGCCTCTTTAAGTGTTTACTAACATTATTCTCAAAGTTCACAGCCTTATTCTAAAGCAGTGTTCATATTGCAAGTGTTTGTGATGGTAACACTACAGTTCTTAGCAAAATCTATGTTAGTTCTTTATTGTTGTATAACAAATTATCCCCAAACTCAGCATCTTTAAACAACAAATATTAATTACCTCACACTCTCTATGGGTAAGAAATTTAGGAGTACCTTAACTGGAAGGCAGGATTCCAGAGTCTCTTATGAAGTTGCTATCAAAGTAATGCCTTGGCTGCCACCATGTAAAAGTAAACTGGTGATTGGGTGATTCATGTCCAAAGTGGCTCACTAGCCCGCATTGGCAAATGTGCTCATGTCTTTGCTATGTGGGCCTCTCCATGAGTTGCCTGAATTTCCGCATGACTACTCTTAGAGGGGGTGACCTAAAGAGAGACCAAGAAGGACCTACACAGAAGTCGTGGTCTTTACTATTCTAACCGGGAACTGGCACACTATCGCTTCCGCCATGCCCTGTTGGTCATACCGGCCAACCCTGATGATTGTGGGAGGAGTTTCCACAAGAGTAGGGATACCTGATGCAGAAAATTTTGTAGGCCAGCTTGAAAGCTGACTTCAACATACGCCTTGCAGTCTGTGTGTCCCTGTCCCTGACCCTGGGGGAACCACTGGTTTGCTTTTTATCACTATAAACTAGTTTGCACATTGTAACATTTTTTTTCTAAAAATGAATATGCGTTCTTTTGTGTTTGGCTCCAGTCATTTGGCATAATTTTGATATTTATTACATTGATGAGTGTTATCAATCATTTGAGTTTTCACAAGTATTCAACATTTACTTATTCATTGACATTTGGATTTTAGCAAGGCTTTGCATATTATGAACATTGTGTATTATGAAAGTTCCTATAAATATCTGGGTCCACAATTTTATGTAGACATATGATTTTATTTCTTTTGGACAAGTGTGCATGATGGAGTCCTATAGTAGGTGCATAATTAACTTAAAAAAAAACTTTCAAACTTTTCCAAAATGTTGTACCATTGTACAGAGATATTTGAGTGCCAATTATTTCACATCCTTGACAGCATGTTGTGTTTGTATGTCTCTTAAGTTTAGGCATCCTAATGTCTATATAATGGTATCATGTTTTGACTTAAATCTTCATTTCCCTGACAGTTGAGCATGCTGAACATATTTTCATTCACTTAATTGCTATTTGTATATCTTATTTGATGAACAAGGCATGGTATTAAAATCCCCTGTAATGCTTTCAAGGCTTTAAAACTGTTTTATAAATTATGAATGAAAGTTCCATGTAAGAAATGGTATTGCAAATATTTGCTTTTATTCTGTGATTTTCTTTTAATTTTCTTAAACACTTTTCAAGAAAAATATTTCACATTTTAACAAACACCAATTTTTCAATATTTAATTTTATGCTTTTTAACAAATTGTTCCATACTCTAAGGCTGTGAAGATTTTGTCTTAAGTTTTCTTGTCAAAAAGTTTTATAGTCTTAACTTTTACATTTAGGAATAGTCTCTTTTTTGAGTGAATTCTGTGTATGTTGTAATGTCAGTGTTTTTTTTTTTATTTATTTAATACAGATACCAATTGTCCCATCAAAAAGTTTTAAGATATCCTGAAAAAAATTTGCCTTAAAATCTTACTTAAGAATCGTTTGACCATATATTTTTAACATCTTCTGTATTCTGTATTGTCCAGTTGAGCTATATGATCTTCATTATGCTAATACCACAAAGCCTTGACTATCATATACCTTTATATTATTTTAAATTACTGTAAGTCATCAAAACTTAATTTTATACATCTGTGTCTCTTTTGCTGTCTCGCATACAGTGGGAGAGGGAGAGGGTGGGATGATTTGGGAGAATGGCTTTGAAACGTGTATACTATCATGTAAGAACGAAGCACAAGCCTATGTTCGATACAGGATACAGGATGCTTGGGGCTGGTGTACGGGGATGATCCAGAGAGATGATATGGGGTGGGAGGTGGGAGGGGGATTCAGGATTGGGAGACAATATACACCCATGGTGGATTCATGTCAATGTATGGCAAAACCATACGGTATTGTAAAGTAAAATAAAGTAAAACAAAAACAAAAACTTAATTTTAATAAAATTGGTTAGACTTTTCTGGATCTTTTTCATCTCAATATGAGTTTTATAATAAGCTTATCAATTTCTTCCAGAAAATTGGTTGGAATTTGGAGGGTGGTGGTATGATCGCTTTCAATATATACATCTGTTTGGAGAGAAATAATATTTAAATAATGTTGAGTTTTCTGCTTAATGAAATAGTATCTCTCTTCATTTATTTAGGTCTTTAATATCTCTCAGCAATATATTCTAGATTTTAGTGGAGATGACTTGTATACAGTTTCTGAAATTTTAGGGTTTTTTTTAAATACTATTGCAAATGAAGTTTTTATAGTTTAATTACCAGTTGTCTGCTGTTAGTATACAAAATACAAGTGATTTTTTAAATTATTTGATTTATTTTTGGCTGCGCTGGCTCTTCACTGCTGTGCAGACTTTCTCCAGTTGCAGCAAGCATGGATTCCTCACTGCAGGGGCTTCTCCTGTTGCAGAGCACGGGCACCGGAGCACATGGGCTTTAGTAGCTGCCGTTCCCTGGCTCTGGAGCACTGGCTCAACAGTTGCGGTGCACGAGCTTAGTTGCTCCCCAGCATGTGGGATCTTCCCGGATCAGGGTTGGAACCCATGTCTCCTGCATTGTCAGGCGGATTCTTTACCACTGAACCACCAGGGAAGCCCACAAGAGTTTTAAAAAAAAAAAACAACCTGGAAACTCCAACATTGTTGGTCCTTTCTTCTAAATTTGGGCCATTCTTCATAATCTACTTTGATTTGTTCAGTTTCTAAGCCTCAGATAGTTGTGTCTATGTGTTTTCTTTGTATCTTATCATGAATTGTAGCTGTTAGCTGCAGCAGGCTTTTCATAAGGTCACAATCTACTATCCTAGAAGCAGAGTGCTACTGTTGCTTAGTATTTTACCTTCAAACTGATAACACATTCCTGGAAGGCATTAAAATGAAAATTATGAGGTTGGACGACATTCTCTGCTTTTCAGTAGTAAGAATTAAATGGGGACTCAATACAAATATATCTTGAAAATCATATCTAATATGATATGATATGATCTATATGATCTCCCAAGATGCTTTCAAGAGAGTGGCTGAGTGGATTTGAAGATAGACTTGAGAGGTTCAATTCAGTTGTGTGTCATGACATACAAGGAATGTGTATGCAAGGAATGGAAGAAGAAAGAAATAGAGTCAGCTTACTGGTGAGAAAAAATATATAAGAATATTGGCAGAGAACACTTCAAGGATATAGACAATTAGGTGCTTGGTTTAGATGTGTGTAGGGTGACAATGATAATGTGGAAAAAATGGCCACAATAATTTACAACTAATGTTTATTATCCTTTTGTGTGTCAAACATTGTGCTAAATGCTTTGCAAACAGCAACTATTGGCAGAGAACACTTCAAGGATATAGACAATTAGGTGCTTGGTTTAGATGTGTGTAGGGTGACAATGATAATGTGGAAAAAATGGCCACAATAATTTACAACTAATGTTTATTATCCTTTTGTGTGTCAAACATTGTGCTAAATGCTTTGCAAACAGCAACGCCATGAGGTGAGGTGAGGTGAAGTCGCTCAGTCGTGTCCGACTCTTTGCGACCCCATGGACTGTAACCTACTAGGCTTCTCTGTCCATGGGATTCTCCAGGCAAGAATACTGGAGTGGATTGCCATTTCCTTCTCCAAACGCCATGAGGAGGGAGCTGTAATTATCCACTTTTCTTGCTGCTGGTCAGTCTCTCAGTCATGTCTGACTCTTTGTGACTCCATGGACTGCAGCATGCCAGGCTTCCCCGTCCTTCACTTTACAAATGAGGAAATCTATACGTAGAGAAATTAGCCAATTTGCTCAAGACCCTAAGCTAGTAGAGAGTATGAATTTGAACACTGTGTTGCACTTTAACTATTTTTAAAATACTATGCATTGGATATTTGACTCAATATCTCATTGCAGTGCTTACCCAACAAGCCATTTTTCTATATATCCCTGTCACCTGGGCTAGGATGACATACTGTCACTTCCTATTAGCCCACATTAATGAGTCAGATACTACAAAATAGTCACTTCTACAAGGAAATTTTAGCCATGCAGTCATGTACACTTAGGATTTCTTTTTCAAAATTATTTTCTTTGTAATTCTCTGAAAATCTTGTCAATAGAAATAGCTTTTTGTTTTATCTCAAGTGAAAAATGTATGTGCCAGGTGTTAGCCTTGTTAAATTGCTGGTTAAAAAGTGCTTACATTAATTGTTGGAGGAAATAAAAGTTGGTTCCTCTGGTTTGACAATTAATGTTATAAACTGAAATGTGTAAGATGTGAAAATGAGTGAAAGGACACCTCAACTAAAATTGGAGTCAGGAAGACCAGTAGAGGGAGCTTTCACGCCCTGCTGCTGCCGCTGCTAAGTCACTTCAGTCGTGTCCGACTCTGTGCGACCCCATAGACGGCAGCCCACCAGGCTCCCCCGTCCCTGGGATTCTCCAGGCAAGAACACTAGAGTGGGTTGCCATTTCCTTCTCCAATGCATGGAAGTGAAAAGTGAAAGTGAAGTCGCTCAGTCTCACGCCCTACCAATCATCGATTACCCCAAAGAAAGTGTTGATTATTGCAAAGGGAAGACATCGGTCACAGGCCCCACCAGAAAGAGAGGTAACTTGCATTCCAAGATGGGAAGTATGCAACTACTTTACTACTCAAGCAGGGGGAAGTAAGACTTCCTTCTTGCCCATTAACAAGTCCAGACAGTGGAAGTGCTGCAGCTAGGCCAATGAGAAGCCACTGTCATCTGAACTTTTACTTTCCTTCAAAGCACTTTTAATTTTTTTAAATTGCTGATGACTCTTTTCTTGTCTCACCCCCTCCCCCTCTCACTATAAAAGGTTTCCATGTTGTATAACCTCATTTCTCTGTTTGCCAATGAGATGCTGCCTAATTCATGAATCACTTAATAAAGCCAATTCAAATTTACTCAGTTAAATTTTGTTTTTTTAACAAAGGACAAGAGTAGCATGTACAGGAAAGCTGATTTGTACAAATATTGAGTAAGAAATAAATACCAGAGCTTAGGGAAACAAAGGTGCTATTAATAGGTGTAATCAATTTTTAAATTTTTCTTAAAATTCAGATTAAAGGAAAAAATAATTGGTAACTTAAAGAGTAACTGTTATTAACTAAGAGCTTTGAACTTTTCCTTGCCTGGAAAATTAGATTTTTGTCAGCTTTATATGAGGGTGAATTCTGAGCTTATTTGTGTGTTAAATTTCTCTCCTGCTCATTTCTCAATTGCATATTTACTTTGTTAGTTTTTCTATCTAATATGAAGAATGTGTATCCAGCTGCCAAAAAATTCTCCTGGATACTTAAAAAAATGTTTTCTTTTAAAGAAGAAATAAAAGAATGGCATAGTACAACTGTATCTTTTATATAATTGTTAGCATTTGTTTATTTGTTTGCACAATTTGAAACTATTTTCATTACACAGGGACTTTGTTTTTCTTCTTCCTTTTGGAAGGGATAAATCTATAGCATAGCTCAGGAAACAAAACAATCCATCTCAGGGTGTTATGTTTAAAGTTATATAACAAGCTTAAGGTTTCTTTCAGAAGAATACCAAAAATGTCACTCTCATAGAAATTAAGTGGACATTTCAATCAGGTAGAGAGTTAAATATTGTCTTTAAAGAACGGATGAAATAGCACATAAGGTCTATGCAAGTCTCTGAATGAAGGAACAGCATGCTGAAGGAACTCAGTAAGATTTTTAGACTCCTTTCTCTGATAAAATAGAGAAGAATTGAACAAGAGATAGGCTTTCAGACATAAAAACAGATCCTTGTTCAGATCTCTTTCATCTGCCTACTGGGAGTGGCATTGTGTGTGACAGGTTGGGAGAGGAGTTATTGTTCAGTCACTAAGTCATATCCAACTCTTTGCGACCCTAGGGACTGTAGAACGCCAGGCTCCTCTGTCCTCCACTATCTCCCGGAGTTTGCTCAAATTCATGTCCATTGATTCAGCGATACTATCTACCCATCTCATCCTCTGCTACCCTCTCCTCCTTCTGCCTTCAATCTTGGCAGGTGAAAACACTTAAAGGAAGTTTGTCCCCATAGAGGAGTGAGAACACATAGTTTCAAGTGACAGGAAGAATACTCTAAAGGACGTGTGCTAAGTCGCTTCAGTTGTGTCTGACTCTTTGTGACCCTATGGACAGTAGCCCACCCCTCTGTCCATGGGATTCTCCAGGCAAGAATACTGGAGTGGGTTGCCATTCCCTCCTCCAGGGGATCTCCCCAATCTGGGGGTCAAACCTGCACCCCTAAAGTCTCCTTCATTGGCAGGTGGGTTCTTTACCACCAGCACCACCTGGGAAGTCCCTCTAAAGGATAAACTTGGCCTTTGTCTCTTCGTAAATGACTTATTTCAAGTGTAAGACAGAAAAAAGTTCTGTATGAATCAGACCAGAAAATGAAAGACTAAGAATACGGCACTGGAGTCAGATGGTCTGTTTTTGAATCCAGCGTCAATGCTCCATTTCAGACTTCTTTGTGCCTTGGCAGCCCCATCTATAAAATGGGCCTAATAAAGGTAATTATTCCATAGGATAGCTATAGGAATTAAGGCATATAATTCACACAAGACATTCAGAACACTGCCTAACGCTTATTAAGAAATTAGTAAATACTGTTGCTATTGTAAATTCCACATTACTCTTTTCAAACTAAAAATTTTTGTTTGAACTACCCAAATGTGCTCAATATTTATACTATTTTTCTCAATTTCTAGTCAGTGGACAAGAAGCCTTTCAGAGATGCTGTCTCCCATTTAGAGTAATGAGTTATATTTGGAAAACTATGTTGAGTGGAGGAGCTAACACAGGTGCTTCTCAGGGTAAAAAGAAAAGCTGAAGATTTGCAGGGACAACAAAAGACTTGGTTGAAATATCCACGGCAAGAAAGAGAAAGGCAGAGAGAGAGAAAGGAAGGAGGGGGGAAGGCATAAAAGGAAAGAAAACAGAAAGATGGATTTCCAGTAACGCTACAATATCTGGAAAACTCTCAAAAGAGAAGTCTGGATCCAGTGAATGCATATTTAGGCTGCTATATAAATGGTCAAAACAGCAGTTCTACATGTGCTGTGGGAAAGAAAATATCCATGGTACTGTTGGAATAAAGCACCCAATACTAAGCATTTGGTAGATTACAGTGGCTAGTAATCCCCTTCCCCTCAAAAACATCCTCCAAATCTATTACTAATACTAACACCAGTTTTAGAATAGGCATCTCTTAGTTTGCATCTTTTAACAAAATATTTCACTGGGATCAGTCTGGGAGGGACTTAGCATATATTCTTTACACGGTGTTGCTCAGTCACCAAGTCGTGTCCGACTCTTCGCGACCGCATGGACTGCGGCATGCCAGGCTTCCCTGTCCCTCACCATCTCCAGAGTTTGCCCAAGTTCCTGTGTATTGAATCGGTGACACATTGAACACATTCTTTACATACAGAATGCGAATGTTCTTTAACGTCATAATTTAGAGAACAGAAGAGAGAAGGGGAGAGCAGTGTCAAAGCAAAAGCTGCACTGGCTAAGTTAAGCAGGTGAGGAAGACTTTATTCAAGGCTACTGCAGTAGGGCAGAGAGACTAGGATGCACCCTGACCTCAACTCTGCGGACAAAGGGCCTGGGAGTTTCTAAGAGCAGGGATGGGTGATGAGAAGTCAGGGGCAGAATAAGCTACCTGCATTTGCTAACTGACCTCACCCTAAAAGAAAAGTGACCTTTTAAATATTTTAGAGACAAGAAGTATATTTACAACTTGGAGTGAACTACCTATTGAACTGGGGCTCCTGCCCTCCTGCAGAGACCGGAAGAAGAGATATTATCTTCTTCGAGGATTACATTTCATTGTGATGGCTCCCAGGTCCTTAAGACAGTGTCAGGATCCAAGGTTGGCAAAAGGCCTTTAAAAAGATTGACATGTTAAGGGGGCAAGCAAAGTATTCAATTACAACTCTAAGAAAAGGAAGAGTCGAGACCTCTGTGGTTAGACTGTCTTAATAATTTAAGGACTTTAGTAAGAGGAGTCAGAGGCCTAGAGGTAAGAAGAATCCTGTCGAAAGGGTAGTCAATCTGAAGGAAACATTAAGACCATCTTGGTTGGCCAATGGTGGTCCTAGTAAGTGTTAAAAGGAAGCTTTATTAGGCCAAGATATTAAGCCTCTGACTTTTAAATAATTTATCCCTATCTCTGTATATCAAGTCACCTTAAAATATCCAGTCAAGCATCCTTTAAAAGTTTTTAGTTTTTGAAAGATGAAATTTATACAAAAAGTAAATATTTGTTCTAGAGCTTTAACTTAGTAGAAACTAGAAGAGAATGGAAATATTAACAGTGACTTGAAAATATCAAAGTACTGTATAACTGCCATATGGAGAAAAATGCCCCAGTAATGGAGAAAGATAGAATGTGTCAATATTTATAGCAAATTGAGAGTTTAATTAAATACAAGGATTACTTCTTTACCTATTAAATATAGTTAAATACCAGACACATACCTATAACAATCTTCCAAATACCCCATGTTGGACTCTTCTTTCATCCAATTGTTATTGAGTCCTTTTGTATGTCCTGGCTAGATTCAATAACTTTGCAATTCTTTTTTTTAAAACAAAACAAAACAGAACAGTTTCACTTTGGTATAAAGATTAAGTCCTATTAAGTTAAAAACTTGAATTTCCACCTCTTCTCTTCCTCGCTGCCTATCTTAACTAGGTTTATCTTGATTTAGGGCTAGGATAAAGGGAAGGCAGGGTTAATCTTTTTATAAACCTCTTTATATTCCTCTCCACCTTAAGGTGTGTTGTCAGGATAGAGGGAAGAAAGAGAGGGATGTGTAAAAATATCCAATTGGTAAGCTTGTTGCTCTCTCCTTGCTGGGCATAAACACATTCTGATTATCTTTGTGACTGTCAGCTAAAAGGGAGCAGGCAACAGTTCCAACAGGCGTCACACTAAGTTTTTTTGGAGAGTTACACTTGCTGCTTCTCCACCAGCGTGTGTTATCTATTTCTCCACATCTTTCTGCTGACCTCATCTGGTGACTTTCATGTCTCCTCCCTCTAATATACACTCTATATCCCAGTGCTATGGGGGTCCCAACAAAGTTGAAGCCCCAAATTTATCTAGCCCTCTTAACCAACAACCCAGATTGCATTGGCTTTTAGCTTTTACCTTCTTTTTTTTTTTGGAAACAGAACCTATTGAGGAGCATCTAGTTGTATCCTTATTTGAGAGTCCCCTGGGAAATAATTCAGTTCTCTTTTCCCCTGATCAATTAGCCCAGGGACAGATCATCAAGTAGAGACTTTCAAACCCTAATTGATACCCTCACCCATAACAAAATGCTACTGTTCACTTCTTTTAGGGATTCCTTCTTTTTATGTGTGATTCTCTATGGAGCTCATTTGTCTTGGTTACTGCTGCTGCTGCTGCTAAGTCGCTTCAGTTGTGTTCGACTCTGTGCGACCCCATAGACGGCAGCCCACCAGGCTCCCCCGCCCATGGGATTCTCCAGGCAAGAACACTGGAGTGGGTTGCCATTTCCTTCTCTAAGGCATGAAAGTGAAAAGTGAAAGTGAAGATGCTCAGTCGTGTCTGACTCTTAGAGACCCCATGGACTGCAGCCTACCAAGCTCCTCCGTCCATGGGATTTTCCAGGCAAGAGTACTGGAGTGGGGTGCCATTGCCTTCTCCAAATAACCACTGCACTTACCAAAAATCTAACAACATCCTTACTTTGCAGTCCTCTTATATTGACTTGAGTTGGACTAGGTAGAATGGACATGATTTCTATAAGGCAGTTTTTAATAATGCTGCTGGGATGTGGCTTACTTCAATTGGTGGTGAATTTCTATACTTGAAATGGGGAGAAGATAATGATTTTTGCCTTCTATTTGGGTTTTAGGCTAATTTCTTGAATAGGAAAATAATCTTGTTGGCTGTGTGTTTAGATGTAAAATATTTCCTGCCAAGATTGTTGAATGTACTAAATGAGATACTGAAAATTAGGCTTTGTGTGTGGAATATTCTGGACACTCAGTATAAGTTACCAAGATCATACTTCTCCCTTGTATCTTGATATTCTTTCTTACTCTGGCCTTTGTCATACTGTACTCTTCAGATTATCTTACCAGTTTAAAATTTAGGGATTTTTTAGTTCCTCTAGTGAAAGTTGCTCAGTCATGTCTGATTCTTTGTGATCCCACGGACTAACTACTGGAGTGGGTAGCTTTTCTTTTCTCCAGGGGATATTCCCAACCCAGGGATCAAAACCAGGTCTCTTGCATTGCAGCCAGATTCTTTAACAGCTGAGCCACCAGGGAAGCCTATTTCCTCTAACTCAGGGGTATCCACTGAAATTTTAGCCTTCATTCACTGCCATGAGAATAAATATATATACCCATATTTTTTCTATATACCATTTCTTTCAAGTTCCAGATTTGTAAGACAAACTGTCTCTGCAGTCATTTCAACTGACATTCTCATCTTAAGAACCAAAATCTCTTCTAGACCAAAGTACCTTTCTCCACAGTGATTTCTGTAATTTCTGTCTTTGACAAAATTTTTTCTCTTGAGCGATTAGGAGGAAAAAACCCCAAATTCTCTGTGAAACTTTCTTTTGTATAATCCCCCAAATTAGCCAAATGCTAATTTTACTAATTTGTATCATTGACCAAGTTAAGTTATTCCTTATTGTCACTTCTTATAGCAAACGTTAAAGGCAAACTCTTACAAGCTCATGTATGCGTAATTGTTTCCCTAATGGTATTCCATTCAAATTTTCAGATCATACTGCTTAATGCTCCTCTAAACCAATCTACATTAATCACTGATTTCAACAAAGTCACCCTCCTGTCAAAAAGGAAGCTTTGATAGTTTTTCCTTTTCTCAAGACAAAGTTTAAACTTCTTGATATAGCAATCCAAGATTCAAATCTCTAAATCAGCCCCTAGACTTTTTCCCCTGAATCTCTACTTCAGCTGAGTTGGTCTGTTCACCACTTCTACAGTATGATTTGCTCACTTATACATAGAATATATTCCTTTTTTCACCTTAGCTTAACTGAAGTCTGTCTTTTAAATAGCTCACACAAGTTTTACACTTCCAGTGAAACTTTCAAGGCTACACCATCCTCTAAACCCTTAGAGGACTTGTTGCCTGATGACATTTTCCTTTAAAACTCCTTAAGAGTTTAATATGTTTTAGGCTCTTTTCATTTGTTCGGCATCCATTATTTCATTTAATTCCTCCCAGCATATACATATTGTATCTTTGTCTTTCAGATAGAACCTGCAAGTTAGTCGCATAGTCGTGTCCGACTCTTTACGACCCCATGGACTGTAGCCTGCCAATTTCCTCTGTCCATGGAATTCTCCAGGGAAGAATACTGGAGTGGGTTACCATTTCCTTCTCCAGGGGATCTTCTCGACCCAAGTATCAAACGCCCCGCTCTCCTGCAATGCAGGCAGATTCTTTACCAACTGAGCCGCTAGGAAATCCAAGGAGCCAGAGGTGGCTGGGGGAAATTGCTGCCACCTTGTGGAATCTTTCTGTAACTACAACCGCTCCTCGCGCTTACTGGCACCTCTATTTCTCAAGCGTTGGGGTCTGTTAATGACAGCTGTCCTCAGGACATGTCTTGGGGATCAATTGCAAAAATAAATTCCAAACACAACCAGCTTTCAAAATACCAACAAACTTCTTTGTATGGCAAGTCCAGGATTCAAACAATGGTGTATCTGCTTATAAAGTCCTCTTATTTCCACTGAGATATTTGAGAGATCAAAATAAATGGCAATGAAGAAAATGGCTTTTAATTTCATGACTTAGAATAATGTTTCAGTAGAATATAGGGGGCTACAAGTGGGTTAAAAAGTGCTAACCTGTTAATGGATACTAAAGAAATGAAGTATTAAACTGACATTTTGACTCATTCTATATCATTTTATTCCCTTTACAGAAAAAAAGAGATTCCATGTAACTGCCTTAGGGCTTAAAGGAAAAAAGAAAAGGGGTGAAGAAGGAAAGTAAATAGAAGGACTTTCCAGATAAAATAAAACTATGTTGAGAAAGTCATTTTGTGAATAGCCATTTTCACTGAGGACTTTATATTATTTAGATATACTTTAGTTAAAGTAACATCAAATAGCAGCATATCACAGATAATAGTGTTATAGTGGCACAGAAACTATATATGTCTCCTTCCAAAGACCTTTGCTATACATTGTCTTATGTTTGCCCCAGGACCATTAAAAAGCATGGCTAAATGAGAATTGAAATTCATGGAAGTGTGCCTAAATTATTTCTAGAAAAGTTAAAAAGTACCAGAGCCATTAGGGTTTAAAATTAATGTGTGCATTTTTCTTACTAATAAGTATGCCCATTTAAAACAACCATTACTCCTATAATGTGAATTTAATGAGAAAAATATACGAGAATATTATTAATTTTCTTTCTGTTAAATTAACAAGACCTTTTGCTGGCATCTAATGTAGGTATCATTAATAGGAAAAAAAGTCCAAAAAGTTGATGAGGATTCAAAAGTAAGTTTAACTCACATATAGCGTAATAACATACTGCCATTAGAATATTAGAAAATAGTACATGGTTTCGCATACTAAACATGCTAAATAATTAATATAATGACTGATATTGCAGTATGCAAGTCTTACATCTATAGTCATACCATTTCCCATACAGTCAGCATAGCATTGGGAGACTAGTATTGAGTAGTAGTTTTGTTTTTTTTGTTTTGTTTTATATTGGAGCATAATTGATTAACAATGTTGTGTTAGTTTCAAGTATACAGCAAAGTGATTCAGTTATACATATACATGTATCTGTGCTCTGCTGTGCTTTGTTGTGTCCGACTCTTTGAGACCCCATGGACTGCAGCCCACTAGGCTCCTGTGTCCGTGAGGATTCTCCAGGCGAGAATACTGGAATGGGTTGCCATGCCCTCCTCCAGGGGATCTGCCCAGCCGAGAGACTGAACCTGGGTCTCCCACACTGCAGGCAGATTCTTTACTGACTGAGCCACCAGGAAGGCCCATACATATATCTACTCTTTTCCAAATTCTCTTCCTATTTAGGTTCTTATAGAATATTGAGTAGAGCTCCCTGTGCTATATATGCTATAGAGTAGGTCCTTGTTGGTTATCTATTATCCTGAAGTAGTTTCAGAACAGAAAGCCACAAATATGATGCCAATAATACAGGGGTACTCTCTATCAAGATTCCAGGAGAATTATTGTTTTTATTAACATTTAATTAATTTAATTTTCTGTATTATTGGTTCTTCTTCCCTGCTTCTCTCACATTTTCTGACCTCTTTGAGAGTAACTTGCAGAATCATGCCTTTTACCCCTAATTCTTCAATGTATATTTCCTAAATAAGGATCTTCTTATACAAAGCCACAGTACAGTTATCAAAATAAGACAATTAGCATTGATACTATGTTATTATATGCATACCTTATTCAAGTTTCCCTTAGCAGCATTTTTTCCAAAAACAATACTATATGAAACTTGCTATGTTCATTTGTTTCTGGCAAATTTTAAGACTTCAAGAAGTGCTGTTTCCATACTAGGAAGTTACTCTGATATTTTTAGTAATGGAAAGCTACTCCCCACCAGTAAAACTCATCTAATCTTAAAATGCTGTTAAGTAGATTTTGAACTGACAGACTCAACTTAGAAAATACAGACAAAATTTGAGGTTCAAATATAAATGAAAAATAAAATGCATCACAGACTTCAAATGGCAAGCTAGATCTGCTGTAATACTACCACTTAAAAATATGGCTATCATCTGTTATGTATGTTATTCATTTCTCTTCAAGGGTATATGCCAGCAATCTTCTGCACATTTCTGGAAAAATATGCACCGTCAAGCTGCTCAGGTTTAACTTCATTCTTTAGCTATTGGTTAACATGGTTTAAAGTTATTAATGTTGGATTTTAATAAACTAAAAATGAATAAGACTTAGAGTACAAGTCAACCAATAAGCTTTTAATTTAGCCTTAACATGTGACCCATTTCTAGAAAGTTTTATTAGACCTTATTCTTAAGACCAAGTTACCCTTTCTATTATTTCCAAGAGCAAATCTTTATTCCAAGCAGTTAAAAGCCTGCATTGTTTTTCTCTATGGGGATTCTTTCCTGGATAACTTGCCCAGTGCCTCAGTCTTTTAATAAACTGCTCTCTTATTCTGAATTTGAAGCATCTTCTCCAGGAAATAGTATATTTCTTGAAATCTACCCTCTCTTACTGAGTGCCTCATTTTTCCAATTATCATCACTATCATCATCTGTACTATCACCACTGCTGACCTTTACTGAATATTTGCTGTGCACCAAATGCTTGAGCTACTTATTTTCATGTATAATCTCAATTAATTTTCTCAACAACATTAAGGTCATTATTATTTATTCACTTTACAGATGACAGGGCTGAGGCACAGAGTTTAATTTACTAATCCATTGTCCTAGACAGCTAAAATGTATAGTTTAGAATTTATCCCAAGTGTATGTGGCGCAAAGCAGCGGCAAAGCTCCTCCATTCTGTCTTTTCTCAGCTACAAGATCCCCACTGCCGTGGCCTCTCACCCTGCTGTCAGGCTTTGCCAAGCAGCTACCTTCCCAACCCTTGCTTATTTTAGGTAACCCTGACTGCAGTGTTCCCTCCACTTCGTCATACTCTTTGTTATCTGAGGTTGATTTTGTCCTCACTTAACTGGTGCCATAAATTCGAAGCATTGTTCATTAGAAATGTCTGCCAAACTGTCCACCGTTAGCCTATCCACACATAGCACATAATAACATGTTGGGGTTAAAAGAAAGAAATCTGAACATCCTGCTACAGAAAATGATCAAATCACAACAAAGAGACAAAGGGAAGCGAGGATCAAAGGACTCTCAAAGCAGCCAGAAAATAATAAAATGGCTCACACCTATTGATAATTACTTTAAATATAAATGGACTAAAATCTCCAACAGACATAGAGTGGCTGAATGGATGAAAAACAACAATAACAACAAGATTCAACTCTACACTGCTGATAAGAGACTCCCCACACACCAAAAGCAAAGGAGGCATAGGAAAAAGTAAATAAGCGGGACAACAGCAAACTGAAAAGCTTCTGCACAGTGAACAAAACCATCAGCAGAATAAAAAGACAGCCTACCAAATGCAAGAAGATATTTGTAAATCATATCTGAGATGGAATAGTACCTCAGACATATAAAGAACTCATTCAACATAATAGCCACAACAGCCCCCAAATCTGATTAAAAATAGGCAGAGAAACTGAATAGTCATTTTTTCCAAAGAAAACGTATGAAGGGCCAACTGGTACATGAAAAGATGGTCCCCATCACTAATTATCATGAAATACAAATTAAAACCACAGTAAGATATCACCCCATGACTAATACAATGGCTTTCATCACAAAGACAGGAGATGACCAGGGTTGGTGAGGATGTGGAGAAAAGGGTACACTTGTATACTCTTGATAAGAATATAAATCAGCACAGCTATATAGACAGTATGGAGAATCCTCAAAAATTTAAAACTAGAATTACCATGATCCAGCAATTCTACTTTTGCATATATGTTCATGGGAAACAAAACCACCATTTCAAACAGGTATCTGCAACTATCTCAGAGATATCTGCAAGAATAAGTAATATTCATTAGACACACTGGGTCATGGTGGAGAGGTATGACAGAATGTGGTCCATTGGAGAAGGGAATGGCAAACCACTTCAGTATTCTTGCCTTGAGAACCCTATGAACAGTATGAAAAGGCAAAAAGATAGGACACTGAAAGAGGAATTTGCCAGGTTGGTAGGTCCTCAATATGCTACTGGAGATTAATGGAGAAATAACTCCAGAAATAATGAAGAGATGGAGCCAAAGCAAAAACAACACCCAGTTGTGGATGGGACTGGTGATACAAGCAAGGTCCGATGCTGTAAAGAGCAATATTGCATAGGAACCTGGAATTTAGGCCCATGAATCAAGGCAAATTGGAAATGGTCAAACAGGAGATGGCAAGAGTGAACATCAAAATTCTAGGAATCAGCGAACTATGATGGACTGAAATGGGTGAATTTAACTCAGATGACCATTATATCTACTACTGTGGGCAGGAATCCCTTAGAAGAAATGGAGTAGCCATCATGGTCAACAAGAGTCCAAAATGCAGTACTTGGATGCAATCTCAAACATGACAGAATGATCTCTGTTTGTTTCCAAGGCAAACCATTCAATATCACAGTAATCCAAGTCTATGCCCCAATCAGTATGCTGAAGAAGCTGAAGTTGAATGGTTCTATGAATACCTACAAGACCTTTTATAACTAACACCTGAAAAAGATGTCCTTTTCATTATAGGGGACTGGAATGCAAAAGTAGGAAGTCAAGAAACACCTGGAGTACCAGGCAAATTTGGCCTTGGAATATGGCATGAAACAAGACAAAGGCTAATAGAATGTTGCCAAAGGAACTCACTGGTCATAGCAAACACCCTCTTCCAACAACACAAGAGAAGACTCTACACATGGACATCACCAGATGGCCAACACCGAAATCATATTGATTATATTCTTTGCAGCCAAAGATGGAGAAGCTCTATACAGTCAGCCAAAACAAGACCAGGAGCTGACTGTGGCTCAGATCATGAACTCCTTATTGCCAAATTCAGACTGAAATTGAAGAAAGTGGAGAAAACCACTAGACCATTCAGGTATCAGTTCAGTTCAGTTCAGTCGCTCAGTTGTGTCCGACTCTTTGCAACCCCATGAATCGCAGCATGCCAGGCCTCCCTGTTCATCACCATCTCTCGGAGTTCACTCAGACTCACGTTCATCGAGTCAGTGATGCCATCCAGCCATCTCATCCTCGGTCGTCCCCTTCTCCTCCTGCCCCCAATCCCTCCCAGCATCAGAGCCTTTTCCAGTGAGTCAACTCTTCACATGAGGTGGCCAAAGTACTGGAGTTTTAGCTTTAGCATCATTCCTTCCAAAGAAATCCCAGGGCTGATCTCCTTCAGAATGGACTGGTTGGATCTCCTTGGAGTCCAAGGGACTCTCAAGAGTCTTCTCCAACACCACAGTTCAAAAGCATCAATTCTTCGGCCCTCAGCCTTCTTCACAGTCCAACTCTCACATCCATACATGACCACAGCAAAAACCATAGCCTTGACTAGATGGACCTTAGTCGGCAAAGTAATGTCTCTGCTTTTGAAAATGCTATCTAGGTTGGACATAACTTTTCTTCCAAGGAGTAAGCGTCTTCTAATTTCATGGCTGCAGTCACCATCAGCAGTAGTGGAAGTGAGAAATAGATTTAAGGTACTAGATCTGATAGATAGAGTGCCTGATGAACTATGGATGGAGGTTCGTGACATTGTACAGGAGATAGGAATCAAGACCATCCCCATGGAAAAGAAATGCAAAAAAGCAAAATGGCTGTCTGAGGAGGCCTTACAAATAGCTGAGAAAAGAAGAGAAGTGAAAACAAAAGGAGAAATGGAAAGATATACCCATTTGAATGCAGATTTACAAAGAATAGCAAGGAGAGATAAGAAAGCCTTCCTCAGCGATCAATGAAAAGAAATAGAGGAAAACAACAGAATGGGAAAGACTAGAGATCTCTTCAATAAATTAGAGACACCAAGGAAACATTTCATGCAAAGATGGGCTCGATAAAGGACAGAGGTGGTAGGGACCTAACAGGAGCAGAAGATATTAAAAGGTGGCAAGAATACACAGAAGAACTGTACAAAAAAGAGCTTCATGACCCAGATAATCACAATGGTGTGATCACTCACCTAGAGCTAGACAACCTAGAATATGAAGCCAAGTGGGCCTTAGGAAGCATCACTACGAACAAAGCTAGTGGAGGTGATGGAATTCCACTTGAGCTATTTCAAATCCCGAGAGATGATGCTGTGAAAGTGATGCACTCAATATGCCAGCAAATTTGGAAAACTCAGCAGTGGCCATGGGACTGGAAAAGGTCAGTTTTTATTCCAATCCCAAAGAAAGGCAATGCCAAAGAATGTTCAAACTACCACACAATTGCACTCATCTCACACGCTAGTAAAGTAATGCTCAAAATTCTCCAAGCCAGGCTTCAGCAATACGTGAACTGTGAACTTCCAAATGTTCAAACTGGTTTTAGAATAGGCAGAGGAATCAGAGATCAAATTGCCAATATCCACTGGATCATCAAAAAAGCAAGAGAGTTCCAGAAAAACATCTCTTTCTGCTTTATCGACTATGCCAAAGCCTTTGACAGTGTGGATCCCAACAAACTGTGGAAAGTTCTGAAAAAGATGGGAATACCAGACCACCTGATCTGCCTCTTGAGAAATTTGTATGCAGGTCAGGAAGCAATAGTTAGAATCATGGAACAACAGATTGGTTCCAAACAGGAAAAGGAGTATGTCAAGGCTGTATATTGTCACCCTGTTTATTTAAATGATATGCAGAGTACATCATGAGAAATGCTGGGCTGGAGGAAGCACAAGCTAGAATCAAGATTATTGGGAGAAATTTCAATAACCTCAGATATGCAGATGACACCACTCTTATGGCAGAGAGTGAAGAAGAACTAAGGAGCCTCTTGATGAAAGTGAAAGAGGAGAGTGAAAAAGTTGGCTTAAAACTCAACATTTAGAAAACTAAGATCATGGCATCCAGTTCCATCACTCCACGGCAAATAGATGGGGAAACAGTGGCTAACTTTATTTTTCTGGACTCCAAAATCACTGCAGATGGTGATTGCAACCATGAAATTAAAAGACACTTACTCCTTGGGAGAAAAGTTATGACCAACCTAGACAGCATATTATAAACAGAGACATTACTTTGTCAGCAAAGGTCCGTCTAGTCAAGGCTATTGGTTTTCCAGTGATCATGTATGGATGTGAGAGTTGGACTGTGAAGAAAGCTGAGCACCGAAGAATTGATGTTTTTGAACTGTGGTGTTGGAGAAGACTCTTGAGAGTCCCTTGGACTGCAAGAAGATCCAACCAGTCCATCCTAAAGGAGATCAGTTCTGCGTGTTCATTGGAAGGACCGATCTTGAAGCTGAAACTCCAATACTTTGGCCACCTGATATGTAGAGCTGACTCATTTGAACAGATCCTGATGCTGGGAAAGATTGAGGGCAGGAGGAGAAGGAGATGACAGAGGATGAGATGGTTGGATGGCATCACCGGCTCAATGGACATGGGTTTGGGTGGACTCCGGGCGTTGGTGATGGACAGGGAGGCCTGGCGTGCTGTTGTTCATCAGGTTGCAAAGAGTCGGACACAACTGAGCAACTGAACTGAACTGATTAAACACATTAACTAAGACATGGATACAATTTTAATGTCCATGACAGATGAATGGATAAAGAAACTATATATGTAAAATTCAGTACCCCAAATATGTAAAGAACTCATACAATTCAACAGCAAAAACCCCCCAAACAAAAAAACAATCCTATTAAAATATGGGTGAAGACCTGAATAGACATTTTTCCAATGAAAACATACAAAGGACCAAATAATACAGGAAAAGTTGGTCAGTCATTAAAAAAGGAAATCCTGCAAGTTTTGACAGCATGGATGGACCTTGATAGCATTATGCTAAGTGAAATGAATCAGACAGAGAAAAACAAATACTAAATTATGTCACTTACATTTGGAAATGAAAAAAACAAAAACAAAAACAGAAAAACAAAACTCAGAGAACAGCATGCTGATTGCCAGAAGTGGGGGATAGGTAGTGGGAGAAAGGTGTCAAAAGACACAAATTTCTAGTTCTAAATATGTTCTGCGGATATATTACACAGTATAGTGACTATGTTTAACAATATCATTGTATATTGGAAAATTGCTGAGAGAGTAGATCTTTGAAGTTCTCATCACAAGGAAAAAAAATTTGTGAGATGATAGATGTTAACTAAACCTAATGTGGTAATCATTTTGCAGTATATAAACAAATCAAACTATTACTAATAATATAAAATATATTACATGATACATAATATATTACATAATATGATACTTAGCATATTACACATTATATATCTAATTTTCTCTAAACAATGTCAAATAAAACGAATGCAATGTTATGTGTTAAGAATAAATAGAACGTTGGACAAGAGGTTGGAATTGGCAGACATTCTGTAGCTAGTTTCTTCTGTTGCTGTCTGTTCCCTGTTTCTATCTATTGTCTTTTTTTTTTTTTTTCTGGCCCTTAAGACATAAATTTGGTTTGTGTAAACTCTAACCCCAAGTGAAGTCACAAAATCTGACTTAGAATCCTAGCGTATCTCTTATGAAAATTTATTGACCCCCCCTCCCTTACTATTGCTTATTTTTTTCTGGAGGTTAAGTTCTTTAGAAAATGTGTATCACAAAGATTTTTAGTACAATTTACTCTAGGATATTACTTCAAACACTACTTTCATATTTTTTTTTTTTTTTTCTGGCCCTTAAGACATAAATTTGGTTTGTGTAAACTCTAACCCCAAGTGAAGTCACAAAATCTGACTTAGAATCCTAGCGTATCTCTTATGAAAATTTATTGACCCCCCCTCCCTTACTATTGCTTATTTTTTTCTGGAGGTTAAGTTCTTTAGAAAATGTGTATCACAAAGATTTTTAGTATAATTTACTCTAGGATATTACTTCAAACACTACTTTCATATCTAATTACTTTGAGAGGAGGAAGAAGAAGGGGCTTCCCCTGTAGTTCAGTCGGTAAAGAATCTGCCTGCAGTGCAGGAGACCTGGGTTCTATCCCTGGGTCGGGAAGATCCCCTGGAGAAGGAAATGGCAACCCACTTCAGTATCCTTGCCTGGAAAACTCCCATGGACAGAAGAGCCTGGTGGGCTGCAGTCCATGGGGTCACAGAGTTGGGCACGACTGGGTGACTAACATTTAGGAGGAAGAAACTTCCATATAAATAGAGCTTGTCATATTGGTTGAATGAAATCTTTGTAGTTAAGTGGGATTACCTATTAAAGACTGAATTTTTCTTGCATTTTCTTTTCTTTTTTAAGAGATTCTCACAGTAGCTCCTTAGAGTGTAACTTTAATTTCCTCTTTGCCCTGACTTGGTGGCTTGATTTACATAATTCATAATTTTGATTCATATATAAGTCATTTGCTTTTTCCCTAAATCCAGAGAACTTCCAAATGCAAAGATAGTGCCTGTGAGCATGCATGTGCTGACACCTAAAAGCAAATAGGAATTAATAATGCATACAGGCAAAGCATGTTTAATTTACAAAGTTAGACCTGCATTTGTAAGGTTGTGTGCCTGCTGACATTCCCTCTACTAATTTTTAATGAGATGGTGAGAAGCTTGGAAACTGTATCAAATTCCTTAGGACAGAAGGGCAAAAATAAAATGGGCTGGGATCAATTTAGAATATTCTGTATTCTCAAAAGGTTTGCCTGGACGTACTGTAGGAAAGGAATATAGAATACATGTTAAAGAAGAAAACTGCATAGTAAATGTGTTTCACATGAGTGGATTTGAGTGATTTCTTTTTATTAGAAACAAGGTATTTATAATACTGAGTCTGTGCAGTCACTAAAGCTTAATGTTTTAAAATATAGATAATTGTAGATACATGAAGAGAAAAGTGTTATTTTATTTTTCTTTAATAGTCTTTTGGGGGCTTTTTAAAAAAGCTTCAGTTTGAAGAGCTACTTAAAATAGATCTCTAAAAAATAACAAGTAATAAAGTCAAACACCACAAAAATTGCATTATATCCTGGAAAATCACCTGAATATTCTCATCTGGGGAAAATTTTTATAAAAATATATCTGTTTACATTGATATGTACCATAGCTGTCTCTTATACACATTGCATGCAATCACATAGTTATGACTTCCACGTTAGTCCACTATGACCTGTCTCTTATACACATCTAATAAAGCTACCAAAAGGTTAAATAAATATTTTAAGGTGATTAAAATGATAGATCTCAAATATTTTATAGATCTAGTGTTATACAAGCAACAAGAAGTAAGTTTTTCAAGTCAAAGTCTATAATATTCTCTTAACAAATCTCTCATTTTACAACACCTTTGATGTCCAAAATATTTTTCATTTCCTCTGAAAGAATTCATTTCTGTGTATCTGTGTTGCTTTTGAGCTCTATAATGATCTTTTAAATACAAGAAACACTTTTGCCCTGATTGGAGGATGGGAGTAGAACAGTAGTTATTTATTTCATGCTCAGAAGGTTGGAACAAGGTCTTTTGTAACTCTCAGGTGTTATCACTTTTCTGCTGCTCACTCACCATGGGGCAGCAGGCAGAGGAACACACTCCCTTGCCCTGGATCCTCCCTAGCTTTGCTGACTCCTGGGTCAGGGTGTTCTTAGCACTGTGAAGCGTGACTGCTTTGGAGACTCAAGATTCCTGTCTATCCTTTTGTTTCCAGCCAGATATGCTCAGGGATTCCGCACCATGGATTGGGAGTTTAAGCTTGGTCTTGCTCTCCCCGCTTTACACATCTTTCCTGCTTCATTGCCACCCTGTGCACCTCAAGCAACAGAAGTAAACACCTCACATATTCCTGTCTATCCTTTTGTTTCCAGCCAGATATGCTCAGGGATTCCGCACCATGGATTGGGAGTTTAAGCTTGGTCTTGCTCTCCCCGCTTTACACATCTTTCCTGCTTCATTGCCACCCTGTGCACCTCAAGCAACAGAAGTAAACACCTCACACCATTTAACCATCCTGTGTTTAAAGCTTAGTCACTCTGCTTTTCCGGTTGACCCCTAACTGATCCAATCATAATCATCACCAGAAAGAGTAAAAGAGAAAATAACACTGATAAAATGGAACCTAACATCACAGAAAGAAATGAATAGCTATAAACTATTTTTAAATATTTTAAATTTACAGGAATCTTTATTCCTTGACATTTAAATGCTCCAGACAACTTCAAGGCACCTATAATTAAGCCACTGCTTCCTACCTCTAGATTTATCTTATCTGTGATTCTCTACCTGGAGTTCTACAAATTCTATTCCCACTTTGTTGGCTGGAATTCTATTGCGTCCTATAAATTGCAAGCACTAAGGGATACTAATGGCAAGAGAAAGAAGGATTTGCTTTTTCCCTTTTGTTTGCTGTTCTGCCAGCGTTGCCCTAGCGATGGTTCACTGCTTTGGCAACAGTAGGCAGCTACAGTAGCCAGCTTCTTCCATAATCCTAGAATCAGTTTACCAAAACCTTTCATAAAAGCCAGCCAGCCAGCTCTTTCCTTCCGTGGAAGTCTCAGCTCTCTTTCAACAAAGCCTTCCTCTTAGCTGTTGAGGCACTAAAAAAGAAAAAATTCCCTCCTTAGGATTCTGAGTATCCTTTCTTTAGTCCTTCTGAGTTCTTAAAATTCTCCCTCAAACTGTTTTGTTTCTTCTCTGAATCCTAGCCATGGTAGCTATTTCTTGTGTCAGTCGAATGTTTATTTTTTTTCATTATTCCAACACTTGTTTAATGAAGTCCCTGTATTTAAATTATCTCTGTTGAAAATAGTGCTTTTTTGAATTCTGAGTAGGATGTATAGTGGTGCAAAACAAATACAAATTCCTTTTTTAAAAGTATTTTGTATAGGAATATCATTTACTACTTTATGAAATACAGTATCAAAAGCTAAAACTTATTATTTGGATTTTATATACAAACACAGAAAAACTGTGTGACCTTTGTTTAGGTAGTTAACAAAAAGTCACAATACTGAGTTGAAGTAAATTAGAGTATTTTTGCATCATTGTACATGACTACAAAACAAACAGCTTAATATTTTATTACTGATTTTCCTTTCCAGGTTTTACTGTAGTAATTCATTTATGTGTCAATTTTTGGTTTAACACATGATTCATTTTTGTAATTTCTCAGTTAGTCTTTGTTCCATTAATATGAACATGTTAGTGGAATATATTGGAATGGGATATTTACTTGTATTCCACAATAACTGAGTAATTATTTAATTGGAAAGTCTTCTTTGAGCTTACTCTTATGCCTAAATAAGTAAATTATCATTTAAAACATTTTAAGTAAGAGTTACATCAAAATCATCAGCATTTTAAAACAATTAACTACTGAAATCATCGTTCAAAGGCCCAAATAATTTTCACTGCCCTTTAAAATTACATAGTGAATGAATATTTGCCTTGTTTGAACCAGTTGCTATATCTGTAGTTGCTATTTCTAACAGATTTTTTTTTTCATGTGAACAGACCGTATTTTAACACTTTATCAAGGTGCTATTTTATGGATGGTTGCATTTGCACTATGTAGTAAATAATATATTGGATTATAGAGGTATGAAATGCCACCTCTCTGATGTGTTTGAAATAGACAGTGAGTAAAATAAATGAGTTTCTGAATTTCATATATATAGATGTATATATAATGTCATTGAGTTTTCACTTGCTGGAAAAGGATAAGAGCCCCTTAAGGATGTGTGTGTGTGAGTGTGTATAAGAAAGCAAGAAGGAAACAAGTGAGCTGCAGAATACTATGGCAGTAAAATTGTGGCATTCAGAAATGAAGGGAAAATGTCAATTTACCTCGGGCCCTGAAAAACAATCTTTTAAAAGCTTAGACATGCCCATTTTAAAAAGCAGTGATCTTTAAATGGGTTGGACTATTAGTAATATATGTATACTTCCTTCTGGTTCTTTTTTCTATTTTTGGTAATTATTTTGGGAGTTTGCATTTCTAAAAAGTACACATAAAATCCTTTTAATTATGAATCTTATTTCCTGGATTATGAACATGCCTAAAGAAAAAAAACAGTATCACAAAGGAAGTCTAGATGTCTTAAAGATTAAAGGTCAATTTTTAAAGGGCCTTCAGAATGAAAAATAAGGATTTTATAGAGAAATCAGAACATGATAACAACCTAGTTGTGCCTGGATGAGTTAGCAGTGTGGAATATTTAAAACTTAACTTGCCCCCAGGTGTTTTTTTTTTTTTTTTGCCTTTTAAGTCAGTCAGTCTTTCTCTCCTATCATGTGTGCACACATGTGTACAGGGAAACAATGTCTTCTGACAGCTTTAGCATTATGTGAGACTTACCTCTTAGAATTACATATTAAGAGACTTTTACCACTAACTTTAATATGTCAACTTTCAGAGAGAGACTGATTGGCTCTGTTTGGCTCAAATCATCTTCTCTTTAATCAATCAATGTACTGCAGAAACAGGCACTCTGATTGCGTATGTCTGGGTTATGAGTTTAACCTGAAATCAGATTACATATATCCTCTCTATATATATTTATTAACTTTTATAAAGGTAAAAAGATGCCTGTGATTTATATCACTTAGAGATGTACAGGCATATCTCAGAGATGTTGCAGGCTTGGTTCCTGACAGCCACAATAAGTTCATTGCAATATAATCATATGAATTTTTTGATTTCTAAGTGCATACAAAAATTATGTTTACACTGTAGTCTATTAGCTGAGAAAAGGGGAAGCAAAAGGCAAAGGAGGAAAGGAAAGATTATTCATCTGAATGCAGAGTTCCCAAGAATTACAAGAAGAGATAAGAAAGCCTTCCTCAGTGATCAATGCAAAGAAATAGAGGAAAACAGCAGAATGGGAAAGACTAGAGATCTCTTCAAGAAAATGAGACATACCAAGGGAACATTTCTTGCAAAGATGAGCACAATAAAGGACAGAAACAGTATGGACCCAACAGGAGCAGAAGATATTAAGAAGAGGTGGCAAGAATACACAGAAGAACTATATAGAAAAAGATCATAATGACCTAGATAATCACGATGGTATGATAACTCACCTAGCCAGACATCCTGGAGTGTGAAGTCAAGTGGGCCATAGGCAGCATCACTACAAACAAAGCTCATGGAGGTGATGGAATTCTAGCTGAGGTATTTCAAATCTTAAAAGACAATGCTGTTAAAGTGTTGCACTCAATCTGTCAGCAAATTTAGAAAGCTCAGCAGTAGCCAAAGGACTGGAAAAGGTCAGTTTTCATTCCAATTCCAAAGACAGGCAATGCCAAAGAATGTTCTAGCTACCATATAAATATACTCATCTCACACACTAGCAAAGCAATGCTCAAAATTCTCCAAGCTAGGCTTTGACAGTACATGAAGTGAGAACTTCCAGATGTTCAAATTGGATTTAGAAAAGGCAGAGAAACCAGAGGTCAAACTGCCAACGACCATTGGATCATAGAAAAAGCAAGAGAATTCTAGAAAAACATCTACTTCTGCTTTATTGACTACAACAAAGTCTTTGATTGTGTGGATCACAACAAATTGTGGAAAATTTTTCAAGAAATAGGAATATCAGACCACCCTACCTGTCTCCTGAGAAACTTGTATGCAGATCTAGAAGCAACAGTTAGAACCAGACATGGAACAATGGACTGGTTCCAAATTGGGAAAGGAGTACTTCAAGGCTGTATATTGTCACTCTGCTTATGAGGGCTTCCCTGATGCTCAGCTGGTAAAGGATCCACCTGCAATGTGGGAGATCTGGGTTCGATCCCTGGGTTGGGAAGATCCCCTGCAGAAGGGAACAGCTACCCACTCCAGTATTCTTGCCTGGAGAATTACATGAACAGAGGAGCCTGGTGGGCTACAGTCCATGAGGTTGTAAAGAGTTGGACACGACTGAGTGACTTTCACTTCACTTTATGTAGAGTACATCATGTGAAATGTGAGGCTGGATGAAGCACAAGCTGGAATCAAGATTGCCAGGAGAACTATCAATAACCTCAGATATGCAGATGACACCACCCTTATGGCAGAAAGTGAAGAGGAACTCAAAAGCCTCTTGATGAAAGTGAAAGAGGAGAGTGTAAAAGCTAGCTTAAAACTCAACATTAAAAAAACTAAGCTCACAGCATCCAGTCCCATCACTTCATGGCAAATAGGTGGGGGAAAAATGGAGCCAGTGACAAACTTTATTTTGGGGGGCTCCAAAATCAGTGCAGATGGTGACTGCAGTCATTAAATTAAAAGATGCTTCCTCCTTGGAAGAAAAGCTACGACAAACCTGGACAGCAAATTTAAAAACAGAGACATTACTTTGCCAACAAAGGTCCATCTAGTCAAAGCTATCGGAGAAGGCAATGGCACCCCACTCCAGTACTCTTGCCTGGAAAATCCCATGGACGGAGGAGCCTGGTGGGCTGCAGTCCATGGGGTCGCTGAGTCGGACACGACTGAGCGACTTCACTTTCACTTCTCACTTTCATGCATTGGAGAAGGAAATGGCAACCCACTCCAGTGTTCTTGCCTGGAGAATCCCAGGGACGGGGGAGCCTGGTGGGCTACCGTCTATGGGGTCACACAGAGTCGGACACGACTGAAGTGACTTAGCAGCAGCAGCAGCAGTCAAAGCTATGGTTTTTCCAGTAGTCATATATGGATATGAGAGTTGGACCACAAAGAAGGCTGAGTGCCAAAGAATTGATGCTTTAAAACTGTGGTGTGGAGAAGACACTTGAGAGTCCCTTGGACTGCAAAGAGATCAAACCAGTCCATCTTACAGGAAATCAGTCCTGAATATTCATTGGAAGGACTGACGTTGATGCTCCAATACTTTGGCAACCTGATGTGAAGAGCCAACTTATTAGAAAAGACCCTGATGCTAGGAAAGATTGAAGGTGGGAGAAGAAGGGGATGACAGAGGATAAAATGGTTGGATAGCATCACCAACTCAATGGACATGAGTTTGAGCAAGCTCCGGGAGATGATGAAGGACAAGGAAGACTGGTGTGCTGCAGTCCATGGGGTTGCAAAGTGCTGGACACGTCTGAGCAGCTGCACAACAACAACAATGTAGTCTATTAGGTGTGCAATATTCTGCCTAAAAATACGTACACACCTTAATTAAAAATTATGCTTTTGGAAAAATGGCTCCCATAGATTCAAGTTCCACAAACCTTCAATTTATGAAGTATCAGCTAAGTGTAGTATCAGCTAAGTGAACTAATATAAAGCACAATAAAACAAGGTATACCTGCACTATAATACTGAATTTCATATTACCCTAAGAGAGTAAGAAAGAGAAACAAAAAGTCTGAACTAGTTGGCTTTTGTATTAATAAATGGAGAAGCCATTTATTTCATTTAATATGATTTGTCAAAGTTCAATTGCTTTTTTCTCCAACTTTTTAGCTCTCAAATAACAGAATTACTAGCCCTGTGAGTAAAGTTTAATTCTTTTTAATGTTACCATTTATATTAATTAATATGATATTTTATGATTTTATAAAAAGTACATGAACTGATCAAATATATCTGTTTCATATCTATCGTTCCATTTTGTGAATGAACTTGAAAACTAGTGTGCTGTGCCTTTAACATGGCTTAGCTAATCATCACTGGAACACAGAGTTCAGAACTTGACATAATCCAGATTTTCTTATTCATAAATTATTCATTTGGAAATGTTTCACAAGAGGAAAAGCTGAACTCCTAAACATCTTATAATAGGCAGTTGAAATCCTGTCAATGATTTTTTAATCACTGAAGTAAAAAATATTTAAAACTGTTTTTATAGCACATAATATGAACCACTGATTTATTTCTAAACATTACTGACTTTACCATTCATTTTAATGGTGTTATACTTAATCGCCTTATTTAGACTATAAACTTTGTAAAGATGTATATGTTTGCTAAGCACTGACCATTGTAGGGTATAGCATATATGGATGATTTCTCCTGGCCCTTCATGTGCTGAATGTGCTGTAGATGAGCCACGTATGTAACTCCATTTCACCATCCCTGGTCTACTCCATGATAAGATGTCATCTATCAGACCCTGGAAGTATTCAGGAAAATCATTCTATTTGTTTCCATAAGAGATACCTATGATTCAAAAGGAAATCAACAGCTTAATTTTAATAATTTAAGCACGGACTTAGCTGCTCTGGGGCATGCAGGATCCTCCCAGAACAGGGAGTAAACTCATGTCTCCTGCTTTGGCAGGCAGATTCTTTATCACTGAGTCACAGGAAAGCCCCAACCACCTATTTTTAATAAACTGTGCCAAAAATATTCATGGAACATATAGACAACAATGTTTCCTTTGCACAGGTTACTTTGGGAGATTTTATCCTCCAAAATACTGAACATTCATTAAAGAATATTTCTATAAGGAATTTGAAACAATCATATCTCAAATTGGTGATTCTATGTTTGCCAACTTTCAAAATTGCATTCTGTCTATTTAAAATGGTGTTAATTTAAGAAAGATACATAACATAACATTTGATAAGGTGCCCAGATAAACAGAACACAATCAGCTATTTGGTTACATTCTTCTTGCACTGCATTCCTTTTTGTCCCAAATATAACTTTTGCTTCCACTGCTCCAGATTTACCCCGAATCAGTACATAACAAAAAGATTCCTCTTTACAAATGTTAAATCCTAGCTCATTTTCTTCTGAATCCACCAGCCCCACAGCTTTTCCTTTCTCAACATCAATGACAGGGCTGTGAAACAAACAGTTGTCCCTCCTTTGTTTATTTATTTATTTTTTTCATTATGTTCTACAGACCGTCACTTGCTCTTAGAAATTCAGGTTGAACTGAACAGGCTGAAGAAGTTCAGTTCAGGGTCAAGCTCTCTGAAATAGCATGAAATTGTGCATTGCTGGAAATAGAAGGTTTAATCTTTGTGCCAAGGGTCATAAAACAGAATCATCTGGTCTTTCAATCATTACTCTTCCGCTGCAGCTAGTTCCTAGACTATTTGTAACTTTCTCTGATTGAAAAAAAAATAAATGAAAACTGTCATTTGGTTAAAAAGAGCAAGGGAAAAGTGCTATAACCTACCTACTACTTGGACTTGATTTACTGAAGTTCTGCTTCACTGACATATTCAATAAATTGCAATTAGTCTTCACAGACTTAATATTCAAAAAACCATGGTTACTGGAGTATGCTTTGTAATATTCAGTCATGCAAACCAGGGCAATATATTGATGCACATGTGGTACATATTTTAGTGACATTATTTCTATTTGATTTGATGTTCTCGCTGCACAGCGATATTTCAGCAGTTCTAAAAATGTCCTCCTTTGTAGTTCACAACATAAAAAATCACTTTTTCAACATCAAGCAGAAAGTAATAGAATTATGCTTGAAGATAACTAAGGGAATATCATGAAGCTAAATTATGGAAGAATAGCTTTTTAAAGTTTTTTGGATGGTATCAAGTAAATAATTTATTCATTTAACAAACATTTTTGAGGTAGTGGTTATAATTTCCTGTACTGAATGGAAATCATACTCCATTAATTGCATTTTTGATATAACTAAGAAAAAAATACAAATATGGAAAAAATACAGGAAGAATTAGTCTAAGTGGTAATAAGATTGTTAGTTACATATCAGTTGACATTTTCCTGAATTTCCCTTAAGATAAAAGCTAGAATATTAGTGTAAGTGTTATACTGTATTTTATAATTTTGGCCACTTTAAGGTATATCTGTTGGAGAAATAATTATTTTAGGATTTATCCTTAATTTAAAAAATCACGACTGTATGTGAAACGCTCACACATGTGTGCACACACACACACACACACACACGTGCAAAAAGAATGATAAATTCTCAATCACTTGATGTTCTATTTCTGCCCTGGGCTACAAATATATCTCTTTATTTTTTTTTTATAGAAGCCCATAGAATAAGAATATTTATGACTTTCTGTGTCTGAGGACACATGCTGGATTTCTGCCTATGCTTCTGTAATATATATATTTTAATTGTGCACAGTAAATAAAATCAATCAGGTATGATTTACTTGAACATCCTTTTTTGTTTTTTGGCTGTAAGTCACTAAAAACCCATATTCTCTCCTTTATCTCCTAGTGTGAATTCCTAATCACCAGTTTTTACTAAAGATAGAGCCAATGGAATGCTATTTGTTTGGAGATTATTAGACAAACATTAGACAAACAGAGCATTAGACAAACAGGGAATTTAAATGGACTATAATTTGCTTTCAGGTGTATGTACCCACTCTGGGAAAATGTATTTACTGAAAAATCAAAGTTAATTCCTCAAAAGATGTTCAGAAGCTCTGTGATCTATGAGTAAATTGACTAGAAACTGAAAAAAAAGAGTAAAACATACCTGAAAATTAAAAAAATAAAGCTTTCTAAAATGAAAGTGAGTTGGGTATATTTTAACTAGATTCTTAAGACATGTATTTTTATTTTAACAAATTGCAAA
>SJYT01047907.1:0-17225 GCA_006410635.1 Cephalophus harveyi | reverse complement strand
TGCCATCTTTCTAAATTCCATATATATGTGTCAGTATACTGTATTGGTGTTTTTCTTTCTGGCTTACTTCACTCTGTATAATAGGTTCCAGTTTCATCCATCTCATTAGAACTGATTCAAATGAATTCTTTTTAATGGCTGAGTAATACTCCATTGTGTATATGTACCACAGCTTTCTTATCCATTCATCGGCTGATGGACATCTAGGTTGTTTCCATGTTCTGGCTATTATAAACAGTGCTGCAATGAACATTGGGGTACATGTGTCTCTTTCGATTCTGGTTTCCTCGGTGTGTATGCCCAGCAGTGGGATTGCTGGGTCATAAGGCAGTTCTATTTGAAGGTTAGTTTTAAAGTGAAGAACTAAAGTTATTACTCGGTGGAGGACATCTGACCCAGCATTTCCCAAACACTTCAGAGAAACAAATGTTTCTTTAAAAAGTTAGATTCCCACAGATAAAAGAGATTTTATAATCATGTTTTGTAAGCCATATGAGAACATTAGTTTTCATATTAACTTTAGTTTTAAAATGAAGAACTAAAGTTAAAACTAGTTGTAACTAAAGTTAAAACTAGTTGTAACTAAAGTTAGAACTAGGTGGAGGGCCCTATTCCTAGGGCAATAAAAGGATTTATATGGGTAATTAGTGAGCCAGAAATATCCAATTTCATTTCTTAGGCTGTGCTAAAGTTTGTTCTTGCAGTAAAGTTTCAAATTCTTCAGATAACAGAGGATATTATAAAGTTGTATATTACATAAAAATATAAACATTAAAAGCAAAAGAGAAAAAGAGTAAAAAAGTCATGATTATAAAGGAGAAAAAACAAGCACACTTCATCTTATTCAAACACGGCTCTTTTTCTAAATTAAACTTTGATCTGGTTAAGAGCTGTCGATCATTCCACCTACAGGATATTTTGATTTGGCTGTCCCTGTATATAACTCAGTTTTATGTCCTAATGTAAATGACTATGCTTCTCTCTCAAAGCTCTATTCCAGAAATTATACCACCATTCATCTGACCCAGCATTTCCCAAACACTTCAGAGAAACAAGCGTTTCTAAAAAAAAGTTAGATTCCTTCTCATGGATTAAAGAGATTTTATAATCATGTTTTGTATGCAATATGAGAAGATAACCACATAAAGTTGGCAAAACTCTTCTGATTAAAAATTAACAATTCTAACCCTAGCAAAGTCTGAAAGATGTGTTCTTGCTTGAAACAGAATTTCTATATGAGGTTTTCTATGAAGAATTTTCTATATGAGGTTTTCTGAAGAATTTCTATATGAGGTTTGTTAGCAGTTTTAGGATATGAAATGCTATAAATTATCTGTGTAGGACAATGATACAATGCTCCTTGCAACACAAAACTTTTTTAAAGCCTGCAGGTGTTGTACTATTAATATATAGATGTTGTTTTGAAGACTAAGTAAATCAAAGTTTCATGGATACTAAAAAAAATAGGATAAAAGATTACTGGATTTCTTGGATGTTGACCTAGCATTTGAATTTTTTAAAAAATAAGTGAAGAGCAAGGTGACACAAGTTTTCTCAGTAACATCAGAAACTGTCCTACATTCTCCTTCTATGGCAGTTAACATCCTTTGCTTATAATGCTAACTGCTGCCTACATTTCCATCCACAATCTATCCTCATCTCACCCTCACCCCCACCTCATCTTCCAAAATTCCCTGTATTACAGATGCTAAACTGATTACCCATCACATTTTCTGTGAAGATTTCCCTGGGCCACATCAGGCTAAACTAAATGTCATAGCATAGTCAATAAAGCAGAAGTAGATGTTTTTCTGGAACTCTCTTGCTTTTTCCAAGATCCAGCGGATGTTGGCAATTTGATCTCTGGTTCCCCTGCCTTTTCTAAAGCCAGCTTGAACATCTGGAAGTTCATGGTTCACGTATTGCTGAAGCCTGGCTTGGAGGATTTTGAGCATTACTTTACTAGCATGTGAGATGAGTGCAATTGTGCGGTAATTGGAGCATTCTTTTGCATTGCCTTTCTTTGGAATTGGAATGAAAACTGACCTTTTCCAGTCCTGTGGCCACTGCTGAGTTTTCCAAATTTGCTGGCAGATTGAGTGCAGCACTTTCACAGCATCATCTTTCAGGATTTGAAACAGCTCAACTGGAATTCCATCACCTCCACTAGCTTTGTTCGTAGTGATGCTTTCTAAGGCCCACTTGACTTCACATTCCAAGATGTCTGGCTCTAGATTAGTGATCACATCATCATGATTATCTGGGTCGTGAAGATCTTTTTTGTACAGTTCTTCTGTGTATTCTTGCCACCTCTTCTTAATATCTTCTGCTTCTGTTAGGTCCATACCATTTCTGTCCTTTATCGAGCCCATCCTTGCATGAAATGTTCCCTTGGTATCTCTAATTTTCTTGAAGAGATCTCTAGTCTTTCCCATTCTGTTGTTTTCCTCTATTTCTTTGCATTGATCGCTGAAGAAGGCTTTCTTATCTCTTCTTGCTATTCTTTGGAACTCTGCATTCAGGTGCTTATATCTTTCCTTTTCTCCTTTGCTTTTCGCCTCTCTTCTTTTCACAGCTATTTGTAAGGCCTCCCCAGACAGCCATTTTGCTTTTTTGCATTTCTTTTCCATGGGGATGGTCTTGATCCCTGTCTCCCGTACAATGTCACGAACCTCATTCCATAGTTCTTCAGGCACTCTATCTATCAGATCTAGGCCCTTAAATCTATTCCTCACTTCCACTGTATAATCATAAGGGATTTGATTTAGGTCATACCTGAATGGTCTAGTGGTTTTCCCTACTTTCTTCAATTTGAGTCTGAATTTGGCAATAAGGAGTTCATGATCTGAGCCACAGTCAGCTCCTGGTCTTGTTTTTGTTGACTGTATAGAGCTTCTCCATCTTTGGCTGCATAGAATATAATCAATCTGATTTCGGTGTTGACCATCTGGTGATGTCCATGTGTAGAGTCTTCTCTTGTGTTGTTGGAAGAGGGTGTTTGCTATGACCAGTGCATTTTCTTGGCAAAATTCTGTTAGTCTTTGCCCTGCTTCATTCTGCATTCCAAGGCCAAATTTGCCTGTTACTCCAGGTGTTTCTTGACTTCCTACTTTAGCATTCCAGTCCCCTATAATGAAAAGGACATCTTTTTTGGGTGTTAGTTCTAAAAGATCTTGTAGGTCTTCATAAAACCATTCAACTTCAGCTTCTTCAGCATTACTGGTTGGGGCATAGACTTGGATAACTGTGATATTGAATGGTTTGAGAGGGCTCAGATTAATATAATTAGAAATGAAAAAGGAGAAGTTACAATGGACACCACAGAAATACAAAGGAAGGACCATAAGAGACTATTACAAGCAACTATATGCTAATAAAATGGACAACCAAGAAGAAATGTACAAATATTTAGAAAGGTAAGCTCCCAAGACTTAACCATAATATATAGAAAATACAAAGATACCAATCGTAAGTACTGAAATTGACACTGTGATTAAAAATTCCCAACAAACAAAATTAAAGAACCAGTTAGCTTCTCAGGCAAATTCTATCAAACATTTACAAAAGAGCTAGTACCTGTCTTTCTGAAATTCTTCCAAAAAATCGCAGGGGAAAGAACACTCCCAAACTCATCCTATGAGGCCACCATCACCATCACCTTGACACCAAAACCAAACAAACATGCTACAAAAAAGAAAATTATAGGCAAATATCACTGGTAAACATTTATGCAAAAATCTTCAGAAAAATACTAGCAAGCCAAATCCAACAATATAGTAAAAGAATCATTAAAAGTGGGATTTACCCTAGTGGTATAAGGATTTTTCAATATTAACAAATGAATCAGTGTGGTATACCACATTAACAAATTGAAGAATAAAAATCATATGATCATCTCAATAGATGCAGAAAAAGCTTTTCATAAAATTCAACACACATTTACTACAAAAAGTCTTCAGAAAGCAGATCCAGAAGAAACCTACCTCCACATAATAAAGTCCATATGCAATAAACCCACAGCAAACATCATTCTTAAGAGTGAAAATCTGAAAACATTTCCTCTAAGATAAAGAACAAGACAAGGATGTACACTCTCATCATTATTCAACATAATAGTTTTAGACGTCCTAGCCACAGCAATCAGCAAGGAAAAAGAAAAGGAATCCAAACTAGAAAAGTAGTAGTAAAAACTGTCACTGTTTTCAGATGACCTGATAATACATATAGAAAATCCTAAAGATGCCACCAGAAAACTATTGGAACTCATCAATGAATTTGGTAAAGTTGCAGGATTCAAAGTTAATGCACAGAAATATTTTACATTCTTATACACTAACAATGAAAGGTCAGAAAGAGAAATGAAGGAAACATCACTATTTACCATCACATCAAAAAGAATAAAATAAATAGGAATTAACAATACAGAAAACAAATTGTGGAGAGGGTGTGGAGAAAAATGAACCCTTGAACACTCTTGGTGTGCATGTAAATTGGTACTACCATCATGGAGAATAATATGAAAATTCCTTAAAAAACCAAGAACTACCACATGATCCAGTAATCCTACTCTTTTTGAATTAAGTAATAATTTAAAAAGATACGTGCACTCCAGTGTTCACTGCAGCGCTATTTACAACAGCCAAGACATTGAAGAAAACTCAACGTCCATTGGTACATGAATGAATAAAAATGTAGTACATATATGTACTGCTGTTACTAAGTCATGTCAGTCGTGTCTGACTCTGTGCAACCCCAGAGATTGCAGCCCACCAGGCTCCCCTGTCCCTGGGATTCTCCAGGCAAGAACACTGGAGTGGGTTGCCATTTCCTTCTCCAGTGCATGAAAGTGAAAAGTGAAAGTGAAGTCGCTCAGTCGTGTCTGACTCTTAGTGACCCCATGGACTGCAGCCTACCAGGCTCTTCCATCCATAGGATTTTCCAGGCAAGAGTACTGTAGTGGGGTGCCATTGCCTTCACCACATATCTGTACAATGGAATGTTATTCATCCATAAAAAAGAATGAAATAATGCCATTTGAAGCAACGTGGATGGACCTAGAGATTGTTATACTGAGTGAAGTAAGTCAGACAGAGAAAGACAAATATCATATGATATCACTAAGATGTGGAAGTTAATTAAAATGATACAAATGAACTTATTTACAAAATAAACATACTCACAGGCTTAGAGAACTTATAAGTCTTTCTCCCAAAGGTGAGAAAGGTGGAAGGAGGGATAAATTAATAGTTTGGATTAATAAATACATGATACTACAAAGAAAATAATCCACAAGGACCTACTGTATATAGCACAAGGGACTCTACTCAATAACCTTTAATAACATATCAGAAAAAAATCTGAAAAAGAATTCATATATGTAAATGTATAAGTGAATCATTTTGCTGTACACCTGAAACTAACTCAATATTGTAAGGCAACTATAAAATAAAATGAAACAAATTTGAAAAATAAAAGCACTGAACAAAAAAATAATTCAATTTATGGCCATATAAAAAGATTTTGTAAGCTTGAAGTTAAGAAATTCCAATTATTTAGTAATCTGCTTGAGCTCCTTTTACAGAATCTGTAATAAACAAAATCACACAGTACATTGAATTTCACTCCTCTGCTTAGAAAAGTGGCAGTTTCTGCCTGAGGATGTGCTTAGAAAAAACTCAGCTTTTCTCCTATGTGTTTCTCCTTTAAGTCTCACTACAATACTCCTAACACTTATGACACCAGATGTGTAGGGTTTTTTCCCCACATGAAGTAATTATAGGATACCAGCTGTGTATCCTATAATTTAACTCAATTCTAACACAATTTATCTGAAGATAGCATCAGTTTCCACAGGTTAAGAGTTGCATCCCACAAGACCATGAGAAATAGCAAAGGAATGTCTCATGTAAAGATGGACACTATAAAGGACAGAAACAGTATGGACCTAACAGAAGCAGAAGATATTAAGAAGAAGTGACAAGAACACACTGCTGTTGCTGCTCAGTCGCTTCAGTCGTGTCTGACTCTGTGAGACCCCATGGACGGCAGCCCACCAGGCTCCGCCACCCCTGGGATTCTCCAGGCAAGAACACTGGAGTGGGTTGCCATTTCCTTCTCCAATGCATGAAAGTGAAATGTGAAAGTGAAGCTGTTCAGTCGTGTCTGACTCTTCGCGACCCCATGGACGGCAGCCCACCAGGCTCCGCCACCCCTGGGATTCTCCAGGCAAGAACACTGGAGTGGGTTGCCATTTCCTTCTCCAATGCATGAAAGTGAAATGTGAAAGTGAAGCTGTTCAGTCGTGTCCGACTCTTCGCGACCCCATGGACGGCAGCCCACCAGGCTCCTCCATCCATGGGATTTGCCAGGCAAGGGCACTGGAGTGGGGTGCCACTGCCTTCTCTGCAAGAATACACAGAACTATACAAAAAAGATCTTCATGACCCAGATAACCACAATGGTGCAATCACTCACCTCAAGCCAGACATCCTGGGATGCAAAGTCAAGTGGACCTTAAGAAGCATCACTATGAACAAACTTACTAGAGGTGATGGATTTGCAGCTGAGCTATTTTAAATCCTATAAGATGGTGCTGTGAAAGTGCTGCACTCAATATGCCAGCAAATTTGAAAAACTCAGCAGTGGCCACAGGACTGCAAAAGGTAAGTTTTCATTCCAATCTCAAAGAAAGGCAATGCCAAAGAATATTCAAACTACTGCACAATTGCACTCATCTCACACGTTAGCAAAGTAATGCTCAAAATTCTCCAAGCTAGCCTTCAACAGTACACCACCAAGAACTTCCAAACATTTAAGCTGGATTTAGAAAAGGCAGAGGTTACAGAGATCAAATTGCCAACATCCGCTGGATCATGGAAAGAGCAACAGAGTTCCAGCAAAACATCTATTTCTGCTTTATTGACTATGCCAAAGCCTTTGACTGTGTGGATCACAATAAACTGTGGAAAATTCTGAAAGAGATGGGAATACCAGACAACCTTACCTGCTTCTTGAGAAACCTGTATGCAGGTCAGGAAGCAACAGTTAGAACTGTACATGGAACAACAAACTGGTTCAAATTTAGAAAAGGAATATATCAGGGCAGTATATTGTTACCCTGCTTATTTGGCTTATATGCAGAGTACATCATGTTAAATGTAGGGCTGGATGAAGCACAAGCTGGAATCAAGATTGCCTGGAGAAATATCAATAACCTCAGACATGCAGATGACACTACCCTTATGGCAGAAAACAAAGAGGAACTCAAGAGCCTCTTGATGAAAGTGAAAGAGGAGAGTGAAAAAGCTGGCTTAAAACTGAACATTCAAAAAACTAACATCATGGCATCCAACCCCATCATTTCATGGCAAATCTATGGGGGAAACAATGGAAACAGTGACAGACTTTATTTTGGGGGGCTCCAAAATCACTGCAGATGGTGACTGTAGCCATGAAATTAAAAGAAGAAAAGCTTTTGTAAGAAAAGCTATGACCAACCTAGACAGCATATTAAAAAGCAGAGACATTACTCTACTAACCAACAAAAGTCTTCTAGTTAAAGCTATGGTTTTCCAATAGTCATGTATGGATGTGAGAGTTGGACCATAAAGAAAGCTGAGCAATGAAAAACAGATGCTTTTGAACTGTGGTGTTCAAGAAGACTCTTGAGAGTCCCTTGGACTGCAAGGAGATCAAACCAGTCAACCCTAAAGGAAATCAGTCCTGAATATTCATTGGAAGGACTGCTGCGGAAGCTGAAGCTCCAATACTTTGGCCACATGACACAAAGAACTGACTCACTTGAAAAGACCCTGATGCTGGGAAAGATGAAGGCAGGAGGAGAAGGGGATGGCAGAGGATGAGATGGTTGAATGGCATCACCTACTCAATGGATATGAGTTTGAGCAAGCTCTGAGAGTTGATGATGGACAGGGAAGCCTGGCATGCAGCTGCCCATGGGGTCACAAAGAGTCGGGCACAACTGAGCATCTGACTGAACTGGGTTCTCTGTGTCAAAAACCAAGAATCATTAAAGTGTAAGGACATGAAGGGCATAGACCTGGGCAGGAAGCAAGGTTGCACTGAAATGTAGGTGCAACAGAAAACTCCAGAAAGAAAATTGGGGCAATGTTACCAAAGGAAAAGGGGATTCTTGTTAGGCAGTTCAAAGCAACTAATGTCTTGTGCTTTCCTAGGAAGTATTTTCTTCTAATCTCTCTTGAGAAGCAAATACTGTGTGTGTGTGTGTGTGTGTGTGTGTGTGTGTGTGTTCAGTTGCTAAGTCATGTCTGATTCTTTGTGACTCCATGAACTGCAGCATGCCAGATTTCCCTCTCCTTCACTATCTCCCAGAGTTTGCTCAGATTCATGTCCATTAAGTTGGTGATGCTATCTAACCATTTCATCCTCTGCTGCCCTCTTCTCTTTTTACCTTCAATCTTTCCCAGCATCAGGGTTTTCCTAATGAGTTGGCTCTTCACATCAATTTCAAAGATTGAAATTCAACTGATCAGCCACTGTGGTCATTATATGGTGGTCTCTTTGTGGCTTAATTCTAGACAACCTACACTGCTCAATCTCATTCAGTGTTTTCTATTAGGGAAGAAAGTATTCAATATTATCCCATTTTGATTATGCATATTAAAGTTCTTTCATGGTAGCATCAGCAAGATGGGAGAAAGAATTCGCAAACATTCTTCTCCTGAGAGGCATCAACTTAATAACAATATACTGTCTAAAAAGAATTTATGAGAACTTCAGATACCAGCTAAGTCACAATAGCCCCAGACAAGAATAGCCACATTGAAATGCTGAAAATAAGTACAATATTGTAAAGTAATTAACCTCCAATTAAAATAAATAAAGTTATATAAAAAGATAAATAAAACAACTATTATTTTTTACACATGATCTCATTTTCCCCAACCCAACAAATCTGAGCTTATGGGGAGAAAAAACCCAACTGGTGCCTCTTCCATTGTTGATAAGAAGAAAAAATAAATGCACTTTCCAGCTTTTCAGGGGGCTGCCAGAGGGACTGGTTTCTGCCTCATTTAACACAGGGCATTGCTTGTAAACTAGCATGCTTTGGATGCCCAGAAGGAACTAAGAACAGAGAGCCCTGCAGCTTGTTGCAGCATCAGAGAACCTACAGTACCATAGACAAACACAAGAGAGAGCAAGAAATTACAGGTTCCTAAGAAGAAACTTCCAGTTCAGTGTTTCTCACGATGTACTCTGCATATAAGTTAAATAAGCAGGGTGACAATATACAGCCTTGAAGTACTCCTTTTCCTATTTGGAACCAGTTTGTTGTTCCATGTCCAGTTCTAACTGTTGCTTCCTGACCTGCATACAGATTTCTCAAGAGGCAGATCAGGTGGTCTGGTATTCCTATGTCTCAGAATTTTCCACAGTTTATTGTGATCCACACAGTCAAAGGCTTTGGCATAGTCAATAAAGCAGAAATAGATGTTTTTCTGGAACTCTCTTGCTTTTTCCATGATCCAGCGGATGTTGGCAATTTGATCTCTGGTTCCTCTGCCTTTTCTAAAACCAGCTTGAACAGCTGAAACTCCAGTACTTTGGCCACCTCATGCGAAGAGTTGACGCATTGGAAAAGACTCTGATGCTGGGAGGGATTGGGGGCAGGAGGAGAAGGGGATGACAGAGGATGAGATGGCTGGATGGCATCACTGACTCGATGGGCGTGGGTCTGAGTGAACTCTGGGAGTTGGTGATGGACAGGGAGGCCTGGCATGCTGTGATTCATGGGGTTGCAGAGAGTCGGGCACGACTGAGTGACTGAACTGAGGAAGAAACTTATGAAATGGTATGCACCTAACTGAAGCAGAATATATTAAGCAGAAGACTGGTATTATAATAAGAAGAGGTGGCAAGAATACACAGAAAAACTGTACAAAAAGGTCTTAATGACCCAGATAACCAGGATGGTGTTGTCACTCATTTAGAGCTAGACATCCTGGAATGTGAAGTCAAGTGGACCTTAGGAAGCATTACTACAAACAAAGCTAGTGGAGGTGATAGAATTCCAGCTGAAATATTTCAAATCCTAAAAGATGATACTATGAAAGTGCTGCATTTAATATGTCAGCAATTTGGAAAGCTCAGCAGTGCCCACAGGACTGGAAAAGGTCAGTTTTCATTCCAATTCCAAAGAAGGGCAAAGCCAAAGAATGTTCAAACTATCACACAATTTGTGCTCATCTCACATGCTAGCAAGGTAACGCTCAAAATCCTTCAAGCTAGGCTTCAACTATACATGAACTGAGAACTTCCAGGTGTACAAGCTGGATTTAGAAAAGGCAGAGGAACTTGAGGTCAAACTGCTAACATCCGCTGGATCATAGAGAAAGCAAAGGAATTCCAGAAAAATACCTACTTCTGCTTCATTGACTACATTAAAGCCTTTCACTGTGTGGATCACAACAAGCTGTGGAAAATTCTTAAAGATGGGAATACCAGAGTACCTTACCTGCCTTCTGAGAAATCTGTATGCAGGTCAAGAAGAAACTGTTAAAACTGGACATGGAAGAATAGACTGCTTCCAAATTGGGAAAAGAGTACGTCAAGGTTGTATATTGCCACCCTGTTTATTATTTAACTTATATGCAAAGAACATTGTGTGAAATGCCGGGCTGGATGATGCACAAGGTGGAATCAAGATTGCTGGGAGAAATATCAACAACCTCAGATATGATGAGGAACTAAACAGAGTCTTCTTGATGAAGGTGAAAGAAGAGAATGAAAAAGCTGGCGTAAAACTCAACATTCAAGAAACCAAGATAATCGCAATTGGTCCCATCACTTTATGGCAAATAGATGGGGAAAAAATGGAAGCAGTGTCAGACTTTGCTTTCTTGGCTCCAAAATCACTGTGGATATTTAATTTAAAAATTTTATAAGTATGAAAGAAGGTCAATGACCTACCCAGAGACCACAGATAAATATCTAAAGAAAATCAGGAAATCAGGAAAGTGATGAAAGAACAACAGAGCAAATAACCAGCAAGCAATATAGAAATAAATCCACAAGATGGCAATAGTAAGCTCTTTCTCAGCAGTAATTATCTTAAATGTATATGGATTAAATTCCTTAAAATCAAAACACAGAGTAGACTAAGTAGATAAAAACCCTATATATAACTATATACTATCTACAAGAGATTCACTTTATATATAAGGACACATGCAGAATAAAATTGAAAGGATGGGAAAGGATATTCCATACAATAGTAACCGAAAGAAAGCAGGAGTGACAATATTTATATGATACAAAGCAGACTTTCAGTCAAAATTATAAAGAGACAAAGGACATTATATAATGAAAACAGGATCAATTCAACAGGAAGATATAACAATTATAGATATATGTGAACCTAACATGGGTTCCCAAATAAATGGTGAAAACACTGACAAAATTGACACGAAGCAGTAGATTTCAATTCCTCACTTTAATAATGGATAGAACAATCAGTTGTAAGTTCAGTTAGGTAACATGATGCCTGAACAACAGTGTAGATTAATTGCACCTAATAACCTGTTGGAGAAGACTCTTGAGAGTCCCTTGGACTGCAAGGAGATCCAACCAGTCCATTCTAAAGGAGATCAGCCCTGGGATTTCTTTGGAGGGAATGATGCTAAAGCTGAAACTCCAGTACTTTGGCCACCTCATGAGAAGAGTTGACTCATTGGAAAAGACTCTGATGCTGGGAGGGATTGTGGGCAGGAGGAGAAGGGGATGACAGAGGATGAGATGGCTGGATGGCATCATGGACTTGATGGATGTGAGTCTGAGTGAACTCCGGGAGATGGTGATGAACAGGGAGGCCTGGCGTGCTGCGATTCATGGGGTCGCAAAGAGTCGGACACGACTGAGCGACTGAACTGAACTGACTCACATCTCTTACTAGACCAAAGAGAAAAGGCTCTCAAAAGGCTTCATGTTGCCCTAAGAGGAAACCATGGGAAATGTTAGTTATAAGCTGAGGATCAAGTGACTTCATGGAAGAAGGATTTGAAGAGCTTTTGCCCCACAGTCTGAGCATCACTGTGGTTCCCAGTGTTGTAACCCCCTTTTTTTTTTTTTTTCATTTATTATTTCATTTAACATTTTTATTGGGGTATAATCTGCCTGCAGTGCAGGAGACCCTGGTTCAGTTCCTGGGTCGGGAAGATCCTCTGGAGAAGGGATATGCTACCCACTCCAGTATTCTTGGGCTTCCCTTGTGGCTCAGCTGGTAAAGAATCCACCTGCAATGTGGGAGACCTGGGTTGGGAAGATCCCCTGGAGAAGGGAAAGGCTACCCACTCCAGTATTCTGGCCTGGTCACAAAGACTGAGTGACTGAGTGACTTTCACTTTCACTTTTCATAATTGCTTTACAATGTTGTATTAGCTTCTGCTGTACAACAAGGTGAATCATCTATGCGTGCATACTAAATTGCTTCATTTGTATCTGACTCTTTGTGACCCTATGGACTGTAGCTTTCCAGGATCCTCCGTCCATGGGATTTCCCAGGGAAGAGTATTCACGTGGGTTGCCATTTTCTTCTCCAGTGGATCTTCCTGACCCTTGGATTGAACCTGCATCTCATATCTCCTGCATTGGCAGACAGATTCTTTACCACTAGCGCCATCTGGGAATCAGCTATATGTATACACATATCCCCTCCCTCTGTAACCCATTTATAAATATTTCATTTTGGATACTTCCATGTCCTAAGACCCCTTTCAGAGTAACCTTCCTAGTGTGTAACTAGGCTAGGATTGTGTGTGTTCCTAGGATTACTAGGAGAAGTAATCCTCACCTCAGATGCTGGCATGCCCCTCCTGCCTTAAAGGCTTAAGTGAAGTCTCTCAGTGGTCCGACTCTTTGCGACCCCATGGACTGTGGCCTATCAGACTCCTCCATCCATGGGATTTTCCAGGCAAGAGTGCTGGAATGGATTGCTGTTTCCTTCTCCAGGGGATCTTCCTGACCCAGGACTCGAACCTGGGTCTCCCGCATTGCAGGCAGATGCTTTACCGCCTTAGCCGCCAGGGAAGCCCCAAAGTACCTGGACACTATGCATTGGCCGGGAATCGAACCTGAGTCTCCCACATGGAGGCGAGAATTCTACCACTGAACCACCAATGCTTTAAAGGCTTAAATTGAACATAAAATCCCTGATACCATTTATTTTTTTTCCTTTTCCCTGGCAAAATTAAAATAAATGGCATTTTGCTCCAGATAGGATGTAGAAAGTTGTGACAGAAATCAATTTCATCTTTAAAGAGAAAAAAATTAGATAAACTGAGAAAATCATTTAAAAAAGATAAATGGTTGTTGAGTGCAAATAAGTTTAAACAAACTAAATTCCATAGAGGGGACAGATCCTAAATATTTATACATACATGTGTGTGTATATATGTGTGTGTCTGTGTGTACATGTGTGTGTTTGCGTGTGCATGCTCAGTGGCTCAGTTGTGTCTGGCTCTTTGTAACCCCATGGGCTGTATCCTTCTAGGCTCCTCCGTCCCTGGGATTCTTCAGGCCAGAATACTGGAGCGGGTAGTCATTCCCTTCTCCAGGAGATCTTCTCAGCCCAGGGACTGAACCCACATCTCCTGCGTCTCCTGCATTGGCAAGTGGATTTTTCACCACTGTGCCACCCGGGAAGCCCATACATATGTGTGTGTGTATATATATATATATGTAATAATATATAGTATATGTACATAATGATAATAGCAATGTAACTGAATATTTTTCAAATCACTCAAAAGTGTTATTTTTCTAGCAAAAAAAAAAGCTATTGAAAAATTATTTCTTAATTATTTAGTAAGCTTTTTTTTAACTTTTTATTTTGTATTGGGGTATAGTTGATTAACAGACAACGTTGTGATGACTTCAGGTGAACAGTGAAGGGACTCATCCATATACATGTATATATATCTATTCTCTCCCAGACTCCCCTCTCATCCAGGCTGCCACCTAACATTGAGCAGAATCCCATGTGCTATGTAGTAGGTCTTTACTGGTTATTCATTTTCAATATAGCAGTTTGTACATGTCCATCCCAAACTCCCTAACTATCCCTTCTCCCCATTAACTTAATGTTTTCTAATATTTAAGTTTGTTATTGAAATATAGTTGATTTGTAATATTACATTAGTTTCAGGTATACAATGTAGTGATTCACTACTTTTATAGATTATGTTCCATTTAATGTTATTATAAAATAATGTGGAGAAGGAAATGGCAACCCACTCCAGTAGTCTTGCTTGGACTGTATTTTCCTGTGCTGTTTAAAATTAAGCTTAGACTTTTGCTTGGTATGAAAATATAACTTTTAATTTAGTTGCTGGATATTCATGCCAAGATTGTTGACATTTTTTTTTTCAGCACTTGACATCATTAAAATCGTATCACACAATTTTTGTCAACTTAAATAATGAAAGAGAAAGTATTTTTACTTAATTCTGAAAGTCCAACTCACATACAAGACCATGAGGAACAAACATAAACAACTATGCCACTTGAGAAGCCCTTACACCACTCATAGAAAATATTTACAAAATGAATATTCGCAAGAAAGACATTGAATTGTATAATTTAAAATATTTTGACTTCTTATATGTAGTTTTATGGAGAAGGCAATGGCACCCCACTCCAGTACTCTTGCCTGGCAAATCCCATGGACAGAGGAGCCTGGTGGGATGCTGTCCATGGGGTCCCTAAGAGTCGGACACGACTGAGCGACTTCCCTTTCACTTTTCACTTTCATGCATTGGAGAAGGAAATGGCACCCCACTCCAGTGTTCTTGCCTGGAGAATCCCAGGGACGGGGGAGCCTGGTGGGCTGCCGTCTATGGGGTCACACAGAGTCAGACACGACGGAAGTGACTTAGCAGCAGCAGCATGTAGTTTTATATGCACAAGGGATAAATTGCCCCCCTCTAAAAAAGTTTTCCCTAAGTTAATTACAAAAGTCAGTGATCCAAAAACTCATTTAATAAAATTTCATTTTGGAGCACGCTTTTCCTGGGGACTTCGGGGATCGCCTTGTGCAGTGAGGTCTATCTAGCCTTTGATCTTTAAATAATTACAAAAGTAGTTAATGGATGTCATGAGCTATTTTCGATATTGCAAAATGCAATCATACTACTGCTGGGCTTTCCCTCCCCACAATGTGCACAGTTTTATAGGTCTTTCTTCCATAAAAACAGGGCATCAAATTGTTGCTTAATTACCTGATGAAATTGACATGTCCTTCTGGCCCAATTACCTACCTTACCCTGTGCCTTTTACCATTTCACCCGTTTTTGTGTCACCACCATTTCTAATTCTCCTTAGAGGTTTGTCAGAATTAAAAAAACAAACAAACAGAAAATGAAACATTTAACTATTGTTCACTAAGTGATTTTTCTAGACACAATATTTTGGAACACAAAGTTCACGGTTAAAAATTATTAGCAGAAGAGCTCAGTAGTGAAAATGTTTCAACTGTTTATCTGGTTTAACATTCTACAGAGGTCTAAAGAGGTCAAATGCATTTTCCAAGGTCATGCAACTGGTTAATGACAGAGGCAGGACTGTTCCCAATTTCTAACTAAAACCTGTCATGCTCTTCATTAGTACTGTCCTCAGAGTGGACAGCATTAAATGCTGTGCCGTAAGTGGCACGAAGGTCATTTTCTGCGGGTGGAGGTGAGTGGCTGTCTTCACCGCCTAAGGCATGTGAGAGCTACTTCACCCTGAGCTCGTACTCCAGGGCACAGTCGTCAGCCCAGACACAGCAGAAGACTGCGAAGCAAAATACTGCTGCAGCATTTTTCACAGAGCCCTGGAAAAAAGCTGGCGTTGTCCGTGACTGCTGAGTTGTGCTGTGATGATAGTGGTTTGCAAATGATGTCCCCAAGGCACTGCAGGTCTCCAGGATACAATATGCAGGATCAACGAGTTATTATATTTGGAACACTTGCAGCATTTACTGCATATGATAGCATTCTAAGGTGACAATATGGCAACTCAACAACCAAACACAGTTGTTTAATTGGACTTGAAGACTTCTGGAATACAATTTAAATGAAGACTAAAGGCCTAGAGTCATAATGCTTGTTTTTATAGTTTATACTTGTTATAATAGCTTTACTTTTGCCTCATCAAGACTTTGTTGACTATTATGGTATGGCTTTCCTTGATGTTTTTTTTTTTTTTACTTCTTTGAACTACTGAGTTCATTAAAATAATCAATTCATCATTTATGCATTCATTTAATATGTTCATGGAGCATTTACTATGGGCCAGATTTATGCTAGATACTGGCAAAAAAACCAGACATAAATTGTAGAGACTATAGACCTTATATTACAAGTAAATAAAAATTACCAATTGATAAGTGCTTCTTAAGGAAGGGGATGGTGATATCACAGTTTATTAAAGGCAGATTTGATGAAATTGGGGATAACAGAAAAGGGTATCTTCAGGAAGAGATGATTAAACAAAAGTCTGAAAAAATAGCCTTTAAATAAGTAAAAAAAGCAGAGAAGGGGCTTTCAGGCAGCACAGCATGTGCAAAGGCCCTGTGCCGAGAGGGTGGTTCAGTGAAATGAAGATCAGTGTTACTGAAGTGCGGACAAGTTTGGAAGCTGTTAGATGAGATTGATGTGAATTAAGACCAGGTCATGAATGATTTATAGGCAGTGTTAGGCATCTTGGCTTTATTCAGAGGGCTGTTGAAAGTATTGAAGGAGGTGGGGTGATCAAGGCTTATGTTTTGGAAAATCTTTCTATATTGTGAGGAGAGAACAGATCAGAGCGGCAAGAAGGAGGTACAGTGGACCACCCCCGCCCCTTATTGATGGGGACTACATTCTAAGACCCCTGGTGGATACCTGAAATCTAAGATTGTACTGAGCCCTATATATGCTAAGGTTTTTCCTATATATACATACCTATGATAAAGATTAATTTATAAATTAGGCACAATATGAGATTATCCATAAGTTCATTTTCTATGTTCGTGAGTCTATTTCTGTTTTGTAAATAAGTTCATTTGTCTCATTTTTTTAGATTCCACATGTAAGTGATATCATAGGATATTTGGCTGACTTTACTTAGTATGATAATCTCTAGGTCCATTCATATTGCTTCAAATGACATTATTTCATTCTTTTTTATGACTAATATTCCCCTATAAATATGTGTGTGTGTGTGTGTGT
>SJYT01047906.1:333882-373168 GCA_006410635.1 Cephalophus harveyi | reverse complement strand
TAGTACAGCCACTATGGAGAACAGTGTGGAGATTCCTTAAAAAACTGCAAATAGAACTGCCTTATGACCCAGCAATCCCACTGCTGGGCATACACACCAAGGAAACCAGAATAGAAAGAGACACATGTACCCCAATGTTCACTGCAGCACTGTTTATAATAGCCAGGACATGGAAACAACCTAGATGTCCATCAGCAGATGAATGGATAAGAAAGCTGTGGTACATATACACAATGGAGTATTACTCAGCCATTAAAAAGAATTCATTTGAATCAGTTCTAATGAGATGGATGATGAAACTGGAACCTATTATACAGAGTGAAGTAAGCCAGAAAGGAAAACACCAATACAGTATACTGACACATATATATGGAATTTAGAAAGATGGCAATGATGACCCTGTATGCGAGACAGCAAAAGAGACACAGATGTATAGAACGGACTTTTGGACTCTGTGGGAGAGGGAGAGGGTAGGATGATTTGGGAGAATAGCACTGAAACGTGTATACTATCATGTAAGAACGAAGCACCAGCCTATGTTCGATAGAGGATACAGGATGCTTGGGGCTGGTGCACGGGGATGATCCAGAGAGAGGATATGGGGTAGGAGGTGGGAGGGGGATTCAGGATTGGGAGCTCATATACACCCATGGTGGATTCAGGTCAATGTATGGCAAAACAAATACGGTATTATAAAGTAAAATAAAGTAAAAATAAAATTAAAAAAAAAATATGACTCATGTCAATCAGAAAAATTTTTTAGAAGCAGTATGTGGTCCTGATTCTTTTCAGTATACCAAAATATTTACTCGTTATTTAATATGGAGTTGGCTCCAGCATCACAAAAGAAGTTGTGAATAAGCAAGAATCTCGGTGAATTAATGCCAGTGATATAGACACTCATTTTTAAAAGAAGATCATTATTTAGACTTTTTATTGTAAAAAATTTCAGAAAAGTAAAGTAATAAAATATACCCATCACTTAGTTACAGGAAAGTCTGCTCCAAACAACCCCAGTGGCTTCACAGTGGCCTTGAAATCAATAAAATAACCTGCTATATGTTCAACATAAGTTGGTAAGAAGATCAGGGCTATAATTTGTATCTCATTTAGGCATCACTTGGGGGTCCAGGCTGACAAAGACTCCATAATGTTATGATACCTGAATCGAAACAAGAGGCTTCTGGGCTTCTTGTGGGACAGGCTAAAAGCAATCTGGAGACATGATACAGGTGATTAAATGTTTGCCCCTGAACTACTTCATTATTTCTGCCCACTTTCCTTTGGCAAGATCTAATTTTCTTTGCCAACCACTCTTAGGTTAACTTCAAGAACATCAGTTCAGTTCAGTTCAGTCGCTCAGTCGTGTCTGACTCTTTGCGACCCCATGAATCACAGCACGCCAGGCCTCCCTGTCCATCACCAACTCCCGGAGTTCACTCAGACTCATGTCCATTGAGTCAGTGATGCCATCCTGCCATCTCATCCTCTGTCAGCCTCTTCTCCTCCTGCCCCCAATTCCTCCCAGCATCAGAGTCTTTTCCAATGAGTCAACTCTTCTCATGAGGTGGCCAAAGTACTGGAGTTTCAGCTTTAGCATCATTCCTTCCAAAGAAATCCCAGGNGTGTCCGACTCTTTGTGACCCCATGAATCGCAGCACGCCAGCCCTCCCTGTTCATCACCAACTCCCGGAGTTCACTCAGACTCACGTCCATCGAGTCCGTGATGCCATCCAGCCATCTCATCCTCTGTCGTCCCCTTCTCCTCCTGCCCCCAATCCCTCCCAGCATCAGGGTCTTTTCCAATAAACAACCAACAAGTGGGTGAAACAATGTTCGATTTTATTACGGTGGTCTGAAAATTTCCTGTGGCTTGAAACAGTCAGCTAGCTCACTGGTAAAAAGATCTGGATTCTGTGAGGATCTAGTTCAACTGTCTCCATATTTTTTTTAACAATGTCTGGAATAAAATTTTAAGGTGGGATTACTGAATCTTGGCAACAGGCAACTATTACTTGCTGCAGATAGAATGCCTTTGTTTCAATTGTTCCACCATAGAAGAACCTGGATTAGTAATGAGGAAAATTGTTCATGTAAAATGTTTTAAACTCTCAAAAGTATTCTATTTAAAATTGGTTGGCTTCAAAATTGTTCACTGATTGGAGCATTCATATGAACTAACAAAGTTTGTAGGAATTTCTTAATTTAATCAGAATAAGCAACTCACACAAGGGCCCCAAATAAAAACTATTAATGAGCCTATCAATAAATTACCCTAATTGGCCACTTATCTGGATGGTGAGATTTAAAATAAAAATCATTTAAGAACAATAGATATGATTTATAAAATCACTAGAGCTGACAGATTCTGAGGCTTATCCTTAAGTCCTCCTTTTAGGCAAAGTTGTGTTTATTTTGCTATCATTATTGTTCAAAACATCTTTCTTTCTAAAACCCTGAAAACTAATTTTTTAATTTATTTCATTCTCCCTCCCCTGCCTCCTTCCCATCTTTCCTCTCTACTTTCCTTCCTTAATCTCCTGTAGCCTGAACAATAGGCTGAAAGTGAAAGAGGAGAGTAAAAAACAACATTCAGAAAACTAAGGTCACGGCATCTGGTCCTATCACTTCATGGCAAATAGATGGGGAAACAGTGACAGATTTTATTTTGGGGGGCTCAAAAAAATGCAGATGGTGACTGCAGCCATGAAATTAAAAGACACTTGCTCCTTGGAAGAAAAGTTATGACCAACCTAGACTTTGGCATAGTCAATAAAGCAGAAATAGATGTTTTTCTGGAACTCTCTTGCTTTTTCCATGATCCAGCGGATGTTGGCAATTTGATCTGTAGTTCCTCTGCCTTTTCTAAAACCAGTTTGAACATTTGGAAGTTCACAGTTCACGTATTGCTGAAGCCTGGCTTGGAGAATTTTGAGCATTACTTTACTAGTGTGTGAGATGAGTGCAATTGTGTGGTAGTTTGAGCAGTCTTTGGAATTTCCTTTGTTTGGGAGTGGAATGAAAACTGACCTTTTCCAGTCCTGTGGCCACTGTTGAGTTTTCCAAATTTGCTGGCATATTGAGTGCAGCACTTTCACAGCATCATCTTTTAGGATTTGAAATAGCTCTACTGGAATTCCATCACCTCCATTTCCTTTGTTTGTAGTGAAAATACAAATAGATGGGGAAACAGGGGAAACAGTGGCTGACTTTATTTTTGCGGGCTCCAAAATCACTGCAGATGGTGATTGCAGCCATGAAATTAAAAGACAGTTACTCCTTGGAAGGAAGGTTATGACCAACCTAGACAGCATATTGAAAAGCAGAGACGTTACTTTGATGACAAAGGTCCATCTAGTCAAGGCTATAGTTTTTCCAGTTGTCATGTATGGAAGTGAGAGTTGGACTGTAAAGAACGCTGAGCACCGAATAATTGATGCTTTTGAAGTGTGGTGTTGGAGAAGATTCTTGAGAGTTCCTTGGACTGCAAGAAGATCCAAATAGTCCATCCTAAAGGAGATCAATCCTGGGTGTTCATTGGAAGGACTGATGTTGAAGCTGAAACTCCAGTACTTTGGCCACCTCATGCAAAGAGCTGATTCATTGGAAAAGACCCTGATCCTGGGAAAGATTGAGGGCAGAAAGACAAGGGGACAACAGAGGATGAGATGGTTGGATGGCATCACTGACTCAATTGACATGAGTTTAGGTGGGCTCCGGGAGTTGGTGTTGGACAGGGAGACCTGGTGTGCTGCAGCTCATGGGGTTGCAAAGAGTCAGACACGACTGAGGGACTGAACTGAAGTCACTTCACTTTCTCCTTTACCTGTATTTATCCATAAACCAGAAGGCAAGTAGATAGGCTTCATTAAACTCAGATTAACCATTTTGGACAAGGAACCTCCTAAGGAAAAGTACAAAGTTTGTATTTTTTCACCAAAGAAGAAGCCACTGTGTGGCTGCCCAGTCTCTGTGATGCTAACACAGATCACAGTCAAGTTCTTCCATGGAGTGTTGCCACTGCCCCCTTTCTGACAATGAGCAATCTGTACAGTGATTTTTTGGCATCTTGTCAGTTCCCCACTAAGCCTCACAGAAAAACATTTTAAGAACCAATATTCCATTTGCAATGAAACAAATATCTCTCAGGCAGTGACATTTCAAATACAGAGATATTATGAAAATTAAGCAAGTCAATGTAGAGAACTCGTTGTTTGAACATCTCAAGTCAGCAATGGAAAAAGTCCAAATTCCATGTTAAATGCCTCTCTATCCAATTTTCTTATGTGGTTGTGCTCTAGCTTTTTGTGATACCACAGCTTCTCGGTTTCACTGTTCCCCGCTCTGGCCTCTTCTTCTGCATGTTATTTACAGATTTCTTCCTGATCCTGGGCTTCCCAGGTGGTACTAGTGGTAAAGAACCCACCTGCCAATGCAGGAAACGTAAAAGATGTGGGTTCAATCCCTGGGTGGGGAAGATCCCCTGGAGGAGGGCATGACAACCCACTCCAGTATTCTTGCCTGGAGAATCCCATGGACAGAGGAGCCTGGTGGACTACAGTCCATAGGGTCACACAGAGTTGGTTTGGACCTTGGGGTGCTGACCTAGGTGCTGTCTCTTTGTTCCTGAAGCACCCTCTTGGGAAGATATCATCCACATCATAGCTTTAACTGCAACCTATGTTCTGATAAGTCACACATTTCAGTGTATTAGTCAGAATTCTCTGGAGAAATAGAAACAAGAATCAAAAGAAAGTATAGGAGATATATATAGAGAGAGAAGGAGAAAGATTAGTTATAAGAATTGACCCATGCAAGTATGGAAGCTGAGAAGTGCCAAGATGTGCTGTCTGCAAGCTGGAGATCCAGAAAAGCCAGGGGTGTAAATTACAGTCTGAGTCCAAAGGTCTGAGAATCAGAGGAGCTGATGGTAAAATTCCCATGCCAAGGACAGGAGATTCCATCCCGATTTTGTTCTGTTGAAGCCATCAGTGGATTGGCTGAAGTCCACCTGCATTGGGAAGGGCAATCTGCTTTACTTAGTTTACTGATTCAAATATTAATCTCATCCAGAAACACCCTCACAGATACACCCAGAAATAATGTTTAGCCAGATACTCATGTGCCTTGTGATTCAGTCAAGTTGACACATAAAATTAACCACCACACTCAGTATACCTGACCACTAGGCTAGTACAGTGGCCTCTCCACCTTCAACTTGTTAAAAGCAATGTAGTAACTTTGAAAACTGAACTCATGCTCCAACTTCATCTTTCCAAAAATAGTTCCTTCCAACTGTATGTAACTATTCAGGTGTTTCTCTCAAACTTCCTTCTACTTGTTAGCAGGAAAAAAGTAACCAGGTATCTATTCCATGTTAAATATAGCCTGATACACTCAACCATGGAGACAGTAAAAAGATCAGTGGTTTTCAGGAGCTCGGGGCTAGGGAGCAATGAACAGGCATAGCACGGAGGATTTTTAGGTCAGTGAGGCTATTTTGTATGATATTATAATGACGGATTCATGTCATTATACATTAGTTCAAACCTATGGAATGTACAACACTAAGAACAAACCTTCAGTTCAGCTCAGTTCAGTCACTGAGTCGTGTCCGACTCTTTGCGACCCAATGAATTGCAGTACACCAGGCCTCACTGTCCATCACCAACTCCCGGAGTTCACTCAGACTCACGTCTATCAAGTCAGTGATGCCATCCAGCCATCTCATCCTCTGTCATCCCCTTCTCTTCCTGCGGTGATAATTATGTATCCCTATAGGTTCACTCATTGTAACAAACATATCACACTGATTGGGAATGTTGATCATATGGGTGGCTGTGCTGTGGAGAAGGCAATGGCAACCCACTCCAGTACTCTTGCCTGGAAAATCCCATGGATGGAGGAACCTGGGTGTATGCAGTCCATGGGGTCGCACAGAGTCGGACACGACTGAAGTGACTTAGCAGTAGCAGCAGCTGTGGGGTCAGACAGTACATGGGAAAACTCTATACTTTCTGCTAATTTTACTATGATGTAGCTGCTCTAAAAAATAAAGTCTATTTTTTTAGAATTAAAATATTTTTAGCCCAATCCAATAATTTGAACAGTCCTTCTTTGCCTCTTGGATTACCATCTCTTCCTTTCTGCCAACATGACGTCCAGTGTTGGGAGAGGTCTCCAGAAGTCATGGCAGAAGAAAGAGCTGAGGTTGGCCATGGTAGTCCTCAGTCTCTTCTGGGGTCTGGATCAGTGATCTCCTCTAGATTGTGCCTTAGGTGAATGCCTTTGTTGGCTTCCTAAATTCCTTCTTGGAAAAAAAGAAGGTATTGGGCACAGGATAGAACATAGTCATTCCATAGAGCAGCCTCACCTGGATGACCATGTGCTATCCCACTTCATCTAAAATATAACTAACTGAAAAGAAGGCTTAAAAAGCCCCCAAGACTGAAGAGAAAGGTAATCTGGATTTCAAAGGGATGTGGTAACTTGGTGATATATTTTCTTATCTTCTCAGCATCTTTCCTATCTAAAATCTGATGGAGAGCTGGGCAGTTTTTGTTTTAAATAAAAAACCATGAGACAGAAGTCATCTAGCTTATCTATGCCTTTCCCCCCACAAATAAAACATCTTTGCTATTTATATATGAAAGTAAAAATTCTTACTTAATTCAACTCAATCTTTTTTAAAATAATGCAATATAATGAAGAATGTTTTTATACATATCTGTGGGCTTCCCTGGTGGCTCAGATGGTAAAGAGTCTGCCTGCAATGCAGGAGACCTGAGTTCGATCCCTGGGTTAGGAAGATCCCCTGGAGAAGGAAATGACAACTCACCCCAGTATTCTTGCCTGGAAAATCCCATGGACGGAGGAGCTTGGTAGGCTACAGTCCAAGGGGTCGCAAAGAGTCGGACATGACTGAGCAACTTCACTTTCACTTAGATTCAAGGCATTCATTATTTTAACTTCTTAGCCACCCCACAAGAAAATTGAGACTTGGAAAGGTAATTACCCAAAAACATGTAAGTAAAAAGAGATGGAGCTAGTGTTAAATCCCAGACTTGTTTGATTACCAAGGCTGTACTATCCTCGAATATCCCTTTTCTGATTATAATTTCCCCAAGCTGCTTCTCCCACCAGATGGGCTATCACCTTCATTTGACAGAGCTTGCATGGAGCTGTAACTCCAGGATATCCATTTCTGCCTAAGGTTGTACAATATATCTGTGATCATAATAGCAGTGACTGTTAACCCCTTGTTTGATGGACCTCTCTCAGCAACACTGTGGATATTTGTATTTTAATCCTCATTTTTTAAAATTGGGGAAGTTAAAAGGAAAAAAGTTGCCTTTAGTTCTTTAGCCAGTGAGTCCCAGAGCTGGCGTCTGAGCTTCTGACCTGTGCTGCTTCTGATCACTAACTGTCTTCAACAGCAGTTTTCCAGAGGACAGTAATGTCTCTGCTTAGTGTGAGAGCCCTATGCCTTTGGAATCTGTTCTCACCTTCTATCCTCTGTCTTTATATATTTACTTACCATCTTGTTCCTTCTCTGGCCTTTGCAGTTCTGTATCCCATTTCACTACATTTTGTTTCATTTAACTGATCAGAACATGGAACTCAGTCATATACTTTGCCCTGTGAAATGTTTCTAGAATAGGGTTTTATGGCCCCTCTTGTTTCTAAATCAAATTTATTTTTTAAACTGTTTTAATTACATGATACTTAGAGATTCTTCTTTATATTTCTCTTTTGAAAAATTTAAAATCTACAGAAAAGTTGAAAGAAGAGTACAACAAACACTTGAATATACCTTTTACCAGGTAAAAGGTATGTTCACCAGTTTTTTGCATTTGTTTTTCTAAGTAAATTACAGACATCATGACTCTTCATTGCTAAATGTTTCAACATGTATTCCTTAAGAATGAGAAAATTCTGTCTTCCTATGTATACCCATTGTCACCTCTCAAACCTAAAAACTGGTCCAAAAGATCATTTATACTTAGAATTTCTGAGAATGTCATCCATAGCTTTTTCCTACTTAAAATTCCTATATTGCACTTGGTGATGCCTCTTTCAGTTCAGTTCAGTTCAGTCTCTCAGTCATGTCCAACTCTTTGAGACCCCACGAATTGCAGCACTCTAGGCCTCCCTGTCCATCACCAACTCCCAGAGTTCACCCAAACTCATGTGCATCAAGCCGGTGATGCCATCCAGCCATCTCATCCTCTGTCATCCCCTTGTCTTCTTGCCCTCAATCCCTCCCAGCATCAGGGTCTTTTCCAATGAGTCAACTGTTCACATGAGGTGGCCAAAGTATTGGAGTTTCAGATGCCTCTTTAGTCTCTTTTAATTTAGAACATTATTGACTTTTTTAAAAGAGTTCGACAGGCTAGTTGTCTTGTAGAATGTCTGGATTTCAGGTTTCACTGATTATTTCCTGAGGGTGAGGTTCAGGCTGCATATTTAGGTGAGAATCCTATGTAGGTATTGTCATCTGGGAACTTGCTTTCACATCACATCAGAATTTCACTCTGCCCCATTCTGTTAACTGCTGTGTGATCACTTGACTATGGGAGGTTTGTATTTGCTTTTTTGTTGTCCTGCTAGATTGGCATTCTTTTGATAGAGATGTAAACATTTCTGGTTGTTAAAACACTGGGATATAAAGAAAATAAGACAGCAGTACCATCAAGGGACAAAGATAGCAAACTTAGCTTCATTGAGTGAAGGTTGTATTTGCCACCTCCTGTTAGGTTGGGGGCAGAACAGTGAGGAAAGGAGATGTGAGGATGTGGGATCTACTGTTCCTGCCCACAGCATTGACACCTCCAAGATACCTGTGTTGAGTGACAGTGACTTGAGTAATGAGTATGCTGTGTGTTAAATAGCTTCAGTTGTATCTGACTTTGAGATCCTATAGACTGTAGCCTGCCAGGCTCCTCTTGTCCATGGGATTCTCCAGGAAAGAACACTGGAGTGGGTTGCTCAACCCTCCTCTCGGGGGTCTTCCAGACCCAGGGATCGAACCCACATCTCTTACGTCTCCTGCATTGGTAGGTGGGCTCTTTACCACTAGCACCACCTGGTAATGAGAACACAAAGTAAAGTGAAAGTTGCTCAGTTATGTCCAACCCCATGGACTATACAGTCCATGGAATTCTCCAGGCCTGGATACTGGAGTGGGTAACTGTTCCCTTCTCCAGGGGATCTTTCCAACCCAAGGACTGAACCCAGGTCCCCTACATTGCAGGCAGATTCTTTACCAGCTGAGCCACCAGGGAAGCCCAATGAGAACATGCTCCAAATCAACTTGTCTTTCTCTTAACTTCATCCTCTGCATTGTCATAGCATCCAACAGATTGTGGTAGTCCAGCAGGCTTTCACATTCACTCTCTGGTGTGATACTCCAGTCATCACTGTGGTGATGACAGTTTGATCAGTCTTCACAAAGTGACCTGCCTGGGTCAGGAAACAGAGCTTTGGCAACATCTCAGAAGCCCTCCTCAATTCTTCTCCCAGTTACCTCTCCCTCCCTAAAATTTACTAATACTCTCCTGACTTCTAACACTATAGGATAGCTTTGCCCCTTTCAAAAAAACTTTATGCAGATAGAATTATATAGTGTGTATTTTTTAAGTCTAATTTCTTTTATGCAATATTATGTTTGTAGTTTTTTCCCAAGTTCATTGTCTTCATTGTGTGACCATATCAAGATTAATTGATCAATTAATTGATCTGTTCTACTATTGATAGATATTTGGATTATTTTCAGTTTTTCAGTGTTGTGAGCAACACTGCTATACAAACATTTGTGTACAGGTTTTTTGGGTGGCTGATGTCTTCATTTCCATAGGGGATGTATCTAGGAGCACAATTGCTGGTTATAAGGTATGCATATATCTGTCTTTATCAGTAACTGACAAGTTGATTTCAAAGTAATTGTACTAATTTACAGTCCTACCAACAATGTATGAACATTTCACTTGCTCCATATCCTTGTCCAAACTTTATTTTAAGCTTGAAAGTTTTAGCCATTCTTGTGAGTATATAGTGTCCATTGTAGTTTTAATTTGCGTTTCTCAGATAACTAAGAACATGAGCCAATTGGATATCCTCATTTGTGAAGTCTTTTGTTTTCTTTTCAAACCTCATTTGTGAAGTTTCTAACACATTTTATGACTCTCTTGTTGGTTATGCTGATAGAAATCAAATGTATTGTCAGTCCCTAGCTGTGGGTTGACAATACATTCACCTGGTATATTTTGATGAAGAGACCTTTCTCCTTTCAACATAGTCCAATTGCTGGGAAACTCTTCTTTTGGATGTCAGAGGATGTCTGTGGTTTTCTTGGCCGTCCCTCTGGGCCTGGCAGCTTCGTGAGACTTTATCTAATGATAGAGAAAACCATTTGTAGACAGCTTTCCTCTTATCAGGAGAAGAAACAGATCACTCTCAGTAGTATAAGTGAATTCCCTTATATTATACTTACAAATCAGGTCACATCTCCCCTGCTAGCTGCAAGGGAATCCACGAAAGTGAGCATCTATTTTGTTCCTATTTCTATATTCTGAGAAGCCAAGAGGGAAGGAATTAGAAATAGTTGTTAGGAGTCCAATGGGCCTGGTCTACACAAGAAAAGAATTGAGTGCTAGGGCTTTCTGCTATTATTGGCAAGTGGAAGTCATGTTATTTGCTCCTCCTCTCATTGAAAGGTGTTGATTATCTGTCAAGTTGAGTCGTTAAATGAATTCCACTGAAATTGCATTATGAAACTGGGATATTAAGATGGGTGACATGACTGATAAAAGTGAAATGGGTATGAAAATACCTCCATATGGAATCTCCATATGTGCATCTGTTTTAATGTAAATTTTCACATATAAGCCTTTTTAATATGAACAAATACAAACTTAACATTGGTCATCCTAAAAGGATCACATTAGAAGAGGGAAGCCTTAAAATTTTTCTTCCTATACTTCTATATTTCTCTTATATTTTTATAACTTGAAAAATATTGTGAAAATTGATACATTTGCATCATGTTAGAATCTAATCTCATTTACCAAGGATAAACTGCTTTGGTTCACCACTGTTAGTTTAACGTTGCCTTCATTTCTGAAATTACCCACTGTTGTAAAAAAATTAGAAACAGACTTCCCTGGTGATCCAGTCTTTAAAGAATCTGTCTGCCAATGCAGGGGACACAGGTTTGATCCCTGGTCAGGGTAGATTCCACATGCCACGGGGCAACTAAGCCCATGCACCACAAATGTTGAGCCTGTGCCCTAGAGCCCATGCTCCACAATAAGAGAAGCCACCGTAATGAGAATCCCATGCACAACTAGAGAGTAAGCCTTCCTTGCTGTTACTAGAGAAAGCACATGTGCAGCAACTAAGACCCAGCACAGCCAAAAATAAATAAATAAATATTTTAAAAAATAGCAGGTTTTTGGAGTGGATAAACCACATAGGAGGTACCTTAGCTTTATACTTACTATGCAAAGTTAAATAATTACTTATAGGCTGAATGGTCTCATGTGCATATGCTGATGTTCTAAATCCTGACGCCTCAGAATGTGACTGCGTTTGAAGATAGGGCTTTTATAGAGGAAACAAGGTTAAAATGACGTTATTAGAGTGGATGCGAATCCAATATTACTAATATTGGATTAGTAATGGTTAGTAACTGGTTTCCTTACCTGAAAAGGAAATTAGGACACAGACATGGACAGAGAGGACCATGTGAAGCTGCAGGGAGAAGATGCCATCCACAGGACAAGAAGAAGGGCCTCAGAAGAAACCAACCTTGTTGGCACATTGACTCAGACTTCAGCACCTAAAACTGTGAGAGAATAAATTTCTGCTGTTTAGTACACTCATGCTTTAGTATTTGTTATGCAACCTGCCCTAGTAACTAATGCAGTTACCTAATATTCATATATGGTATACTTTCAGTCCTTTATTTCCATCTTTACTGAGTTATGAAAGAAAGTGAAGTCACTCAGTCATGCCTGACTCTTTGAGGCCCCATGGATAGTAGCCTGCACCAAGCTCCTCTGTCCATGGGATTTTCAAGGCAAGAGTACTAGAGTAGGTTGCCATTTCCTTCTCCAGGGAATCTTCCCAACCCAGGGATCGAAGCCAGGTCTCTCACATTGTAGACAGATGCTTTACCGTCTGAGCCACCAGGGAAGTCCAATTGACAAAATTATAATATTTTTAAAGTATACAATGTAATGATTTGATATTCAAAAACATTTTAAAAGGATTCCCACCATCAAGTTCATTAACACATCCATCACCTTTCATATATACCTTTTTATTTTTTTGGTGAGAACAATTAAGTTCTACTCTCTTAGCAAATGTCAATTACACATTATAGTATTTTTAACTGTAGTTAAAAATTATTAACTATTCTAATGAATCACATTATTCATTGGATCCTCAGACTTTATTCCTCTTATAACTGAAAGCATGTTCCCTTTTATCAGCCTCTATCTATATCTCCCAACCTTCATTCCCAAACAACCACTTTTCTACTCTCTGTTTCCGTGCATTCAACTTTGGTATGTCTTCATCCTAGTGGGATGATAAAAGAGAAAGTATGGCCTCATACTTACACCTAATTTTTTGTTTAATGTTTTAGCTTTCAACTTGATAAACTCTTTCGTAAGTCCTTTCACTGTCAGGATAAATCAGTGAAGTAAAGTAAAGCAAGTGTTCTTGCCTTACAAATAACGAAACTGAGATACCTACCGAATAAGATTCAACGAAAGTCACATAATGTGTGAGGGGCAAACTGAGACCAGATTTGGAGATTTAGTCATCTAGACCAGTAGCCCTTTCCATTGACCATTTCCATTCTATCAAATGGAATATTTAATGACAACTATTTCAAACAGGGCTTATTTCCAAGTATGTCAAAGCCACTCAGCAAATGCATATTGAGCATGTGTGTGTGTATGTGTGTGTGTGTGTATGTCTTTCTTAGGACCTGAGCAGACAGTGATAGAATGTGGTGTCTGTTTTTGAGGAGCATGCTGTCTAGATGTGTTGACTGACATCTAAACAAGCAATATTTTATGCAATGTGAAAAGTACTATAACAACAGTATGAGCAAAGCATCATAGCAACACCATTGAGGAGGACTTCACAGGTATAGACTTTGTGCTGGGCTTGAAGAAAGTGAAGAACTTATCAGATGGTGGTCTGGTTTCCAGCAAAGGAACTTCACTCAGGGAGTCCAGAGCTGTGGGAGGTGAAGACTAGAACCTGGTGGCTGGAAAACTAAACGGAGGACAATGGTGGGGGTTGGGGGCTAGAAGAGGGGTGACAGTTCTAAAGAGCATGTGAGGGACTTTGGCCTTTGCCATAGCAGATGTTCTCAGATTATTGCATTTCTTTTACGAGGTAAAGAGTTAATAGCTGTCATAAGACTGTTGAATTTTTTACTAAGTAAAAACCAAACTACTATCATCTGAAATTAACATCATTTTTATAAGGAATAATGCCAAGAATGTAGGTGGGTCATATATCTACTAAAAAAAAAATAGTTGAATACATTAAGCTTTATGAAAAAGTCACCATATTCTTCACTTTTCACTAATTTCACCACAACAGAGTTGGGGGAGGCCACCCTACAGATCACATTTCTCAGACTTTAATGGGGATATGTGAATCACCTGAGGATCTTGTTAGAATGCAGATTCTAATTCTGGGTGGAGCTAAGAGTCCATGATTCTAGAAGCTTCTATGTCAAGTCCTTGCTGCTGGAGTCTCGAACACACTTGAGTAGCAAAAATTAGTCTACACAGCAAGATTGGCTTGACTGCATTTGTATTTTATAAAGGTAAACCAGAAAACTATGTGTGAAATTGGTTGCAAATGAATTGCTACTGCAGTTAATCATACAACAAAAGTTCTGCAGACATTTGTCCCATACATTATGAAAAATTACTGTAAGTTAGCTTTCTGGTCCTCTGATTCATTGCAGGAATTCTTCAAATGGCAAGAACTCCTCAAAGACTTGCAAAAAATTACATTCTTTGAGTGCACTATATATGTTTCCCCTATTTAATAGTTTGGTCTTACTATAGAAATGGAATTTAGCAAAATTCTTACACGTTGTATATTTCAAGAAGAGAGCATCTACAGCCAAAAATAAAATGATTTAAAAATAGTATAAATTGAAACAGCAGTAGTTGATTTGGTGCTATCTTTTCTCAGGGATAAAAGACCAGCAATGATTGAGTCCTGTACATGGAGAACAGATTGTTCCATGTGAGGCCTATTAGAAGTTAAGTCCAAAGCAGATGTTTTTGAAGATTCTGTTACCATTATAGACAAGCTGTTCTCATTTTGTAGAAAAACAAATATGTAATAATAAATTATCATACTTACCTTAATGACTTAATAATGATTCTTTAGTAAACATTCACAAAAAGGGATAGGAAGTTTAAAAATGTACTATTTAAAATAATATTTTTATTACATTAGAAGTCTAACACATACTGAGCAATAACAGATGATGAATCTTACAAATATCTTACACTTATTGGGAAGGCTGCTGGAACCCAAGGCATAAAACAGCAAAAGAGAATGACTTTGGGGTAGTTGTCATTTTCAAGAAGCTCTAAGTTCAGAGACCAGATGCTATTCTTTAAAAGATTAATTTGGAGATGCTCCCCATAAAATCTTTAATAGGTGATTATTTTTCCAAAGCTATTTGAACTCTAGCCCTCAGAGAACTTACAATTTTTAAAGGGGGTCTTAATATTCTTTGGGCTTCCCTCATAGCTCAGTTGGTAAAGAATCTGCCTGCAATGCAGGAGACTCTGGTTCAATTCCTGGGTCAGGAAGATCCCCTGGAGATGGGATAAGCTACCCAATAGCCTAACCAGTTCAGTATTCTTGGGCTTCCCTTGTGGCTCAGCTGGTAAAGAATCTGCCGGCAATGCGGGAGACCTGGGTTCGATCCCTGGGTTGGAAAGATCCTCTGGAGAAGGGAAAGGCTACCCACTTCCATACTGTGGCCTGGAGAATTCCATGGACTGTATAGTCCATGGGGTCGCAAAGAGTCAGACACGACTAAGTGACTTTCACTTAATATTCTTTGGTCTTTTATCCCATAATCGGATACCCAATACTTGAATAACTCCTGATGGATTCAAAGCTCAATGTTATGTAGTTCCCAATGCCTCAATAAATTTCGCTTAGTGATACAGCCTTTCCCCAAGCCCTGGGAGAGACTTAGGCAGACCCATGACTCTCCTTCTCAGTTTAGTAACAGACAGTATTGGGCACCTTGTGAAACTAACCCAGCCCCAGTTCTAAAATATAGTATAGGCATTCAAAATCAGTTCAGTTCAGTCGCTCAGTCGTGTCTGACTCTTTGTGACCCCATGAATCGCAGCACGCCAGGCCTCCCTGTCCATCGCCAACTCTCGGAGTTCACTCAGACTCATGTCCATCGAGTCAGTGATGCCATCCAGCCATCTCACCCTCTGTCGTCCCCTTCTCCTCCTGCCCCCAATCCCTCCCAGCATCAGAGTCTTTTCCAATGAGTCAACTCTTCGCATGAGGTGGCCAAAGTACTGGAGTTTCAGCTTTAGCATCATTCCTTCCAAAGAAATCCCAGGGTTGTTCTCCTTCAGAATGGACTGGTTGGATCTCCTTGCAGTCCAAGGGACTCTCAAGAGTCTTCTCCAACACCACAGTTCAAAAGCATCAGTTCTTCAGCACTCAGCCTTCTTCACAGTCCAACTCTCACATCCATACATGACTACTGGAAAAACCATAGCCTTGACTAGATGGACCTTAGTCGGCAAAGTAATGTCTCTGCTTTTGAATATGCTATCTAGGTTGGTCATAACTTTTCTTCCAAGGAGTAAGCATCTTTGAAATTCATGGCTGCAGTCACCATCTGCAGTGATTTTGGAGCCCCCCCAAATAAATTCTGACACTGTTAAAATAGTTGACAATTTTAAAATATTTATATTACCTATAAATATTATGCACTAAAAGCTTGGCTAGTGAGAAGAAATAGAAGGAGGAATAAATAGGGATGTGTGTATATCTTTATAATTCAAAAATACTGAGGAGTTTTGAACTGAGGTCCTAAAATACACCTTAAACAAAATTACAAAGAAAGTCCCAATTGGTTCATCAAGTATATGAAGAGCAGTTATACCTCTACCTCTGTGCCCCCTATACAGAGCAGTGGTCTTTATGTGTGGTCATCATGTCCAGGATGTTACAAGATTATCCTCCTTGAAAAGAGAACCCTCTTACACTGTTGGTGGGAATGCAACCTAGTACAGCCACTATGGAGAACAGTGCGGAGATTCCATAAGAAACTGGAAATAGAACTGCCTTACGACCCAGCAATCCCACTGTTGTGCATAAACACTGAAGAAACCAGAACTGAAAGAGACACGTACCCCAGTGTTCATCGCAGCACTGTTTATAATAGACAGGACATGGAAGCAACCTAGATGTCCATCAGCAGATGAATGGATAAGATAGCTGTGGTACATATACACAATGGAGTATTACTCAGTCATAAAAAAGAATACATTTGAATCAGTTCTAATGAAGTGGATGAAATTGGAGCCTATTATACAGAGTGAAGTAAGCCAGAAAGAAAAACACCAATACAGTATACTAACGCATATATATGGAATTTAGAAAGATGGTAACGATAACCCTGTATATGAGACAGCAAAAGAGACACAGATGTATAGAACAGTATTTTGGACTCTGTGGGAGAGGGCGAGGGTGGGATGATTTGAGAGAATGGCACTGAAACATGTATATTATCATATGTGAAATGAATCGCCAGTGGAGGTTTGATGCATGATACAGGATGCTCGGGGCTGATGCACTGAGATGACCCAGAGGGGTGGTATGAGGAGGGAGGTAGGAGGGGGGTTCAGGGTGGGGAATACATGTACACCCATGGTGGATTCATGTTGATGTATAGCAAAACCAATAAAATGTTGTAAAGTAATTAGCCTCCAATTAAAATAAATAACTTTATATTAAAAAAATAAAATAAAAATAAAAAGAATGTGTGTATATATATACACACACACACACACATACCTATCACTGAATAACTTTGCTGTGCAGCAGAAGTTAACACACTGTAAATCAACTATTCTTCAATAAAAAAATATTGATAAAGAGTAAAAAAAAAGATTATGCTCCTTGATGCAGGGAAAATATTGGAATTTCTTTTTACATTTATTTCTCTAAAATCAGTCACATAAAACTTCATTATCATTTAATGCTTTGACTCTAGTACATGTACTGAGTGTGAGTGTGTGTGATGTGGATGGAGAGACAGATAAATGGATGGATGGATGTACTTTTTCTTGGTATAGCTAGAACTGTGTGATAAACAAATGAAAGTTGGAAATCTCTGGTCTAAAATACTAGGACAGTTTTCCTTTGCATTTTCAGAGACTTGTCAGGTGACTTAATTTATTCAAATTGTCCGTAAGGGGTGTAATATCAAATAATTTTTATCTTTTTTTACATAAAATTTATTTTTATTGAGATATAATTGACATATAACATTGTATTAGTTTTAAATGTACAAGGTGAGAACAATTTTTAGATGGAAAAATCAGAAACACTAGCAATAATACATGGTGGTACTTTAGTTGCTAAGTCATGTCTGAGTCTTTGCCTCAAATCTGTGGGTAACAGATAAGCCTGGAAAAATTAGTATTGGCCAGAATGTTGAGTGCCAAATAAAGGAGTTCAGCTTTTATTATTTATTAACAAGAGGACCTACTGAGGTTTTAAAAAAGTGAGTGGAGGTCAATCTGCAACAGTGGGCATGAGGTATGTATATATGTCTGGGCTTAGTCCCTCAGTTGTGTCCAGCTCTTTGTGATCCCATGGACAGTAGTCTGCCAGGCTCCTCTGTCCATGGGGGTTCTCCAGGCAAGAATACTGGAGTGGGTTGCCATGCCCTCCTCCAGGGGATCTTCCTAACCCAGGGATCGAACCCAGGTCTCCTGCATAGCTGGCAGATTCTTTACCATCTGAGCCAGCAGGGAAGCCCTTGTGTATATATATGTATATTGTATAATATACTATATATAGTATATACACAACACACACATATATATGTGTACATTTTTATTGAGATATAATTGACATATAACATTGTATTAGTTTTAAATATATAACATGAGAACAATTTTTAGATGGAAAATCAGAAATACCAATAATAATACATGATGGTGGTTTAGTGTGTGAATACAAACACACACACATATACATATAGATGTATATATACACAGAGACATGTGTGTGTGTGTGTGGTGTGTGTATATACTATATATAGCATATTATGTAATATAAGCACATAGTAAAGAAGATTTGGGAGTTAAGGGACTGCTGTAGCACCCCACCGGAGAAGGCAATGGCACCCCACTCCAGTACTCTTGCCTGGAAAATCCCATGGATGGAGGAGCCTGGTAGGCTGCAGTCCATGGGGTCGCTAAGAGTTGACATGACTGAGCGACTTCACTTTCACTTTTCACTTTCATGCATTGGAGAAGGAAATGGCAACCCACTCCAGTGTTCTTGCCTGGAGAATCCCAGGGACGGGGGAGCCTGGTGGGCTAGCATCTATGGGGTCGCACAGAGTCGGACACGACTGAAGTGACTTAGCAGCAGCAGCAGCACCCCACAGACATGAGGCAAATAGGATAAACCAAGAGGATAATATACTTACTGTCCTTTTTCTTTTTTTCTTTCTTCTTTCTGCCTTTTAAAACACCACTAGTTTGAATAAAAGGCAGTGTGGACCATAGTCAGGAACATGGCTCCTGAAATCACATCCTGACTCTGCTACCTGCCAGTTCTGTGAGCTTAGGCAGGTGTGATGGTTAATTTTATGTCAGGTGACTGGCCACGGGGTGCCTAGATTAAACATGATTCTGGCTGTATTTGTGAGGGTATTTCTGGAGGAGGTTAACATTTGAATCCATGGACTGGGTAAAGCAGGTTGCCCTTCCCCATGTGCAGGGCCTCATCCAATTTGAGGTCCTGACTATAACAAAAGGTAGAGGAAGGGAGAATCCTTTCCCTCTCTCTCTCTCTCTCTGCCTTATTGCTTGAGCTGGGACATCTCATCATTTTTTTCTGCCCTCGGACTGAGATTTGCACCATCTGCTCTCCTGGTTCTCAGGCCTTTGCACTCAGATGGTTATACAACTGGCTTGGCTTTCCTGGCTCTGCAGCTTACAGAAGCAGATTGTGGGCCTCTCAGGCCCCATATTTACATGAGCCAATTCCTCATAATAAATCTCAATCTCTCTCTCTCAATAGATGGAGAAGTAGATATAGATATCCTTAAATGCTATTGGTTTTGTTTCTCTAAACACACTTAACTAATACAGCTGGTTAAGTTCACACTTCCCTGATGGACACAAGAGCTCTCAGAAGTATAGACAGTACTGTTCACACTGTGTTGAAACCCAGCACTCCCACATCCTTACTCTGACCAGCTATATTTCCTAAGGCAAACAATTTCTGTCACTACAGGCAGAATATTCCTCTGAATGAAGTTTCAGAATCTGCTGTCACCAAACCCTGGTTTCCCCGTCACTTTGTTCTTCAGTCATGTGGGAGTGAGGAAGTGGGGTGGGGATGAGAAAGAGGGGCGGGGATGAGAAAAGACGGTGCAGAGGAGATGCTGCCTGTGTTCCCAACTTGACACACACAATAATTTTGTACGTTTAAAGCCTTGAGTTCGTATAAAGGCATGCTCAGGAATATGACCTGTTATTAGTTCTCTATTATGCTTTCATCAAAAACACATATTACTGTATTTTTAAGGCAGAGCTCAATTTTGGCACCCTGTTCGTGTTTCTTAGGCATCAGAGAAATTGGCAAAAATGTTAGGCAGTGACAAACAAAAAGTAGTAGGTTCTAGTAATTGCTTGTATTTCCTTCTGCTTAGCCATTGTTTATTGCTTTCATCAGTTATTATATTACACTTTTCTCCATCACTGAACATTTTGGCCTGAAGTTAATTTACCTTCAAATTCAGTGAACACAAGAGTGACACTTTCTGCATTTCTGCTTTATTGCATGACTCTAAAGAGGTGCTAAGATGATTCCTTCTACCTAGCGAAAACACATTTTCTGTGTGTTTTGCAAGCTTTAGGCCTAATTTGCATATTCATAGCAAGGCAATTATCTTGATTTTTTTTGAAAAAGATGTTCATTTACAATATCAAAAATTTCAGAATCTTTTCACTTGAATTATCAACATAATTATCACAATTTTGCACAGCAGTGATCTAGATGTGATCTCAGTTGCCACTTGGCCTACAGTACAAAAGCAACTACAAATCACAGAAGCAAAACATCATTTACTGTGACATTTATCCTACTTTGTAGAAGACTAAGAATAGGTTCACTCCAATCCACCTTCTCAGGAACCCTGGTTGGCTCAATTCATTACTGGTGAAGCGTCCAGAAAAATGCTGATGCATGTGGGCATGTCAGAGCTTTTCAGCTAAATTTCACACTTGTATTTTTCATATTGTATGGTGACATGATTTTAAGGAGAGAAGAGAAGCGATCTTATGAACTGCCTGCTGGAAAAGGCTGGTTGTATGGCAACTTAGCAGTTCTGGGTAAGTTCCGAGAAGGAAAACTGCTGCACGACCTCTCTGATTCTGTGCCCAGGTGAGCCAGCCTCCTGTCCCATCAACTTCCTGGAGTTGCCCCCTTCTCCTGCCAGGAGCCTCCCTGTGGGTTTTTTCTTAGCAGGTTCAGTTCAGCACTGCCATGTTTTCTAACCTTTCTCCCCATCCTCTGAAAACTGGAGAATTCAGTGCACGCCTGGGCAGGTCTAGGGGACCTGCTGGGAGAAGCTCTGAGTCCAGACTTCAAGAGTAAGTGGAAGTGGGTGACTCCGGAGCACCCTTAGGAAATTTCCAACCTGGCAACATGGATGCGTGAAGATGCTCTGTACTTTTAATCTGCACCCAGGTCAGGCACAAGGGCAGCTCAGGGCTGTAGCAGAGGTCAGCATCAGTGACTGTCCGGGCACAGGGAGAGCGCACACTGTCTGCTCACATTTGCCCAGTGGGTTGTGGGGCTCCTGGGATGAGCCCACACCCCAGCCCCACGTGACTTCAACCCAGCCCCCCTCCCCAAAACTCCGGAGAACTCTGCGCGTGTGTCCACCCACAGCATCCTTTTCTGTTCACCCTTTGCGCTCTGACCATGAATCTCTCTCCCTGATTCATCCTGGCCTTCCCCAATTCTTTCCCTTCACCCTTGCCCACCTGCTCTCCTGACCACACATGTGAATTTGTTTTTCAGCAGGCAGTTAGGAGACTGAGACTGTGTTTTCCTCTAGCCATCCCTAAGTGAAATCAGGGGTAATTTTTCAAACCAGGAACTCAAAAGTCCTTAGACAACAGGTTCTACACTTACTTTTGAATTTTATTTCTTACCAATCTTCTGTCTTTTAAAATTTATTTATTTTTAATTGGAAGATAATTGCTTTACAATATTGTTTTTGGTTTCTGCCATACATCAACCAAATACAGTATCATAAAGCAATTATCCTCCAATTGAAAAGGAAGCAACCTAGATGTTCACTGGCATATGAATGGGTAAGGAATTTATGGAACATACACACAATCGATTATTATTTAGCTATAAAATGGAATGCATTTGAATCAGTTCTACGGAGGTGGATGAACCTGGAACCTATTATACAGAGTGAAGTAAGTCAGAAAGAGAAAGACAAATACTGTATATTAACTGCATATATATGGAATTTAGAAAAATGGTAGCAACAATCCTACATGCAGGGCAGCAAAGGAGACACATGTAAAGAAAATACTTGGGAGATGAGGATGGGATGATTTGAGAGAATAGCACTGAAACATGTTCATTACCATTTGTAAAACAGATGACCAGAGCAAGTCTGATGCATGAAGCAGGGCACCCAAAGCCGGTGCTCCGGGACAACCCAGAGGAATAGGGTAGAGAGAGAAGGGAGGGGAGTTCAGGATGGGGTTGGGGGGAACACATGTATACCTGTGGCTGATACATGTTGATGTGTGGCAAAAACCATCATAATATTGTAAAGTAATTATCCTCCAACTAAAATAAATTAATTGGGAAAAAGAAAAGGTTTCTGCCATACATCAACGTGCTTCCCAGGTGGCACTAGTTGTAAAGATCCCATCTGCCAATGCAGGATACATAAGAGATACCAGATCCTGGGTTGGGAAGATCACTTGGAAGACAGCATCGCAACCCACTCCAGTATTTTTGCCTGGAGAATCCCATGAATAGAGAAGCCTGGCAGGCTATAGTTCATAGAGTTGCACAGAGTCACACACGACTGAAGCAACTAACATGCTTGCATCTGTCAACATGAATCAGCCATAGGTATATATATGTCCCCTCCCTCTTGAATCTTCCTCCCACCTCCCACTCATCCCACCCCTCTAGGTTGTAAGAGGGCACCAGATGTGAGCTCCCTGCATCATACAGCGAATTCACACTGGCTACTTTATATATGGCTTATCAATCTTCTAAATGAATTCACTTCTTCAGGGATCAAGAATACCTGCACTGCTACTCAGCTCTTCTCTGAGGTCCAAGTGCTAATGCCCCTTGCAGCCCATTCTTTTCTTGCTGGGATGTCCCCCAGGTCCTTGCTACGGCTGCAGTCTACCCTTCAGCTTCTCTTGCAGGCATACTTTTCCCCATACATTCTACCTCTTGGTAATGTCTACTGGCTGTTTCCACTTTTAGTGTCTTGGTCTTTCCATCACAAGCAAATTCAAAACTCTTCAAGAGGAGAGACTGTCCTTTTTTGCTGTTTCCTCCATAGCACACAGCACAAAGGCATCTAGAGGCAATTCTTATTTAATAATGGGCAGGACTTCTCTAAGCCCCCAAGATCCAGCTAAGGTGGTCTCCTAGCCTCAGTTACATGGGTGGTCAAGGTCCAGATGCCCATCTAGATTCTGCAGTTTCCTCTGGGTGCCAACCCTCACCACCCCTGCTCGCAGGCGAGTTGCCTTGCTCTGCCGAATGCCGACCCAGAGTCAGCAAACAAAAACCCACTCACAAAGCAGCCAAGCACCTAGTAGGACTTACCAAAAATTTGAGAAGGAAATGTTACTAATGTATTTGCCACATATTCATCAGTGGCCTGCTTGGGCCTCCTCTCTCCTGTCTCTCTCTTTTCTCTCTACCCCCATCCTTTCAAAAGTAGCCTCCTGAACACAGCACAAACCACCCCACCCTCTTTTGCTCTTATTTTCTCTGCAAAGCAACCTACCTCTTTCTTATGGTGCCAAGCACCTGCTGACATCATTGTTTTCAGGGCTTCCCTTGTGACTCCAGTAGGACATCAAAGTATTTTCTAAAAAAACAAAAATCCCTTCTCATGGTATATCTGGTATAGCTGTTAGAATAACTTTATTATTTTTTTTATTAACTGGGTCTTTTATTGTTGTTGTTGTTGTTGTTAGTCGCTCAGTCATGTCCAATTCTCTACAACCCCATAGACTATAGCCCGCGAAGCTCCTTCATCCTTGGGATTTCCTGGGCAAGAATGCCAAGGTGGGTTGGCATTTCCTTCTTCAGGGGATCTTCCTGACTCAGGAATCGAACCTGTGGCTCCTGCATCTCTTCCATTGCAGGCAGATTCTCTACCACTGAGCCACAAGGGAAGCCCCAGAATAACTTTTAGGAAAACTTGTTACATTGAAATATCTGCTTACTTCAAGGACAGTTCATTCTGAGGCTTCTGCTAGCCTCCCTTTTGTTAAATCACTATGTATTGTTACCGAACGATCTTCCTCTCCTTTTCTATTGTTCCTGTGCACTTTCAAGTGGGTCTTATTCTTGACTTCCAGAACCTTGGACTTTATTCAAGCACTTTCCCCAAAGTAACCTTTCCTCATGTGGCAAGGCTGACAAAATGGAAATATAAAAAACGGCAGTGGTATCTGTCTGGGTTGCTTCGCTTAGTTTACTTTATGAAGTACTTCTATTTGTTGCCAGTAACACTATCAATGCTCAACAACAGCAATCACGCCTTGGCAATCTCCATCACGACTCAATGGAGAGAGTGGCATGCCCTCCTGACTTTTAAGTAATGTTCTTTGTCACCATCTAATGTTACCTGCTCTCCTTTGCCAAGACTGCTCCCACTTATCTCCATTAGTTCTTGAATTATTTTTTTCCCCTTATATTCATTAGAATTAGAAAAAGCTAGCTCTGCAGAAAATGCTGCCAAAGTCTTTAAACCAGTCAGATTTTACTTCACCCTCCCATAAGACATCCTAGTTTACGTTTCTAATTCAACGTTCCTATCTTCACTGGAAACTTGAGTATTCCTTATTTAAATTTTCCTGGTGTGAGTAGTTTGTGGACACCATAATGTCACTCCAGTGGTTGTACTACTTCCTAAAAAAGCGCTAGCACCTGCCCCACAAAGTGCATGAACGCACACACACATATATACACACACACACACACATAAATGGGTGCTGCTAGTGATTCTCACTTTTGAGAAATAATTTTTAGTTTTCAAAAGTGAGCTCAATAGCTACCATTAAAAAAATCTAACATGGTTTTTTAGACCTACCCAGATGTTAGTGGTTTTTATTTGGGACTATTCGCTCCTTGAAGATGAAAATGAGTCATTACACAACTATGATGTCACTCAAAAGGAGATGCTTACATAGCACTTCCACTAATTTGCAAAGAAAGGGTAATTACAGCTTGGACACCTCCTCAGATTCCCCCCTTCTTTGCTGCAGATTAGAGAGACTCTCTAGTCTCATCTCCCTGGATTATTTTAGGGGAAAACTAAAGTGTCAGATGATACTTGGCTGGCCTGCCTTGTCCGGGTCCTGTGGGGCCTGGGTTCTGGCTGCTGTGAGAAATTTTGGCAAGTTAACCTCTGAGAGTCCAGGTATTTTCCTTTATAAAGTGGGCACAATAATAATGAGATACTGCTGAACACAGGAGGGGTGTGCTGTAGGCAGGCTACAGGGGACACATATCTGTGTTCTACACATGGGCCCCGCGACACTGCCTGTCTGTCTTGACTCTCCCCACCCTCCCACTCCTTGCTCACCTCGTCCTGGGCAGGTGGAGGGGAAATCCAGTCATTTCTGCTGCAGCCTCCCCCTTAGCTCCACTGCTGACCATTCAGGTTTCCCTCTCTGCTCGTGGCCAGTGACTGACACGGGGCCTCTGTGTTTTCCTGGCTGCCACTTCCTGCCTGATAGCCATCTCTCTGGGAATTCCTAAGAATTTTGGTGCTCTGGGGCTTCCCTCTCTTACTTTTTGAGTATAGTTAGAGACTTATTTGGCTTCCCAGGTGGCACCAGTGGTAAAGAACCCACCTGCCAATGCAGAAGACATAAGAGATCCCCGGGTTTGATCCCCTGGATCGGGAATATCCCCCTGGAGTAGGAAACAGCAACCCACTCTAGTATTCTTGCCTGGAGAATCCCATGGACAGAGGAGCCTGGTGGGCTACAGTCTATAGGGTCACAAAGAGTCAGACACGACTGAAGCGACTAAGCACACACAGATTCATTTGGCTTTAAACACAATTTATACCACTGTTTTGAACCTTGTGAGTGGGACAGAGAAGCGGTGGCATTTCCTTAGCTGACACTGTAGAGCACAAGTATCACAGTGTTATCTGACTTAATCTCTTTGGTTCCTAGTGAGTCTGGAATTCCTTATTTCAACCTTTATTATTTTTTTAAAGCTTTTTATTTTGTTTTGGGGTATAGCCAATTAGGGGTTCCCTGGTAGCTGAGCTGGTAAAGAATCCGCCTGCAATGCAGGAGACTTTGGTTCGATTCCTGGGTCAGGAAGATCCCTAGAGAAGATACAGGCTATCCACTCCAGTATTCTTTACCTTCCCTGGTGGCTCAGATGATAAAGAACTCCCCCTGTAATGTGGGAGACCTGGGTTCAGTCCCTGGGTTGGAAAGATCCCCTGGAGGAGGGCATGACAACCCACTTTTGTAGTATTGCCCAGAGAATCCCATGGACAGCGGAGCCTGGCTTGCTACAGTCCATGGGGTCACAAAGAGTTGACACAACTGACTGACTAAGCATAACACATAGCTGATTAACAGTGTGATAATTTCAGGTGAAAAGTGAAAGGACTCATCCACACATATACAGACAACCATTCTCCCCCAAACTCCCCTCCCATCTATGTTAACATTGAGCAGAGTTCCATGTGCTATACAATAGGTCCTTGTTGTCCTCCTTTATGCTTAAGAAGTACCATTTTAAATATCCTAGCCATGTCTTCGGAGAGNCAAACTCCCCTCCCATCTATGTTAACATTGAGCAGAGTTCCATGTGCTATACAATAGGTCCTTGTTGTCCTCCTTTATGCTTAAGAAGTACCATTTTAAATATCCTAGCCATGTCTTCGGAGAGGGAAATGGCAACCCACTCCAGTATTCTTGCCTGGAGAATCTCAGAGACAGAGGAGCCTAGTGGGCTGCCGTCTATGGGGTCGCACAGAGTCGGACACGACTGAAGCGACTTAGCAGCAGCAGCAGCCATGTCTTCAGTTCAGTCACTCAGTCGTGTCCAACTCTTTAGGACCCCATGGACTGCAGCATGCCAGTCTTCCCTGTCCATCACCAAACTCATGTCCTTCAAATCTTAGATGCTTGAAATTATAAGACAAAATGACTAGATGCAATATAGTTACCACGTTAGCTAACATTAGCAATTCACAGGGGAGGTAACAGCCTCAGGTAGGCAGGGTGCTTTGCTCCTGATCTGACAGTCATATTTCAGTTCTTCCTGAAAACAACTCAAGATTTACCTTTTTTGCTATTATCCACTTGGACACTTATAGTAAGTACCACACAGTCTATGGTTCATCCCTTTTGGGGGCAATTTATCAATAGTTTTCTTAATATTTTCTATTTCATGGCTGCAAAATCTCCCTGGGAGCCTACTACTGATTGTCTTGGCAGGCATGCCCCCAGGAGGGCAGGGCCGCTGTCTCTTTGTCTGGACACTGCGTTGACACAGCCCAGCACTCCCCTGGGCGTGCTGAAGGGAACCAGAGCTTTTTTTCTTCCATGTGGAGTTATTGTTTTCTCCCCAGTTGTGAACTTGGACAGCCTTTTGTTTTCCCACTTAACACAGGAACCTGACTTTACACCCTGTCCTATTTTGATTCATGTTGTTAGTCATTCCATCCATTCTAGGCTGTGAAATGCTTTTGGATGTCAACTACCATCCAGTATCTTAACCCTCCTCTGCCCTGTAACATTTGCAGATGATATAGGTGTCCCTCTGGGCCTCATTCAGTCACTAAAAACTGCCGAAAAGACAAGTCCAAGGGCTGAGAATGGCAACACATTCCCTAAGCATCAGGAGATTTCAGAGCAAACTGGTCACTGTGTCCAAAAGGACAAAGTGGATGGCCTGTGTGTGTGTCCCAGCATTCCCTTTAACTCAAAGGATCTCTTTTTAAAATATAAAAGTGTAGGAAGTTTAAAATACTAAAAATCAGGCAGTCATAAGGGCAGGGGCCCTCTAAACTGGGATGTTATAATTGGGAGATATGGGTAACAGAGTGAGGGCTAAGTCATCCTTCACATGTATTATGAAGCCTCAAGACCCCCTTCCTATGCCCCTGGCATACACACATACTTCTAGGATGAAAAAGAAGACAGCGTGGGAACAGTTCTGGAGAGGCTTTGGTGAGGAGAACAGCTCTGGAGAAACCTGTTCTTAACCAACATTCACTCACCCCTTCCAGCCTACTCAGAAGCCAGTCCCACCTTGCAACAGAAGACACACTTGTCTGTATTTAAGGACACTTACTTCTATGGGACGACTGAGGATCCTGGACCAATCATCAGTCATGATCTTGTCACTGGTTTACTTAGAATGATGCTTTCTTCTGGACTTCTATATTATAGTTTCCAAACTGGAGCTATTATTTATAGTCATCATTAACAAACTGTAAAAAGCCAAGTCATTACAATATTCAGGTTGAATATGATGAAATGTGATCATTGATGTGTTCTCTGAAATTTTGGAAACTAAGTAAAAACAATATTTCACTAGCTTAATTTCCTAGACTGTTACACTCTGGAACTGTTAAGATTTACAATAACATAAAAATGACTTCATCTTTAGTCTTTAATCCACTCTTTTAACAGAACCTCTAAATAACAAAGTGGGTCAATGACTCAACTATTCACTTCCATGTGTCATACTTAAAAGAGATGACTAAAGACATGCTGATGCTAAACAACTTGGGTTTTTCTACTTAAAAACAAAAAGGATACAGAAAACGAAACCTTAAAAAAAAATATATAACAGGGAGTAATTTAGTAAATTACTAGGCTCAAATGCAAGAAAATGCATTCCCCACCCCCTTTTCTCTACTCTCCTCCTATGGAAGGTTTTCAAACTTACCATACCCTGGACCAAACTAGAAAAAGAAAATTATGTTTTGAACTTATGTTTTAGTTTTCCCTCAGACAGTAAAGCAGTGTGGAAGACCTGGGTTTGATCCCTTGGTTGGGAAGATCCCCTGAAGGGAACGGCTACCCACTTCAATATTCTGGCCTGGAGAATTCCATTGACAGAGGAGCTTGGCAGGCTACAGTCCATGGGGTCACAAAGAGTGACTTTCATTTACTATAGGTGGGAGAAAGCTCCTCCAAATAAGTAAAATGCAGAGTATCTTAATACAGTATCTACTTTTGTAACTTAAATTGCTTTCTTTCCCATAAAACTAAGTGCAATGGAGCAAAAGCTCTGTGTTTGTCACCAATCCTTTATTGAAACTGGTAACTTACACACTTTATAATAGAACAACAAAAATAATGTTCAATATATACAGCCTTTGCGATGGACTATTTGACTATACACAAGGCAGAGTGATAACACAGTCTAATCTTCATAATAATTTGTGCACAAAAAGACACCCGACAGACAACATGTGAACGTTATACAGTGAAATGACATCACAGGTCCAGTGAAAATTCAGCCTAATACAAAACGTACTCATCTATTGCAAATGACATCTCTAAAGGCCCAGAGCTTGTTCAGTAGTAATTTTACGCAGAGTCTGAAGCAGAGATTTGGTGTGTGGCTATAAGTCTTTTAAGTGAGACCACCTCTGCAGACAAGTTTGCTATCCCCTGCTTCAGAAACAAATTCTCTGGGTCAGAGACTTTGTAACCACTGTCTTTCACTTCCACCACTCCAGTTTTGAAACTACTCTGAATTTTGCCATTAAGTTCTTTTTGATGCCAGTGTTCAGATTTGAGAGACCAATCTTGAATGTTAGTCACTTGGACTGAAAAGGGAGTGAGAGAAGAATGCACCAGGTTGGGGGTGGTATGCTTCTCGAGTTCGAAATGTCTCTTAGACGTCATGTCAACAGGAGAGGAAAGTTTTTGCGTGCCATCAAACTCATGATCGAAGGCTTCCACTTTTATCTGCATGGCTTTGGCTTTAATCCGAAGCTTGTGTGGCAAGGCAGAGGAATTCACTTCTGGAACTTTAACCACTGTGGCGTGGACACGCTGAAGTTCGACAGGAGAGTGGATCGGGCCCTTGGGAACCTGCTGCTCATCTTCTCCGTCGGATGACTTTCCTACTGCACCTTCGTCAGTTTCCGATGTCCTCGGAGAGTTACTGGAGGACCGGTTGACCTGCAGCAGAGGGGGAGAGTGCGAGTATCCGGGAAAGGAATTCCCCATGTAGTTCTGATACACGGCCCCTCGGTAGGCACCCCGGTCATCTCTGGGTTCCCTGGCATAGCTCTCCAGTTCCACTGGCTCTTGCTTGATGACCTGGAACTTGCTTTCTGGGCTTCTGCAGCCACTCTGCACAGGGCCCTCCTGTGAATGTTCTAGCGAGGATACTTCTGAAACATCAGACAGAGAACTCTGAGGAGAGTGCTTGATGACAGAAATGCAACTGCTGGCCACCATCGAGGGCTCATGCTCATCCACAAAAGCGCTCACAGTGGATTTGGAAGTCTGGTAGTCTTGAAAGTACACAGCTGTAGAATTACTGAGTTTCTGAATCTCCTGGGCATAGGCTGTTGAGCTAATTAAACCAAACTTTAATTTTAGGGAAAGCAGTTCAGCTTTTAAAGTGGCGTTTTCTTCTCCCAGTGCAATGAGTTTGTTCTCCAAAACCAGGTCATTCAGTCGACGTTTCTCCCGGGACCTCTTGGCAGCTTCGTTATTTTTCCGCCTCTTTTCCCAATACATGGCATCTTTCTTCTCGTCGGGAATGAATTCCCGTTTCCTCCGACATGCTGAGGACTTGTTTTTCCCCACACTTCCTTCACTGAGGAGGAGTTCTTCCCCTGTCGTCAAGTCTTCGGAGACTTCAGTCAAGGCAGAATTAAGCACCATCATCTTGTCCACACTGGTACCAGCATCAAGAGATGCCTGCTCCTTCTTGATGCTCTGCATTTTTCTCAGCTGCATCAGCTGCACCTTAACCTATATATGCAGTGCAGGAGAAGACGTTATTTCCTCAGTATGCTCAACTGCTTTAAAAACTGCAGTTTAAAATCCATCAATATTCTTCCTTTTGTTCTACCATCCAGAATAAATCTCTCCAGCTCCTCTCACTGAATGAAGTAGGGGTCTTCTAGATGACCTGCAATACACGAAGAGAAACAGTTATCTATTTGGTAAATATTTATTACCAGCTATGTATAAGAAACTACATGAAGCATTGAGGGGCAATAGTTATGTCCTTCAAAGAGTTTACAACTTTGAAAAGAAAGTTAAGTATCCAAAGACCTATACTGTCAAGTTGTAAAGGACAAGTCCCCACTGAGAACTGTCAGCAGGGGAATATGTGGTCCAGGGGAGTGAGAAAAAAGAACACATCTGCCCTGGGGAGAAATAGAAGGCGGCTGTGTTTCAGGAGAAAAAACAGTGGGGTGGGGCATGTGGGGATAGGACATTACAGGAAGGAAATGACAGATCGCCTCTGGTTAGTACATTTTTAAATAGTACTTGCATCTTGTGGGGCTCCTGAATACCTTTAGATAGCATTTATATGACTGCCAAGCAAACCAGTTCACCTCATAAAAGGAACTTTTCCAAGAAAACCCTTTTAATGTCAGTAGACAGATTCTGTAATTATATGGAAAACAGAAATGGAGCTAGATTTTTATTTCCACAAAAACAAAAATAAAAGTCACACAAACAACTGAGTTGTAGTTGTTTAATTCTTATGTGGTTTATGTCACGGTCATTCTGCCAAGTGACTCAGCACACCTGAAAAGGACTCTTCTCAATAAAGCTGTCTCTTTGACGCATTTGTGCTATGAGAAAATGCTTTATTCCCCCCTGGTTCCCTCAAATTCATTTATCAAACATTCACTTAAAGTTGTAGCATCTACAATGCTTTTTTTGACCTTGATAATTCTGTCATAATAGATTTCACTGATACAGTAGTTTCAGCCTAAAACAAATGGTTACTATTCAAAGGGATTTTTTTTTTTAAGTACAGTGTCTTCTTGAAACTTAAAATTATTTTAAATGAGAGCATTTAATTATGTAAAGAATTTCTTTCCATTTTACTAATTAGTTTCAAACAAAATATAAGAACTCGAAAACAGGACTATCAACTAGCTTCCTTTTCCACTGATGACAAATTTATAATCTGAACTTGGCCTGACAGGAGATAATAAATCCATATTATGCTCCAATAACAATCTTTTCATGGTGGTTTCGGATCTGTGTTTCTGGACAGGGTTTCTCTGCCTAGTTTTCCAGTAGGTTATACTTTCATGAAGGAGATATGGTAAAACAACTGTTTATTCAGCACTATCTGGATATAGCACTCTCTCCTGCCCCATTGGAAAGATTTAATGTTTTCATGTCCCTCTTTCTTTCTTGTGCATAGTTTTACATTGACTAATGAAGTTTAATTTTATCAGTTGGAAAAGCCTGCCAGCTTCTTGTGTCTTTTCAAGAAGGAATAGAAGGAATGATGTAATCATTTCAGGATCATCAAGGATAAGGTTTAATGCCACATTTTCGTCCATCAAACTGAGCCAATGCAAACAGTGAGTTGCAACTCAGCAAAACTTAATGATTATGAATACTGAGCTTCTGTTTGTCTTTGATAATATATTTTAGTGGGAAATGAAGGCAACAAGTCTGCCACAGCAGGCAGTGATGGTGTGAGAAAGGGAGCTTCCGAGTTATCACTTCTTCCTATATTTGCACTTTACATTTCTTGGTCTAACATGAAAACTCCTTTTCCTTCTACATACTGAATGGATTATTTCCTTCTGTCAATAATTTTTATTTCTTAAATCTGTTAAGTCCTCCCCACTAAAATCAAATGAATGCTGAAGCAAGAGTAAAAATTCCAACTCCAGGAAGATAACTATATTGAACTTTTCCAAGATGCCTTTCAAGTCTCCACTGTATCCCCAGGTACTACTATTTATTTCCTTGTACACTATGATTCTAAGTATTTTTTTCACTTGACAATCTTTCTCTTCCATGCATTTTTAAATTTATCCCTTCCTTGGAAAAAAATTAAATTCCTTCTATGTTTCATCTAACCTATGAATTGTTACAGTCATGCTTTTGAAATGCCCCACCATTCTGTCTGTATTACTCTTTCTAAACTTTTCGTTCTTTCATCATTTCATATCCGTTTCATCATTTCAAACCTATGTTGAGTGAGTTGAGACTCTGATTTCAATCTCCTGTTCCAAAGAATCACGCTGAGTCTAGTGTGAGTGAGGGCAGGCAGGCAGCCCTTACCACACCGCATAGAGAAAATAATCCTACTTCTGTTTATCAAAAATATCTCACTTATTCTAAAATCTCTTAACCCACTTCTATGTGTCTAAGTACTGTATGTCCACTTTTTCATGTCTATAACTTTGTTTGGTATGTTCAAAACCTGCAGAAAAATCTCTTTTCAGTTAATCTTCTCCCAATTTCAATTTCACTAGGTATTCTAGAATCTGGATTCTTCCCTCATCTGCACATAACACCTGCCTCTATGATTCCACCAGCAAATCACCGCATACTACATGAGGGTATTTTCTGTAATATTATTTATCAAATAACTTTGAGGTGCTGATTTTGTACAATGTGTATCTTCCTACATGTTTGTTTTGTATGCCCAACTAGAATACTAATTAGTTCAGGGAGCAAATTAATATATTTGTATCCTAGCAACAAACTGAACCTCTTAGGTGCTCGTCATTTGACTGACACTTATTTGCCTTACTTAAGAGAGCTTTGTAACCAAAAACTTGCTGATACATTCTTTTAAATTTGATATTATTACATAAATTCTAAAAAAGATTGTTTTACTTATTAAGAGAGAACTTCTCTTTTTCATTACTTGTCTTATGCAACAGATATGGAGCACCTACTGTATATCTGGCACTGAGCCAGACTTGGGGCAGATAAAGATGGAAGGAAGAATCAAACTCCCAAGAATCAAGGGACCCCTTAGTCTTTGGTGAGAGGCAGGCTCATGAATACAGATGAGCACTGTACTCATCCGTGGGTGTGGTAGGAACGCTGCCAACATGGGGAGTCAGTGTACGTATCACTTTGTTTCTAGCCACGCTGATTTTTTCTTGGTATGGTGACAATAAAAACAATCATTACAGGTGCCATTTACTCAATACTGACTATGCAACAGGCACCCTGATCCTGGCCTGTCATTATTTCACTGGCCTCATAATAACAACCGCTTTCAGATGGGAAAACTAAGGCTGGGAGAAGTTAAGCAACTTGCCCAGTGTCACACAGCTAGTTAGGTGGAAGAGCTAAGATTCTCAGTTCTGTTCTTCTCATTTCTGTGTAATATATACCCATTTACTAAGTGATTTGGGGGCAGCAAAGCACTATTAGATGTTGCCAGAACTTCTTTCAGACAACAAAGGTACCATCTGGAACTTTTCTCCATCTTCCTCAGAGTTGTTTTATATCCTGTGATTATTTAATGAACTGAGAAAGCATTCTAAATTTTCATCTCGCTTTAAAATTTTAATCTCCTGGCAATCCTATAGGCTAAAATAAATGAGAAGAAAAGAAAAGTTACAGCTGTTGGCATTGTCATCTGCGATTTTTTTTTCCCACAAACCCAAAATATATCAATTTTCAACATGGGGATAGGGTACAGTTAAAACACAGAAGACGGAGCGACTTTCCCAAGATCATGCAGCACTAGAAGGCAGAGATGTTGAGGGCAAGATCTATCTGTGCTTTCAGCAATAAATTTAAAGAGCATGCAGAGGTGGATTGCAGTGCTTTCTAAAAACATCAGTAATTATGTTCAACTAATACCTTTATTTCAGATTCCAGTGTTTTCCCTTATGATTAATTTAACAGTCATTTCACCTCTGCCTCAAGTTTTCAGATCACCACTAACGCTGTGTTATATCAGTCACCGCTAGTTTCCTTTCTGGTGAGTAATTGACATTAAATGCCAATTCTATGATGCTGGTGTGTTCAGCACGATTGGTTTCATTACACCCATTAGATAATATGGCTGCTTCTTAAAAACACAAATAAAAAGAGAAATTTAAGAGCAGGAGTCATCACATTCCAATGACATATTTTCCCACACCTAACACGGACGTGCCATTGCTAATTAATGCTTTTTCATAGTACATCACAAGATTTCTATAGCCAGGAGTTGTTTCGTAAGCCCAGATTTAAAATTCTACTTAAGTCAGATGACCTAAATATTGTTTTTAATTAAGATTAAATTTGGTTTAGAAAATTCTCTAAACAAATAAAGCTTTACAACACAAATTCTAGCCCTAGTTTCTTTTTGAGGAGGGACTTTATGACTTATGTTTACAGTAACAGATCTATATCTTCCCTGGCCTCCAACACATCTCTCAGGGAAATTCTAGTGGACAATTTAAACTTATTTCAAAACAAGAAAAGAAACATTTTGCTTCAAGTATTTAAAATCTGACAAATAGCTCAGACATTAAAACCTACTATGAAAAAATTTTATTACTTCTTTAAAGAGACTGCAAATTGCTTCTATTCTATACTCTGATTTTAACATTCTGTCAATACAAGATGAAATACTATTTGGTATGCCCAATGATTTGGAAATATTTTGATAGAATTACCTCATTTTTCCTCTACTCTCTGAATGTACTATTTACACTCTCAGAGATATAGTATAGATACCATTAAAGAAAAAAAATCTTTTCTGTTAAACTACATCTCTCCACTAGGAAGACAATGGCTTAGTCTTGAGATAAGTGCCATTTTAGTAAAAAAAGATAAAGTTAATGAATCAATTCACAGTTCTTTAAACTAGTAATGCTAGCAAATATTAACCTACATTTTCTTCCTGTGGGTAAAATCCATGACGTGATTGTTTCAATAAAATGCTTTACTTTCTTTTCCTGGATGAAAATAAAATCTGGGGGTGAGAGATGAAAAAACTAAGGAAACACTGAAGTTGCACGAGGATCTTCTAATCAGGCTAAAAAATAAAATGTTTTTTTCAATTAAGAAAACTATGTTAAACCTCATAAATGCCTCCCATTAATAATATAATTCTGTCTCTAGTAACATAGACTTCAACCCTTAAGTCAGAGAGAAATGTATACTTATCAAGATATGAATACACACATAAACAGATTCTCACACTCTGCCAAAATCTATCCTATCATAGCAACAAACTGACCAACATTTTCTATTCAGGTACTTCTGTAAATGAATGTGTCAAAACCAGAGAAAGTTTATGATAAATGAAAATACTTCAAATTCCTTGCTCTTTCATCCTCAACAAAGGGCTACTTGAAAGTTAGACTTAAACTTAATAAATACAATGACAACATTGCATTTTACTACAGCACTGATATAATTTATGAGATTGAAATATGAAATAGTATAGTATAACCTGATCTTTTTTTTTTTTTTTAATAAAAAAAGTCCACTATTTGTAAACGAGCTCTTAATGGAAATATTCTGAAGACTAATGGGGGTAAATGTATAGATGCTAACACGACCAAACAACTTCAAGGCTTGAGGGAGGGGAACTGGAAGGGTGGGGGTGATGAAATACTAATGCATTAACAGCAACAAAAACATCTGCAGTCACTTCAAAATGGGGACCATTTGCTTTCTTGAAACTTTCAAAAAGATAACTTCTCATTAACTAGTAACTAATCTGAAATCCTAAGGGACACCAATAATCATGAAGTAACCCAGTTATAGGAGATTTCTGCAACAGGTAAGTAATGCCAGAATACAGGCAACATGTGGCAATGATGGGGAAAACAGGGCGCGTGCAGGGCTGGGTGAGAAAAGGGTATGAAAGGGCAAGGTTTTGAATGTTCCTAATTAAACTCAGGAGTCATTCCAGTTTTCCTCAGCTTGACTTTTTAATTTCTTGTTCACTTTCTTTCCCAGTGAACAGACGATTACAAATGTCATTTACTATGTGCCTCATGAGCAGAACAGATTATTTTAAATGTTTTAGTGTTTATTTGAAGGCTACTTAATTCCAGTTTTAGATCCCTAGAAAGTTAATTAATAAAAGACACCATGTTCTGAGAACTAAAAGGCTTATAAACATCATTCTGCTTCCAAGGAAAATGAATGCTCAAAGCACAGATTATTACGAAAGGTAACTAGTAAATCTCTACTAAACTTTCTTATCATAAAAACAAGCTAGCATACTCTAATTAAAACCATATGAGAAACAGTGTTTTTTTAACTACAAGAAAGTTATCTGTAATGAAATTTGAGAGATAATTGGGGGTGGTGGTAATATAACTTCATTTTGAAACTGAAAAGCTCTTATGTAATGTCTGTGATCAAAGGTCAATGTCTTTCGACATTCTCACACAAGTCCAATCTGGATAAAAATCAACTCAAATGTAATTTAGAAAAATAACAGGATATCAAACAATGTGTTAACCCTGTGAAATACAGGCATACCTTACAAAAACAAGAAATGAATATTAAAGGAAACTTCAATTACATTGTTTCTGTCATATTTTGAATTGAATCCCAAGTGTGCTCTCATTCCTTAATACAAATTAAAAATAAACAACTCTGAACAGCATCAATGCCATCTGGATTACAATGGAAATAATGAAGTATGTGTGATTTTACTTGGGTAAAAATAAAGCCTCGGCAATATGACTGCACCTTTTCCATTCTATGCTGCAATCACATTCACGTCTCGGAACTGACTCTATGGACCAAAGCAAGGTCAACTAGAAATATCCACTCAGCTGGTGAGTCAAGCACATTGCTCAACATGGGAAAGGGCCCAAACAAAGGGTTTTAATTTTCAGGCTGTTGCATCATAGTGATGTTATAATTGCACTTAGCGAAGATAAGTCTTTAACACAGAAAAGGAAATTGTTTCAAAAACTCCAGTGAGCTTGCACTCATACTCAGGGAAGAGACAGAGCCCCCACCTCCCCTGCAAACCCATTTTTCAGGTTCCTGGCCTGGACTGCTAATCAATTTCTCCTAAGATCCACTTTCTTAAGTCTAAAATGGGAATGACAATAGAACAGCCAACACAGTGCCTGGCACAGGCAGGGTCCATGTTTAGTAAATACTAGCTCATCATCTCATTTCTGAAGAATAAGCAGCATCAAGACAACGATTATGATTAGTTCCAGGCCTAATTTTTGCCTCTTGTAATTCTTAGTGAAGCACTGTTCTATGTTACAAGGATAAACCAAATGAAATTAAATTCTACGTTAATCGGTCAACCACTGACAGTTTCATGGGGCATATCCTAGGGTTTTAACCATAAAGGATGCACACTCTCCCTCCCAGGATAGCTCATCTGTGAGGTCTAACCAGCCTGTGATCTCAGACTGGAATTTTAGATCCAGAGATTATCCAGGCCCAGGAAAACCATCTAAAGAAGTCGAGGGAACTGGAAAAAGACAGCTGTTTGGCCCTTTTTACACCATTAATGCTACCATCAACTCACCTCTCTCTCCTTTAAACAGTTCCCCCAAACATTAACCCAATGACTTGGGAAGTATGAGGTTCTGCAATCCTGTCAAGAATTTCCTTCAAACTAAAATTACCATTGAATGAAATAGCAAATAGTTTTGAGAAAAAAAAATTAATCATTACTAGAACAACAACAACAAAAGCACAGTATTTCAAGAAGAATCTTTAACTTTAGGCTTAGTTCAAACTTCAACCCTTATTGCAACAGAGACTTAGTGAAAAATAAAGATGAATATTAAAATACACACCCACACACACACACACACAGATATCTGCTTCCTGGTCACTTAAGTCACTTAGACAGGAAGCATTTACTGAGCTCCCCACAACTCTCCAGCTAAATAAACAGGTTTTATTCCCTCAGTTTACCTCGGAGGCCTATCAGGGCAGTGCAGAAGACTGGGGCCTGGGACCCAGCTCTTCTGAGCCCAGAGCCTGTATTCCTAGGTAGCACTTCACTGTTTCCTAGCTACTGACCTGCCTGAAACTCAAGAAAAACCATTAGGGACGAGGGTGTAGGATTTGATCCCATAGAAGCCAACTTTTTAAACAATACAGTTTTCGCTGATGGCTGAGAACTGTGACGCTGCCCTGAATTGACTGCGATTTATTGCATGAGCACAGTCTCAGAAGACTTATCGCCAGGATGAAAGTACCGTAGTCTTACTCAGCAGGACAGCGGTATCGCATCCACACAAGGGTTGTGATTTTTTAAAATATTTAACTCTGGGGGATTCGAGTTCTCTCTACTCTAGCCACATAACTAATGTTCAAAATATATATATACAGACACAAAATATATACATATATATATTTGACAGTCAAGTTGGGGTCCTCCTTGTCATCATCAATACTGAAGCGACCCCCACCCCCACCCCCAGTTTTTGTAGTCTGTTGACATTTGGTGGTTTTCTTAGGCCTTTTTCAAGAATCGGAAGCGCTCCTCTTGGACACACAATGACGCTTTCTCGAACAAAGGTGTCGGCGGTGCTCAGGAGCTCAGCGCGCAAAAACAGCAAGAAGGCAGGCCCCTGGCGCAGCCGGGCCGCGGCGCTGAAGCGCTCAGGGCGCCGGGCAGCCCTCTCCGCGCGGAGCAGCCTCGCCCCGGGTCCCTCCAGCTCGCCCGGCTCCGCTCGCCCAGCTCCGGCTGCCCTCTTCTCTCTCCCTCCTCCCTTCCCCTTTCCCTCTCTCCGCCCAAGCGAACCTAGGGAGCACCGCACTCCCCG
>SJYT01047906.1:268550-333002 GCA_006410635.1 Cephalophus harveyi | reverse complement strand
AAACGCGCTGGGAGGAAGGGAGCACCCCTAAGGTCGCGATCGGAAGGTGGCGCTACGCGGCCCCTTCAGGCCCAGGGCGCTCAACCCGAGCTCCTGAGTAGGTCGGGGGTCTGACACTGGGGCCCTGGAGCAATATTAGCTTCTAGCGACTTCAATTACTTGGGGCAATAAATTTGTTCCAGAGGTGAATCTCTGTAATCTTTGTCCCCTTCTCTGCCCGCTCCCCGCCCCTGAAAAAGCCTCCACAACCCTGCTCTTTAATTATTTTACTATTACATTAGGGGGAAACAATCTGACATATACATACCATCATACACATATATTCACACACACACTACATAAGAGTCCAGGAATAAATTTAAAATCTGAGTATATTACATCGTCACATAATTCTCACATGAATAAAACTGGGACATCCATTAAAAAAATACAATCTACTAACCTATATCTGTTTCCCATAAATCATATCTGGTCTGGACGGAAAAAAAAAGTGAAATAATACTGTGGCCTCATTCGCTGTTATTTACAAAAGCCAAGACCAAAAGATGACACTCGGTCATCCCCTGCTGTTCTCAGGGAACAGCACTTTCCTAAAGTGTCCTTTAAAAAGATAAATGGGAGTCAGCATCCAGCAAATCACCGGGCTCTGCGAAATGCCTTCCTAAAAATACAATCTTATCAAAGGTCTCTCGGAAGGCGTGGAGTTAAAACTACAGCAAATGGCCTTGAACTTGTATTTGCACACAGCCCTGGAGAAAACACCAGAAATAGCGCTGTGAGGCCACAATTGTTAAAATGCGATAGTTAGGGCTAAATTTAGAAGAACGCACGTTTCATTTAGGGCAAAAGACGCACATTCGGCAACATGAGCAAACTCAATGCTTACCCAGTTGTCTACTTGCTTGTTTAAAATATCCTTTTAAAAAACTGTTACAGTGACATTTTAAAGGCTGAGACTGTCCTACTTTCTTTGTAGCAAGATTATAAAATCACGTAATTAGCTCCCTCTTCCTATGCTCACTGCCAGCAAATTCGTCAGTTACATAATGCAACATTTCCAGGAAACTATTATGTGCTGTCTTGCCGTGTCTGAAAAAGCAATGACAATAAGGTGAAAAAAAGGGCTGATCGAACGGAATGCATTAAAATTAGGAAGGTGGGAAGGTGAACGCCACAACGGTTTGTCCCAGATTTAAAAAGAATAGTTCACAACACCAAAGGGACGAGCTCGGGTAGTATCCAAGATCAGAATACAACCCGAGGAATTCTTCCTTTTCTGTTTTGTAGGAGTGTTAAAAAAAAAAAGGATACATCCTTTTCGTTTGGGACGTAGTATAAGGCAAATAATGATCTAATATCTAACGCTGCACTACAATCACCAAATCATTGCCCACGTACGCGCATATTCCCACATTAACCCTTAATCCTTGCCAGTATTTCACCGTGGGCAGATTATGCAATGTATGCAAGGACAAATCCCACAACCTCCCCGAGCGCTGGTAAAACACGCTGACGACAAACAGGGTGGAAAACGTCTGTGCAGACTCAGCCCCGGACACAAACAAACGCAGCGCAGGCATTCTCTGAATGCCGTCACCGTTCACGCTACCGACACTCTTTCTCAACGAGAAAATCAAGGCTATTCCCCACTTCTCAGCCCCCTTCCTCTCCTCCGCTGCCAGTCCCACTGAAGGGACCAGAAAGGAGAGAGCGCAGCCCTTCCCCACGAGATGGCTCAGCCTCCCCGGCGCTCTTCTCTACCAAAACATCAATTTTCCTGAAATCAGGAGACATTATGCAACAGCAGCGGGGGGAGCGCAAGCCAGCCCGGACTACGTGCCGGAGCGAGGGTGCTGCAATCAAAGCAGCCACCTTAAGGTGGCGAGTCCCCTCCTGACAAGGCAGCAAAAGTTTATGTAATGAATGCCCCGCGCACACTCGCAGCCGCGGGCCAGCCCCGCGCACAGCCGGGCCCCACGCACAGCCCGCCCCGCGTCCAGCGCCCGCCGGCCGCGCGCCTCAGGAGCCCGCGGGGAGCCGGGCGCCGGGCCCCGGCCAGCGGTGGGCGGAGCGCTTACCGTGATCCTGCTCTCCGGCTGGCGAGTCGGGGCGGCGGGAAGAAAGAACCAGGGCCGGGAGCCGAGCCGACGGCGTTCGGAGACCGGGGTTCGGCCGGGCCTCCGCGGCGGCGGGCGGCGGTGAGGGCGCGGCGCGGGAGGCAGGCGGCGCGCCTGGTCCGCGGGCGCCGTGGCCGCGCCGGGAGATGTGTGTTAGTAGGTCAGTTCCGAGCGCGGCGCTACGTCGCCACCCGCCAGCCCCGCCGTGACGGGCGGCCCCAGCCCCAATCGCCGCGCCCGCACCCGCCCCCAGCCCGCCGCCAATGGCCGCAGACGGAGGGGGCGGGCTCTCCGATGCCCCGCCCCACTCCGCCTCCGCCCACTCCTCCTCCCGGCGGCGCCACCAGCACCCGGCCCGCGTCCCTTCCCGGCGGCGGTCACCACCGCCGCCTGAGTACCGGGAGGACCAGCGCTCCGCGCCCCGCGCCCTGCTCCAGGGTTGCGCAACGGCCGGCGAGGCCGCCTCGGTTGGGGCGAACCTGGGGAGGGGCCGGAGACCTCCTCCTCGCCGTCCGGTTCCCCTCACCGCTGTCTTCACCCTCTCGGTCACCGCGGTGCCTCCCTGAGCCCAGCGACCCTTGCTCGCTCGCCGAGGCGCGTTTTGTTTCCCCGAACGCCGGCCTCGCTACCTGTTGCTGACCGAGTACCGGGGCTGAGAGCCGCAGGCCTCTTTGGCCGGGGCGTGGCAAGGTCCTCCGCCGCCTCCTCCGCGCACACTCCTGGAGGACCCCTCCTCCTGGAGGTGGGCGAGAGGGAAGGCGGGGGGCGCTGGCGAGCGGCCAGGACTCCGGGCGGGCCGCGGAGGGGAGAGGGCCAGGCAGCGGGATCAGAGCCCAGGGGTGCTGCGTAGGCAGCGGTTACAATGCTCCGCGCGCGTCTCCACTGAGAGCGCGACGGCCGGGAGCGAAGGGTTGGCTAGGTGGGGAAGCGCAGCGCACGAATAAATGTCGTTCACTACACAATTAGGACGAAGATGACGGCTGCGAAGTTTTTGCATAATATGACTGGGAAACCAAGCTGGCAGAGGTCCATCTGCCACTCCCCCAATCCCCCTGGCCACGCCGAGAGTGGCTGCCCGGGATGCGGTTTCCCGGGCCCCTTGCGCCCAGCTGATAGGCCCGCTGGCGTTTGCTGCTGGGGCTTGAGACGGCCGTTCACTGTCTCCTTGATCTTGAAGCTAGGAGCAAGTCTGTCTTTCTGCCTCTAAGTGGATGTGGTTGGCTTTTCCCCCAAATTCTCTGGCTACGTAAGAGACATAAAGTGATAGGAGAAAGGGCACCTCGCGACGAGTTAAGTCATGGAGCTACAGACTGAAGAGGCACGTGACATACACAGGGCTCATTTACATATAGAGCAGCAGCGGCTGCCTTTGCGAAGGGAGCCATATTCCTGATAGTGATGCACAGACTTGCCCACACAGAGAATGTGGCAGGTGCAGAAGCGTCTCCTGGTGTGCTTGGACTATGTGGGAGTTGGGCTAAATGCCTTTCACGAGTGCCCACTTATTTTTTCCTATGATAAAAACTCACTTTTTAGAAAAAGAAAAATCTGAACTAAACACCAAAGAGTAGAGTGAACACCCCCCTTCCTCCAGTTACCATCACCGACCTCCATCGTCAATAGAAATTCTGCTTGCTGCTTGTCTGTTTTCTGTCTTCCCCATTCTCATATTACAGAATTATAAGTACCCGAAGACTGATGCTTAAACATGCTTATTACATAGCACTTAGGTTTTTGGAAGGCTTCACATTTCAAACTATTCTCCAAGGGCAATATTGTGGTTCAGAACACACACACGTTCACAATTCATCTGGTAAAGTGTAGACTTACCAACAGGGCCCTGTCAACGCAGACATGCAGTAGGGGTTTTAGCATCTTCCCCAAATTCACCTTTCCAGATGCTCACCAATTCGAGAAGCACATCTGTGTGTGGCTTTTGACTCAGCTACCTATATTAGACATCTATTTCAAAGAGTTGACTCCCATGATGAAAATGAATCCTGATTTTAGTTTGTATTTTCCACTTCTTTCACTTTTACTAATACATTTCTTTTTTTTCCAAATCCTCACAATGCCCATTGTAGCTTTGAAAATCTCTTAGATGAAATTAAAACCATGTGCATGTCAGTTACCTTTTCAGGGTTATAAATGCATCTAGTCCCTAGAAGTCCAGAGACACTAAGAGCATATCACCCCATCCCCAACCTACAAACATGTTGTCCACATTGTTCTGTTTTTTAGTTTTGCAGAATTCCAAAGCTGTCCTAGAATGGGTAGTGTAGTGTTAGTTGCTCAGTCGTGTCTGACTTTACATCTGCATGGGTTGTAACCCACCAAGCTCCTCTGTCCATGGAATTCTCCAGGCAAGAAAACTGGAGTGGGGAGCCTTTCCCTTCTCCATGGGATATTCCCCACCCAGGAATCGAACCCAGGTCTCCTGCCTTGCAGGTGGATTCTTTCCCATCTGAGCCACCAGGGATGCCCAGGATGGGTAGTAAGTAGCCTTATAGAAAAACAACTTAGAAATTCAGGGAAGGTAGGGGAAATGCTTGGAGTCATCCCAATTGGTGATAGAGGAGGAATTCTCTGAACCTGGAAACTGGTTCTTTATGCTGAATTTTGAGAACTTTTGCTCCTCTAATTACTTGAGTATATTTGAGATTGTGCCTGCATCATTTTTAATTGCCATCTTACCTGGAAATCATATGAAGCGTAAAAGATATCTGTGATACTAGCTTAGAAAATAACTCTTTAGCTCCTCCTGGTGATTAAGAAACCACTAAAGAATACAATGAAGGATCTGTCCCCATGACTCAAGAGGTGATGTGTCCAATGTTATATCCTAGAACATTCACAGACTAGGCAAGCACTTGCAGATTAACAGGAGTAAATGGAGCATACAAACTGAAACATTGGAAACAAATTACTCAGGTTGGGGAAGCTTCCAGAAAGTCAGCATGAGCCAGAGTGTAGAATAGGCTTGCTACCAGGTCCTTGAGAAGAGGAGGAAGAGGGGTCTGATTGAAGTAGTGAAGTCAAAACTTCCTTACCCTCAGTTCCTCTTAGTGCTGGGGAGGAATGAGGGAAGAGAAGGTCAGGAGTGTGATGAGAACTTCTGGCAGAAGACAATGAACCAGCCTCATCTGCTTATACTACCAACATGCTTTCTGACTGAGCAAATAAAACAGCAGAGGGGAATGACTCTTGAGAGGGGAATGACTAAGAATATGACCTTTTCTTCCTGAAATGGGAAGCACCCTACAATAGCATGTGTTTTGAGGGAGAACATACCTAACAGGACATATGTATTGAGAAGTTTTTACCTGGATCCCCTTCACACAGGGGTAGCAGCTGCAAACTGGACTATCTAATGAGAATTCAGGTTTCTTGTGTGTGGACCATGGCAGAGAAAAAGAAAATGCCCCATCTAAAGGAAATGGGGGCTGGATGGTCTCCCCTCTGATGGAGGAGTTCTGAAGAGATGCCCCAGGGAAAAGGAGCTTTGGAAGCTGAAAGACAGGCACCCTACCCAGCGATCCAGATTGGATAGCTCCACCTTATATGTTCTAGATATTGGCTTCTGGCTTTCTTTGCAGAAAACTTTCCATAACTAAAAATCCTTTGGGGACCTCAGGGCCCCACAGCCAGCATTTTGTGTCCAGAACCCTTGTCCTTTCACTGCACTGTGTTTTTTTTAGTCTCTTGTGTCCTTTTATTAAACTTTATTGGACAGAAGGTGAAACAATTTCTAGGAATCCATAGGTTATAGTTTTGTTTTGCTTTTGCATTGAGGCTTTAAAATGTGAGATAGTGTGGAAGCAATGGTCAAGGCTGGTCACCCACAGGAGGCCTGCCCACACCCATCAGTATGCAATTTATGCTGATGTTTTGACCTAATGAGTCATTGAGTATTCAGGCAGAAACTTCCTGGAATGGCATTTCTTTATTTCCCTCGTGTACTTTGTTTTATTTCTACACTTCATGTTATTTCCAGTTCTTAGCCTTGCTCTGCTCCTTCCCTTTCCATTCATCCACTGTTGTTGACCTTTATTCTTTCTGCTTTTTTTTCTTTTTGCATTTTTTCTCTTGATTTATTTGATTCATCCTTATTTTTTCCCTTGACCTTTACTCAATCATCAAATCCTCATTACTCCTTTGGATTCTTTCCTCTACCAACTTTCCACCCCCTCTTTTCTGTTGCCCCCTACGTGGCCCAGCTACAACCCAGATATTGTGAGTGTTCAAAATTTCCACTCTGTCTTCCAGCCTCAGCTGCTCAGTCCCCCTGCTTCTGCCACATGGTTTCATTAGTATACTTGGCCTTATTCTTCAAAAACTAGTTTTTGTGGGAAATTGAGTAATAGAAGATGGTCAAATAACACTCACCATGGAAGTACAGTCTTTATGGTAAGTTGAAATGTGTCCTATTAAATGGCGCTTGCTCAAGCTAAGAAAGAAATTAGATCTATACAGTGATTATATGATTTCCCCAGACAAAAGCAGCTGATGGTCTGAATGTATTTCAAAGTATTTATTTCCAAAAAGACCCAGGAAAAGATCAGAAAGAGGTGATTTTGCAAACGAAGAGAGAATGTTGCAAGTATACCATTACAGAAATTGAAACACATCTTCAAATGCAGCCGCCACAGATGGCACGCATTTCAATTAGCATTTTTGTTCACTCAGATTCAATGGTCTATGTGAGTAAAGGTGTCAAAATAAAGGAAACTAACAAAAAAGTAGAAGAGAGACAAACAAATGTACTAAAAATGGTCAAGACTTGGGAAGCAGCTAATTGTGTTCATTGCAAAACCTCCAGTGATGGAGCAAGCATGTAGCAGCAGTTAGCTGGTGACTGGGACACAGTTAGCTGGGTTACAAGAGTGTGAAATATAAAATTGTGAAATGTGTTCTAACAAAAGTCATTTTACTAAGAATAAGATGACACGTCCACTTTGCAATGCAGCTCCAGCCACTGAGGCAAACCTTATCTAAACATTTCTGCAAAGTCACACAGAGTAGTTTGCTGGAAAGAGCCAAGGCTGCAACTGAGGAGGCTGGGGTTCTAATGCATTCCTTACCACAGACTCACTAAGGGAATCATTCTATCTTTCTGAACCTGCTTTCTTCATATGAGGCCCGAGGGAGTTGGGCAGATTCTCTGTAGCATGCCTTCTGGCATTGCAATGGGGGTGATTCTTTAACAGAAGCCACAGGCATGCAGTGCAGAAAGGAAACCTTGCAAATTTGGCATTTTCAGAGAAGCTGCCCCAGGTTAATGCTGGCTTACCCACAACCTTTACTTTTCCTAATTGTAGCATGCACCAGAGGAAACTGCACTGTGAAATGTATACAATGACAGATTTGGAGACAAAAATTGTCTTCTGCAGGTGTGGTTTGTTTCAACAAGAGATTAAAATGAATGTTATCAGTTTGGTAAATGCACTAGAAGCCCGGAAATTGGGTGCTTGACCACATTTCTGGTCTTCTGAGAAACTTCCAGTTTAATAGACTCTGAGCAACTCAGCAGAAGTGTGTGAGACGTTAGCTCAGCTCCTGCTGTGTGATGATCTCCATAAGTGGTACACACACAAGTGCGGAGGGTTTTGCTGGGTTGGTGGCTTGTTGGGATGACAGGAAAGCAGACACTGAGCCAGTCATCCAGACCAACAGGCAATAGAGCCCAATAGTGAGAAGCAGACAGTGGTGTGTCAGAGTCTCAGCTCCACCGCTCGCAGGCTATATGGCTGGGGCAAGATACTTTCCTTAACTGCATTGGGCCTTGGTTTCTCCTTTTGGCAGCCATTGATAATAATATAATCAATCTCAACAAGTTTTTCTGAAGATAAGCTGAGCTAAGATATGCTAACTGCTTAGGAAAGTATCCAATATGAGGTAGTTATTCATGTTAGGTATGATTATTATTACCCCAATCAAAATTTGTCTGCATTAGGGAAATGGTATCATCAACCGAAGATGTGTGTGTATATATGTGGGACTCCACACATATATGTGAGTGTGTGTGCAGAGTGTGGATCCCTATTGATTGAATATGGACAATGAATTCTGAGAGATAGTCAGTCCCTTATTCAATTCACTTCAACAAGTGCTTGGTTACATCTTTAAAATATATATATATATTTATTTTTAATTGATTGATGGTTGCTTTACAATATTGGTTTGATTTCTGACATACTTCAATGTGAGTTAGCCATGGGTGTACTTATATCCCCTCCCTCTTGGACCTTCCTCTCACCTCCCTCCTTTCCCACCCCTCTGGTTGTTACAGAGCCCTGGTCTGAGACTCCTGAGTCATACAGCAAATTTCCTTTGGCTATCTATTTTACATATGATAGTGTATATACTTCCATGCTACTCTCTCCATTAATCTCACCCTCTCTTTCATCTCCCCCACCCTGGTCCATAAGTTGGCTATCTATATCTGCATCTCCATTGCTGTCCTGTGAATAGGTTCATCGGTACCATCTTCCTGGATTCCATATATATGCATGATTGGCTCCATCTTGAAGACAGTATGCCAGAGGTGGATAGGGACAGAAGTTCATTCATTCTTCCATTAATTGACCATCTTTTGTTGAGGCATTCCTGGAAAAGATGAAAGAGGAAATCTGGCAGTGGGAGAGCAGGTGTGGAAGGCAGACCAGGTCCAGGCCTGGGGAACCCCAAGTGGTCATGCCAATGAGACTTGTGTGTTGTTCAGGCAGGTAGAGCACAAATGGCTTGAGAAACAAGGTCTGCCAAAGTGACACTATTGTGCAGCAGAAACCAACACAACATTGTACAGCAATTATCCTCCAATTAAAAATAAATTTAAAAAAATTTTAAAGTGACACAAATGTTTTAAACATATTTTTATGTAAAATGTCATACAAAAGAATCATTGTGAGGAAGGGGTTGAAAGCCTGGTTTCCAGAGCTCAACAGCCCTGGATTCCATAGATCTCTACCTCATGCTAAACAATCCTGGGTAAGTCACGTGAAACCCTGGTGCCTCAGTTTCCTCATCTAGAAAGTAGTATGATAATGACGTTATACTTGATCCTAACATTGTTGAGAGGAGAATGTGGGGATTTCTGGAAAGCCCTGAGTAAAGTGCATGGCAGACGGGCCACCAGCATTGGTCAGGATGGAAGTAACTTCAGACGTATAGAGACAGAATACCCAGCCACGGGGCTGTGCTTTACATACTAGCTTTCTTACCCAAGTGTGACAGAGGACCCTTAGGCCTCGCTGCTCCCTGGGAAGACTTGCAGACATCCAGAGCTGGCTGTAGTTCTGAAGGAAACAAAGGGCTGGGTGTTTTCTCAGAGCTGTGTGCTAGGCAGGGCCAGCTGGGAGTGGCAATAGGGTGAATGCTGACAGGAGAGAACTAGAAACGAGTTCTTCATTCAGGTGTAAAGAGCCAAGGTGGCAAGGCATAGGAAGATGGGGACAAGAAAGATGACAAAGAGGCCCTAGAGGAGACAGGCAAGGCAGAGACACATGGAGTGGGGCCAGGTGAGCATGATAACCCCCAATGACCAGAGAGTGCCAGATGTTGGGTGTCCTGGGGCTTTGAGCTGCAGGCCTCCCTCCCACATGGGGTCTCCCCTGAGATGCTCCCCTTTTGCTCCAGGGAAGGAAGCTGTGTGGTTTCTGGAGGGTGAGTGCAGGTGTCAGCATCAGGGCAGGGAAGTGGTCCCCTTAAGGATTTATGTAAGTGCCAACCATCCAGTGAGATGTTTTGTGAATGCCATGCAAGTGTCTCCATCCCTCTCAAGTGCACCATAATAATGGATTCCTCTAAGGCACCACAAGGGCTTCCCCAGTGGCTCAGCTGGTAAAAAAGGCAAAGCAGGAGACACAGGAGATGCAGATTAGATCTCTGAGTCAGGAAGATCCCCTGGAAAAGGGGAATGGCTACCCAGTCCGGTGTTCTTGCCTGGAAAACCCCATGGACAGAGGAGCCTGGGGGGCTACAGTCCAACATGTCACAAAGAGTCAGATACAACTCAGCAGCTAAGCCCAAGGGCTAAGGCACCACACTGTTCGATGGGTGTCATCTGTTTTAAGGGATTTCACCCATGCAGAGGTGAGAGGTGTTGGGGCCAGGAGTCAGACTTGAAAGGTTATTGCTGAACCAAGAAAAGACACTGGGATTCTTGGCCTCCAGAGGAGAAGAATTCAATCTGGGACCAGAGATGAGGCTTGATCGCTCAGAGCTTTTTGTGCAAGAGTTTTATTAAAGTATAAAAGGGATAGAGAAAGATTCTGACATAGACATCAGAAGGGGGCAGAAAGAGTACCTCCTTGCTAGTGTTAGCAATGAAGTTATATACTCCCCAATTAGTTATTACAATGAATAATCAAAAGAATATCTGGAGGTTGTAAAGACCTCACTAGACCTACTCCCATAATTTACATTTTAAGATAACAGGATTAGCCAGAAGGTTTTTTCCAGAGACTGTCCTCGAGCAGGATACATTATTATGTAATCCTAAGGAATGTAGAGGGGGAAAAAAATTTGTCCTTTCTTCCTCCATGAGAATTCCAGACCCCTCTCTCCTTGGAGACCCCTGGACTTCTTATCAACCTGTCTAGGAACTGACTCTCTCAGACTCAGGCTGCCCCTTTTTGACTGCCCGAGGGCTCAGTGCCACACGGGAAACCCACCATCCTGTGCAGTTACATGCTATGTGACTTCTTCACCCAACCTGGGGACACAGCTCAGCTTGAGACTCTGTGGTGTGGAACTGGGCATGAAAGGGTTAACTGGGCAGGAAGCTGAGGCCCACCTGACCTCTGCTCCAGGTGGTGTTCGTCCTTGCGCAGTGCTGCGCCTTGACTTGCTTGCTCCTAGCCATCTGTGAGTGGTTCCTCAAGCAGGACTCACGCTACCCCATGACTTGTGCCATGCAGGACTTTTCCCCTAAAGTACAAGAAGATGCACTCCCCTTAGAAAAACAGCAGCCACACAAGCCCTGCTGTGGGCTCCTTCTGGATTCCCTCGGCATAAACCCACCATCCTGTGCAGTTACATGCTATGTGACTTCTTCACCCAACCTGGGGACACAGCTCAGCTTGAGACTCTGTGGTGTGGAACTGGGCATGAAAGGGTTAACTGGGCAGGAAGCTGAGGCCCACCTGACCTCTGCTCCAGGTGGTGTTCGTCCTTGCGCAGTGCTGCGCCTTGACTTGCTTGCTCCCAGCCATCTGTGAGCCTTCCTCAAGCAGGACTCACGCTACCCCATGACTTGTGCCATGCAGGACTTTTCCCCTAAAGTACAAGAAGATCCACTCCCCTTAGAAAAACAGCAGCCACACAAGCCTACTGTGGGCTCCTTCTGGATTCCCTCGGCCTCAGCTAGCCTAGGCCTCGACTGCTTGCCAAGTGGAGAGACCTAGTCTGGGAGACCTTCACCCCTCCAACTATCTCTGATCCCTGTGGGAGTGTGGCTGGCTACCTTCTGGCTTCTTCCATGCACCAGGTCTGGCAGATCCTGTAGATGTTTGGGCTCCATCACTTAGGAACTCAAACAAACACAAAAGCTGGGGACCAGCCCTTCCCAAAAGCTGATTATGGGGCAGGTTAACACCACCCCAAACCACAGAGTATTTCGTGCAACATCTGGTGGAATCCTGAGCAGTGAGAGGCAGGAGATGGTACCCACAATGCTTACCAGCATGGTGATGCACATCACTGAGCAAAGGCAGGGTTTGCTTAGGAAGCTCTAGTCAGCTTGGTAACACATCACTGCCTGTTATTTTCCCTGCTTCTATGCGTCCCTTTCCTCCACCCCCTTGCAGTTCGAGGGCTGTCCCTCCCAAGAAAGCCTTTGTGCTCTATTTTCTTAGAAATCCAGGCCCAGACACCTTGTTTTTTTCTCTCTTCCAGAAACTGCAGAAGATACAAAAGGCAGTAATATTCTCAAAGGTAGGTTTCTTGATAATATATACCTCATTTAAAGGACAAACAGAGAAGAACAACATTTTTAAGTCTTGCAGAGAAATTGGTGTCCAGTTTTCTTATATCTCACAGGACTGGAAGAGTCCTCTCCTTTATACCCCAGAAATGTTGTTTTGTTTCTTGTCAAGACATAATGCTGCTACAAGTAATAGGGCTTAAACAAAAAAGCATGAGGGTGTCAGAAAAGTGTCAGGCAAGTCCTCTCCAGCACTCTTTTTCGGTATGATATGCATTTGTTAGAAGACAATTGCTTCTTTCAAGGAAAGCTATGACAATCCTAGAGCTGCAAAGCAAAGAGGTTTGTATATTGAAAAGCAAAGACATCACTTTGCTGACAAACGTCTGTATAGTCAAAGCTATGGTCTTTTCAGTAGAAATGTACCAATGTGAGAGCTGGATCATAAAGAAGGCAGAGCACTGAAGAATTGGTGGTTTTGAACCGTGGTGCTGGAGAAGACTCTTGAGAGTCGCTTGGAAAGCAAGGACATCAAACTAATCAATACTAAAGGAAATGAATTCTGAATATTCATTCAATTCAGTTCAGTCACTCAGTCATGTCCGACTCTTTGAGACCCCATGAATCACAGCACGCCAGGCCTCCCTGTTCATCACCATCTCCCAGAGTACACTCAGACTCACGTCCGTCGAGTCCATGATGCCATCCAGCCATCTCATCCTCGGTCGTCCCCTTCTCCTCCTGCCCCCAATCCCTCCCAGCATCAGAGTCTTTTCCAATGAGTCAACTCTTCGCATGAGGTGGTCAAAGTTCTGTTGTTTTCCTCTATTTCTTTGCATTGATCGCTGAAAAAGGCTTTCTTTTTTTTAATTTATTTTTTATTTTATTTTTACTTTGTTTTACTTTACAATACCGTATTGGTTTTGCCATACATTGACCTGAATCCGCCACAGGTGTATATGAGCTCCCAATCCTGAATCCCCCTCCCACCTCCCACCCCCTATCATCTCTCTGGATCATTCCTGTGCACCAGCCCCAAGCATCCTGTATCCTGTATCGAACATAGGCTGGCACTTCATTTCTTACATGATAGTATACATGTTTCAATGCCATTCTCCCAAATCATCCCACCCTGTCTCTTATACACATCTAGATGTGTATAAGAGACAGCTCTTCCTCTTAAGTGCTCCTGCTTTGTTTATGCTGTGTGGCTCTCCAGGTGAAAGCTCAAGTTCTCTGAAGCTCAATAGTTATTCCTCAGTGCCAGCTTGACTTCCTGGATCTATACTTGCATTATGATTTTTGCTTCTGAGGATTCCTTACTTACCAGTTTGGTTCATTTGAAAATATTTTAAAATTTTTTTCCAGTATTTTTTTCCAGAAGGGATTGTTCAGGATATCTAGTGTGTCAAGTTGCTGGAAATGAAAGACTCCTGATTTCTTGATAATTTTTTTTTTTTTCTCTTGGCTTGAGATCTTACTAATTTTTCTCTCCCATTTGCTTTTTTCAGCCTTTGTTGGATGCTCTTTTTCTGCTCATCTCCCAAAGGTCAATGTCTCACTGTATTCTATCCTTTACCCTTTTCTAATCTGCTTAGAAAATACATTCTGCTCACATCTTCCACAGTCAGCTCTACGCTGACTGTGTAGAGCTAACTTGGGAAGACCCCAAGTTATGCAGTGTCTAGCCAAATCAATCTTTGAAGCTCTGGATCCTTGCATTTAAAAGCCTGCTTTACTTGGCCTTACCCATGACATCACAAGGGCAATGTGTCCAAAGTTCACTTAATCACACTCCCCTCACCTTCTTTTTTTATTTTTTGTTTAGAAAAATGACATCAACATCCATCCTGTTAACCAACATAGAAACGTGGGAAGCATTGCAGACTCCTCCCCTGCCCACATTTTCCATCTGCAATTGATCACTAAGCCTGTTGACTCCACTACCTTAAAACCTCACGTATACCCCTTCTCTACATCACAACTCCCACTACCTAATTAATTAAAAGCTTCATCATTTCTCTCCTAGATTGATGTAATTGCCTCCTAAATGTCTGCCATCCATCCCCAGTCCTCACTGGAGTCAAAGTAATCTCTCTAAAACACATACACGATCATCTCATAGCCTGCCCCTTCCCCTACCTAAAATTCATCAATGACTCTCTATAAGGCACAAGATAAAATTCACATTCCAAGTTCATCTCTTCGAGTCTGTCTTAACCCAGATGGGAGACAAATTGAAATATTTGCAATTCCCCCAGCACATCATACTTTTCATGATGTGCACACAAATTCCTTTGCTTAGAATTTCCTTCCTCTTCTTCTTTGACTGGCTTACACATTTTCACTTAGTAGACACAATGTTCATGTGTCTATTAAGACAGAAATCCTCAAGTCTCCCATCTACCCAACTCTACTGAGTGTATTTCCTCTGCGCCCTTGATTCATTCATTCAAGAAAATGCATTGACTTTGTATTATTTATATCATCTCTCTATGTATCACTATGGTGCTACCTTGGGCTTAGGAAAGTAATAAAAATCAAGAAACAACACTTATTACATTGTAGTGTAATAAATACAAGGCAGAGAGCACAGTGAAGGGGAACCTGCGCCAGCCTTGAATGAAGAGAAAGGGTTATTCATAAGTTGATATAATTGCTTTCTCTTCTGGTTCCCTACAGGCTTCCTAGGTGGCTCAGTGGTAAAGAATGCGCCTGCCAGTGTAGGAGACCGAGGAGATGCAGGTTCAGTCCCTGGGTTGGGAAGATCCCCTGGAGGAGGAAATGGCAACCCCCTCCAGTATTCTTCCCTACAGGTTCCTCTGTTCATAGGGTTACAAAGAGTTGGATGTCACTGAGCGCATATGCAATTGTTACCTACCCTTGATTTTTTTTATACCCCTAGCAGCCAATCATTTGTGTATGAAATAAATTAGCATATGATTGATGATGAAATTTTTTATTTTCATAAATTTTTCTGATTTAGTTTAAATCAGCCTATCCTTGGCTTGTTATTAACATACTAGATATCATGACGCTCTAAGTAATTGTGTTCATATTTCCAGTGGGGCTTTTCTAACCCTGAGAAAATGCTGGACCCAATAGGACTAGCTAAGGCCAAATCCAAGAAATGAGATGAACATATATTGAACTATATTTTTAGAATTTTTATACATTAATTTTTGTTTTTTCTAAAAGACATAGTAGAAGTTTCTAAAACGTATTCTGTTCAATGGGATAAAATATATTATCAAGGGAATGAAAGAAGGGTATAAGAAAAGGGGTATTACAAATCTGGAATAAGATAAGTGTTGGAAAGACTAGAAAAGGGCAACCAAATTGACTCTAAGCTTCCTAAAACGGCCAAAACAAAGAAAGATCATGATTAGAGACAGTTCTCTGTAAGAAAAATAAAACAAACCACTTATTCAGAAAGAGCACAATTTTATCAAAAATTGATTCCCAAGGAATTTATCTCATGAGCACATAAACTGCTGTGTGATGTGGTAGACAACAGTCCTAACATGAGCCCTTCATTTGCTCCACTCACAGATGTAATGAGTCTGTCTCATTTTAGACTTGTGGGGACTTGGCAGAATGCCAAAGAACAAGTCAGAAAAAAGCTGTCCTACAGGGAATAAAGTTTGGTGAAGCTCTTGAAAAATTCCAAGATTTTATAATCAAACAGTGGAGGATTGAGTCTCAGTTCGGTTAAACTCAAAATACGTGAACTTGATCCTTTTACTTAGATCCTTTCTTAGATCATTAGTAAAAACTGTGATGATAATCCTACCTTATTGGTTCTACAGGTTGGTTAAAATTTCAAATATGTAAAACAACAATCAACATCCACTAAACTCCTCCTCTGTGCCAGGTACTGTTCTAAGTACTTTATAAGGATTATCTGATTTAATTCTCTAAAGTGAAGTCGCTCAGCCGTATTCGACTCTTTGAAACCCCACGGACTGTAGCCTACCAGGCTTCTCTGTCCATCGGATTTTCCAGGCAAGGGTACTGGAGTGGGTTGCCATTTCCTTCTCCAGGAGATTTTCCCGACCCAGGGATTGAACCCAGGTCTTCTGTATTGTAGGCAGACGCTTTACTGTCTGAGCCACCAGGGAAGTCTTAATCCTCTAAGCAAGTCCATTATGTGGAAACTGTTATTCTCATCTGCCAGCTAGGAAAGTCATACTAGAAAGGTCAGGTAATTTGTTCAAAAACACAAAGCTAGGAAGAAGGGAGTTGAGATAAACAGCCTAGACAGACAGACTGTGGAGTTTTATCTCTCAAAGCATTCTGTTCTATGATATTATATATAATTTTAAGGCATCTCTTGATAAAAATCATTTCTCACAACCAGAGTCTTGATAGCAGTTTCATGTGAGCATTATCTCATGATAACCTGAAAAACAGATTTTCTCTGTGGCAATTAAGGTGAGATCCCTTTACTTTGCCAAAGGTAGGGTCATCAAGTTCCTCTAATAAAAATCAAGGAGTCCAGTTGAATAAATAGTGGGTTACCCTACAGAGCTCTGAGACCAGAAGAGTTAATCCATGTGTTCTGCTTACTGTCTGTGGCAAAGACAGCCCTTTGCTATCTACTCACCTCATTTATTCAGTTGACAGACAGCTGCTGGCTAATTGGCCTGCCGTGTTGCCTCCTTTGGCTGGTGTGTGTGGTAAGTCAAGTCTGGCAGGGGGCCTTAAACAAAACTCACCCAGCGTGTGTTCAGCTGCACTAAACTCCAAAAATAGAAAGCTCAAGCTCTGCAGAGCTGAGGAGTTGAACATCCAACCAGGCGATAGGTTTGTCATCTCCAGGGTGGCTTGTGTTTCCTATTAAACTGGGGTTGAAATGACAAGAGGCAATCTTTTGAGCACTCGAGTCTAAACAGAATGGCACATGACTGCTATGTGCAGGGCCGTATCCTGGCTATAAATCATAACAACAGCCTGAAACTGAGCTATCACAGGCCCTTAAATCTCCAAAGTGTGGCCTGGGTAAGCCATTAGGAGAAGTCAGCCTTTGCAGATATAGGAATTCCATGCCTCAGTGCACAAGGCACACCTTCCTATAACTCTTTTTTTCTGGAATTTTCCTCTAAGCTTCCTGACTCAATTAAGGGTTAAAGAAGATTCCATTTTCCACATTACAATAGAGAAAAGTGGCAGCATATCAGAGAGAGGCAGTATGCACCCATGTTTAAGTCAGCCTGTCAGGATCGACATACTGGCTCCATCCTTTACTAACTTTGTGACCTTGGACAAGGTATTTAGTCTTCATGGGCTTCATTATCATGCTCAGCCTTGGTCTCATTATCTTTGAAACATGGGCAATAAAAGCACAAACTTCATAGAGTGGTTTTGAGACTAAAGTGAGATAATCCAAATAAAGCACTTAACATATGTTTTAGAGAAAATGCTCAAAAGTTATTTCATCACAATGATTAATATCATGTATCATCTGGAAGTATCTTAGTATACTCATACTGGAAGCACTTGGGAGAAAAGTGGAGAAGATCTTGAATTATTAATAACTTTAGAAATCTAAAGTGATGCAAGAACTCAATTATATTCAGGAGTGAAATGCTCCATAAAACACTATACTCCCCAGGAAAAGTCTTTTTCATTTTGATAATTGGGGATTTCCTTTTTCTCATTCATGTATCTAAAGGCAAGTCTGCTCTTTAGTATACCTATGCATTTACACAAAGGTTAAAGTGGTAAAACAAACTTCCACAAGGCAGAGAAAATCAAAGCTATCAATACCAATCATCCTTGTCATAAATCTGAATGGACAGTGAAAAATCACTTGAGAATTATATACAGTATATAAGAAAGACATTATGAAGAAACATAATTGGAACTAGAGGAAATAGAATCAGTGCAGAAGACTAGAAGACTAGAAAAAAATAGAAAAAATAGAAAGAAAATAGAAGATTAGGAAAAAAATTCTGCCAAGTAACTTTGGGAAAATTTAAATACTATTTCATCCAAACCAAAGACAGATTGTTATGACAGAGAAAATAATCAGAGAAGGAAAGTATTTAGGAAATTAAAACATTAGTGGCCCTATAATCAATTTCCAAAAAATTAAATGAAAGGGCTCAAGTAAGAGAGTGGATTTGGATGAAGAATATTGGTTATTGAGAAAGTAAGTAGACAAATCTTCCTAGACTATAAGGCAGAAATTATTGGCCAGCAATTGGAAAAAGTGTAATGAAAAATAAAATTAATAACAATCTGAGAACTTGAAATGAAAATTCTAGATTATGTCAACAAAACTTTGAGCATAGGTGCAATGGAGGAAGCATGCTGGTGGTCTCATATATTTTCAGAGGAATGAGTTGTAGAAGCTATTATCCATGTTGTTTGAAAATATGTTGAAATACAATTAATAGAAATTTACATATTATCATTAGAGGTGTATAAGTAAAATGTGCAGTGTTCAAATCATTTGTGAGAGAGAGAGAAAGACAACTCAGACAAGAGAAGCAGCATAATCTGAAGGTTAGGATCATGGTTTCTAGAAATAGATCGATAAAATCCAAGCCCGGATTTGGCATTTAACAGCTACGGGATCTTTAACAAGTTACTGGATGTTACTAAGCCTTTCTTCACTTGCAATGTAAATCATAGTGTTATTTTAAATGTTAAAAGATACAGAAACTAAAAAGTATTTGGAATATGAATTGGTACACTGTACAGTATAAAATATTCATCAGTTCAGTTCAGTCACTCAGTCGTGTCCAACTCTTTGTGACCCCATGGACTGTAGCACACCAGGCCTCCCTGTTCATCACCAACTTCCGGAGCTTGCTCAAACTCATGTCTATCGGGTTGGTGATGCCATCCAATCATCTCATCCTCTGTCATTCCTTTCTCCTCCTGCCTTCAATCTTTCCCAGCATCAGGGTCTTTTCCAATGAGTCAGTTCTTCGCATCGGGTGGCCAAAGTATTGGACTTTCAGCTTCAGCATCAGTCCTTCCAATGAATATTCAGGACTGATTTCCTTTATTGACTGGTTTGATCTCCTTGCAGTCCAAGGGACTCTCAAGAGTCTTCTCCAACATCACAGTTCAAAAGCATCAATTCTTCAGTGCTCAGCTTTCTTTATGGTCCAACTCTCACATCCATACATGACTATTGGGAAAACCATAGCTTTTACTAGATGGACCTTTGTTAGCAAAGCAATGTCGCTGTTTTTTTTTTTTTTTAATTTTACTTTACAATACTGTATTGGTTTTGCCATACATTGACATGAATCCACCACGGGTGTACATGAGTTCCCAATCCTGAACCCCCCCCACCAACCTCTCTCCCCATATCATCTCTCTGGGTCATCTTAGTGCACCAGCCCAAAGCATCCTGTATCCTGCATCGAACCTAGACTGGCGATACGTTTCTTACATGATAGTATACATGTTTCAATGCCATTCTCCCAAATCATCCCACCCTCTCCCTTTCCCACAGAGTCCAAAAGTCTGTTCTATACATCTGTGTTTCTTTTGTGTCTCGCATACAGGGTTATCATTACCATCTTTCTAAATTCCATATTAGTCCATTCTGAAGGAGATCAACCCTGGGATTTCTTTGGAAGCAATGATGCTAAAGCTGAAACTCCAGTACTTTGGCCACCTCATGCGAAGAGTTGACTCATTGGAAGGGACTCTGATGCTGGGAGGGATTGGGGGCAGGAGGAGAAGGGGACGACCCAGGATGAGATGGCTGGATGGCATCACTGACTCGATGGATGTGAGTCTGAGTGAACTCCGAGAGATGGTGATGAACAGAGAGGCCTGGCGTGCTGCGATTCATGGGGTCGCAAAGAGTCGGACACGACTGAGCGACTGAACTGAACTGACATTGATTGATTTGTGGATATTGAAGAATCCTTGCATCCCTGGGATAAAGCCCACTTTGTCATGGTGTATCATCTTTTTAATGTGTTGTTGGATTGAAGAAGGCTTTCTTATCTCTTCTTGCTATTCTTTGGAACTCTGTATTCAGATGCTTATATCTTTCTTTTCCTCTTTTGCTTTTCGTTGCAATGGTGAATGGAATTGTTTCCTTAATTTCTTCTCTTCTTTTCACAGCTGGACTGATACTGAAGCTGAAGCTCCAATACTTTGGTCACCTGATGCAAATAATGGACTCATTGGAAAAGACCCTGATGTTTGGAAAGATTGAAGGCAGAAGGAGAAGACAGTGACAGAGGGATGAGATGGTTAGATGGCAGCACCGTTTCAGTGGACACGAACTTGCAAAAACTCCAGGATATGGTGAGGGACAGGGAGGCCTGGCATGCTGCAGTCCATGGGTTGCAGAGTTGGACATGACGGCAACTGACCAAAACCAAATGCATTTGTTAAGTTTACTGGAAACTAGTCAGATATATGGATATTTGTTGTTATAAAAGGAAAACATTTTAAAGTTATCAATTAAAAAAGATGTCTTATAACTAAAAAATATCTGTGTTTACTGTAGACTATTTGAAGAGTATTCCTTTTCAGGATAATTTTAATCATTACCTCACAGTGGAAGAATAAAGATTTTCAGTTTTAAATATAAAAATAAAAAAGAATAACCATTATTACCTGAAAACAGCAATGAGCAATAAAACATATTCTCACTATTACAAGGAAGCTATGATTTAACATGAAAACATTTTAAAGTTATCAATTAAAAAAGATGTCTTATAACTAAAAAATATCTGTGTTTACTGTAGACTATTTGAAGAGTATTCCTTTTCAGGATAATTTTAATCATTACCTCACAGTGGAAGAATAAAGATTTTCAGTTTTAAATATAAAAATAAAAAAGAATAACCATTATTACCTGAAAACAGCAATGAGCAATAAAACATATTCTCACTATTACAAGGAAGCTATGATTTAACATGTCTGTTAATCTAAAGTATGTAGGAAAACTAAAGCTTGTAGAAATAAAAGGAGAGTTCATGCCTAGAAAGTGCTTAATAAATGTTAAACTCTTTTCATTATATTTAAAATATTATATTTAAGTATACTCAAAATATAATTGAGGAAAAGTATTATTTATAATAAGAATATAATTTATAATAAAAAGTGGTTAAATAATAAAAAATACTAATAGAGTTTTGCCAAGAAAATGCACTGGTCATAGCAAACACCCTCTTCCAACAACACAAGAGAAGACTCTACACGTGGACATCACCAGATGGTCAACACCGAAATCAGATTGATTATATTCTATGCAGCCAAAGATGGAGAAGCTCTATACAGTCATGATCGTTGAAATCAAAGACCATATCAGCGCTGGAAATAGAAGTTGTTCTTGGTATTTTGGACAGAGGGTGATTTAATATAGGAAATTAGATGTTTACAACACTGTTGGGAAAGCTATGGGAACATGTTCAAGGCTGGGTCTCCTGGAATAAGGATAAGGAGGGCTGATTCAGTGGGAGCCACAGGAGCTAAGTGAGCATTGTCACTAAAGCTGTGTCAGAAATAAGAAGCCTTGCCTTTGCAACTGCCTGTCACATTCAGGAAACTGGTCTGTGGTATCCAAAACTTAGTCTGGGAATTAAAAGTGACATTAAGAAGCTGTCCTTATCATATTGCTTTTGGATTCCCAGGAAACTGGCAGATGGACCCTGAGGACTAATGTTAATGGCAACATACAAGAGCCATAGGAAGGTGATTGTCTTCTGCCTTCCGAAATCTCTCATGAGTTCATTTAAGTGACAGAACATAGTTTCCTTCCAGAACCTCAGTTCTGGGGGAGTCTAGAAAATGTTTTCTTTACTGTTCCATTCTCTCCAAATAGAAGCCAGATAAAGTGGCCGTTGAGAGAACTGGTCCAAAGTATCTACTAGTAACGGGAAAGTGCCTCATATTGGGATCACTGGTTATTCCCTCACCTAGTTCTGAACTTAAAAATATTCTTATGTGGTTAAAGACTTAACTGTTAAAATTACACATAAAATTACTAAAACAAACTATGGGAGAAAAGGTTTATAATCTTGGGATAGGGTACAAAGTGAAACCCAAAAGATAAGCCTATTTAATTAACTGAAAGTCAAGCAGGTTTTGTTTGATGAAGGACAAATAAAATTAAAAGCAAAAAGTTGGGGAAAATATAATTTTTATTCTAAAGGATGAATATTTTTAATATGTTGAGTTCTTATAAAGCCAAAGGGAAAAAAATCAATGTCTAACAGTACAATAGGTAAAAGATATGAACACAAATAACTCGCTTCTGAAAAAAATCAAATGCAAATTACTTTAAACCATGATGAGTCACTTCGTTATTAGTAATAATGAAGAAAATAGCATTAGAATGAAAATTTTTTTACTTATCCATCTGGAAATGATGGAGTGGGATACAATCCATTGTTGGGGGGAGTGTTAGGGAAATCTAGTGCTGCCTCTGCTGCTGCTGCTAAGTCGCTTCAGTCGTGTCCGACCCTGTGCGACCCCACAGACGGCAGCCCACCAGGCTCCCCCATCCCTGGGATTCTCCAGGCAAGAACACTGGAGTGGATTGCCATTTCCTTCTCCAATGCATGAAAGTGAAAAGGGAAAGTGAAGTCGCTCAGTCCTGTCCGACTCCTAGCTACCCCATGAACTGCAGCCTACCGGGCTCCTCTGTCCATAGGATTTTCCAGGCAATAGTACTGGAGTGGGATGCCATTGCCTTCTCCGAAATCTAGTGCAAATGAATATAGATTTTAAAAGTGAATTTTGACAAGTGTGTATCAGCTTTTAAAATGTCCCCACCTTTTAACCTAGACACTTCCTAGAATTTGTCTTACAGAACTAGCAACACCCTTCTCAGAATCTGTCCCACAGAAATAAACACATAAATTAGCAAAGACAAGTGGCGCAAGGATACTGACTGCAGTGATATTTGTACGAGGAAAAATTGAAAACAACTTTTAGTGCTAGTCATCAGGTCATTAGCTAAATAAATAATGATACCCTCCTACAATGAGCTACTTAGCAACTATTAAAAAGAAGTAGCTCTATTTATATTGATCTTGAAAGATGGCAATATTGTAGTAAGTCAAGTAGATCAGAATAGGTAACATAATCCCATTTGTTCCTAAAGATAAAACATGTGTATTATGTATGCAGAAACCCTGGAGGGAGGCACACCCAATTGTTCATGGTGGTCATTTCTGGGCTACAAAGGTAGGGCTTCATGTGGGTAAAACTCACTTTTCTATATGTACTTCAAAATTTAACATCATTTGACTAGTTTCAAAAAGACTTGTATTTTTAAAAAAATGAAGCTGTGTAAACAAGTAAACTTCCAAATTCAGTCATTTGACATATAAGCAGGGCAGCTCAGCCTCTGACTCCCATTAAAGCCAAAAGGAGTTTAGAGCTCACTTGTTGACAGAGGCAAAAACTGTGGCTCAAACCGCATTGGTCCCAAGCCTAAATGGAAGGACTTGCATTATTTCCTGAGACCATATTTCTGAATTCTAAAACCAGAATCAAAGAATACTTTAGCATTTTAAAGTTGCATTGCACCTTTCCCTAGAGAAGCTGCTGCTCCTGGCTTAGGATGATTAACTTTTCTTGCCAAGGTTGTCCTGTCTGTGAGACCAATATCTGCTAGGCAACCTTGAGCTGTATGCAGAATTTCTCTCCTCCTTAACACCTGCAGTTACTGCCTCTGGCACTTATTGTCTGCCTCTTGCCTGTCCAATCTGCATATTATGTTTTTGCTTAAACTTAGTCGCCTTATCTTGGCTTGCTGCTTGCCCCTGCAAGCTGTTGTAATTGGCTGATTGCTGTAATTTCCTGAATACAATCATAGATGTTACATTGCTTAAAAATTTCCTTTGAAATTTTGTACTTGAACTCTTATTCTCAACCTAGTCTCTTCTATAAACCTAATCTTTGGTTCTTTCTTACAAATGACTCAGTATCCAATGTGTTTCAGCTTTTTAAAATCATTAAAAAACTTTAAATTTATTTTATTGAGGTATAGTTTATTTACAGTACTGTGTTAATTTCTGCTGTACAGCAAAGTGATTAAGTTATACATATATATACATTCTTTTTCATATTCTTTTGCATTATGGTCTATCATGGGATATTAAATATAATTCCTTGTGCTATATAGGAGTATCTTGCTTATCCATTCTACATGCAATAGTTTGTATCTGATAACCCTGAACCCCCAATCCACTGCCTCCTCTGCTCCCCTTGGCAGCCACACGTCTGTTCTCTGTGAGTCTGTTTCTGTTCCATAGATAAGTTCACTTCTGTCATATTTTAGATTCCACATATAAATGATATCACATGATCTTTGTCTTTTTCTTTCTGACCTACTTCACTTAGTATGTTAATCTCTAGTTTCACCCATGTTGCTGCAAACAGCATTATTGCATTCTTTTTTAGGACTGAGAAGTATTCCATTTATATATTACCACATCTTCTTTGTTTGTTCATCTGTTGATGGACATTTAGGTTGCTTCCATGTCTTGGGTTATTGTAAATAGTGCTGCTATGAACCTTGGAGTGGGTGTGTCTTCTTGAATTATGGTTTTGTCCAGATATATGCTCAGGAGTGGGACTTCTGGATCATACAGCAACTCTATAATTTTAGTTTTTTGAGGAACCTCCATATTGTTCTCCATAGTGGCTGCACCAATTTCCATTTCCACCAACAGTTGTTTGAAGTTTCCCTTCTCTCCTCATCCTCTCTGGCATTTATTACTTGTAGACCCTTTAATGATGGCCATTCTGACCAGTGTGAGGTGGTACCTCACTGTAGTTTTTGATTTGCATTTCTGTAATGATTAGTAATGTTGAACATCTTTTCATGCACCTGTTTGCCATCTCTATGTTTTCTTTCAAGAAATGTCTATTTAGATCTTCTGTCCATTTTTCAGTTGAGTTTGTTGTTGCTACTGAATTGCATAGGCTGTTTGTACAAAAAAAGCATTTATTTTAAAATTGTCAAAATGGCTGAATTTGGTATGTGGAGAGAGGTAACAGTGTATTGATTGAGAGCATGCATTGGAGCTGCTGTGGCTGTGCCAGTAACCAGCTATGTGGCCCTAGGCACATTGTTTGACCTCTCTGGGCTTTGGTTGCCTCATATATAAATCCTATATTGAGTGTTCATTACATTAAATAAAACAATATTATGGTTGTTGCTGTTATGGTAGTTTTTGCTTAATTTTCTGATCAATAAAGCACCTGTATATCAGAACTTCATTCATTCAATAAACATTACCTGATTAACAATTTAAGGAGAGCCTCCTGACTGTTAGGGGCTTCCCTGGTGGCTCAGATGGTAAAGAATCTGTCTGAAATGAGGAGACGTGGGTTCAACCCCTGAATCTGGAAGGTCCCCTGGAGGAGGACATGGCAATTCACACCAGTATTCTTGCCTGGAGAATCCCATGGATGGAGGACCCTGGCAGGCTATAGTCCACAGGGTCTCAAAGAGTTGGACATGACTGAAGTGACTGAGCACACACACATGCTTTGATTGTTGGGTAATGACAGTTTTTAGAGGAGTCCAGGTATAGCAGGAAGACCTCCAAAACACATCTCTTATCTAGCCATGTCCTTCCATCTTCATTACCATCACCTTGGTCCAAGCCACTTTCATCTTCACCACAACCTAACTTCATGCAGCATAAAAAACATGGGCTCTGGTCAGCCCTGATTCAGTGGATTCTCATTATACTCAGGAAAGAAACCACACTCTAACTGTGATCCTGGTCCCTTCTGCCTTTCAAATTCATCTGACACTTTTCTTTTTGGTCTTTAGTCATCAGAAACACTTTCCCTCCTTCAGTTTTTAAAATATTTTAATCTCTTTCCCACACCAGGGCCTTTGTATATGCTGTTCCCTCTGCCTGAAACATTCTTCTCAATGCTTTGTATAGCTTTCTCCTTCTCTTTCTTTAGGTTTAAGCATTACTCCCAGTGATAGATAGGTGTTTTCTGCTCAGTATCCACTCCTATTTCTATTTTTTGTGTAGTAAGCCCCCCAAATTTCCTTTATAGGAATGTCCTTCCCAGACTCTCCATGGGACTTATACATGATAAGTCACACAAGGTGCAGTAAATATGAAGATATGAAAATCTTTCTTTTAGGTTTGCCAGAGAAGAATCCTTCAGGCATCCTGGTGTTGTGGCAGGAAGAAGCCTGAAGGATAAAAATTACTTTATATCCAGACTTTCAACCAATACTGTCAGCCAATAGCTCCCTTCATCACCCCCACATGCCTACTGGTCCCACGTCTCCTGGCACCTGAGAAGGGAAACTGAGTCCCTTTTCATTGAACTCCCTTCTCAGGGCCCCTGTGGGGTAGCCACCTCCACTCTGAAAGACCAATTCATCTTGCTACTAACTTTGCTGAATTATTTTATCCCTGGATGGTTCCTTTCCCTTATTCTTTGTCTTGGAGGTTAATACCTTTAGAAACGTATCCCTCTCACTATTTTCCTGCAGTCTGGGGAAGGGGAGAATACTTAAGGAGAATGACTGTATATAACCAGATCTAACTTCAGGTGGATCCCTAAAAACTTCTTATTTTCTTCTGTCAGGAGATGACTGCAAACTTTTTCTGCTTTCCTCAGACTTCATCACCTCCCTCTTCAGGCCCAGGAAATGACCTCATGTCTTGCAATCTCACAACGAAAAAATGAATAAACTCCCTCCATTTCTTACCACTTTCCAACATTGCAAGGTTACCCAAGCACACACTCCTTTATGTTTCTCCATCACCAAGGAAGAGATGCCTCCCCTAAGGCTGATAACTGTTCTTTTCTCAAGCTCTCAGTACTCCCATCTTCCCAGAACCTTATTTAGTAATCGGGTGTCCCTCTCTCTGCATTCAATATTAATAGATGGTATAACTAGCATCTGAATTTAGAATGAGATGGTTTACTGGGGAATGAGAGGGTTTCCTGGGCTCATGAGACACTTTGTGTGAAAACTAGAATGAATTTGTGACCTATTTTGTCCCATAGTTTGAATTAATCCTCCCTCAACCATACACTCTCTCTTCATCTGGTTTCCTTAATCTCTCCTACTCTCACAACCAAGCTTCTCAAAACAGGTAGTCCTGATAGATTGCTCACCTCCCACTCACTTCAATAAAAGAGGAACATAATCATGACATGACTGAAAGAGAAGCTTCAGGAATCTGCCAGCCATCCTTGCTGTAGGTTGCCCTGGTGTCCTGCAGAGCTTCAGATGGGATTTCTTTCATCCTATCCCACTGCACACTACCTTCAGCCTCACCATTTCTCTGGGAGTGTTCCTGGCAGGGTTGGCAGCACACATGCAGACATACATCCCATCATCATCCCACTGGATGTTCAGTCAGTGATGCTCAACACACGTGAGCCTTGACTTCTGTGCCCGCACACAATCTTAGTGTCCATTGACTTTTGGATCTTTCTTGCAAGGTCCATCACCTAATCATAGAATTCCTAGGCCCTCTTCTCATTATATACACTTACTCTGGAGAACTCATACACTTGCCAGGTTCTACTTTGTCCTCTATATGCTGGTGAATCCAAATCTATGTCCAGTTCAAATCTTTTCTGTGGATGAGATTGGTATATCCAAGGCTGACTGGAACTGTCCATTTGGATTGCTCCAAGTAAACTCATGCTCAATTTGTTCAAAATTAATCTCACCATCACCCACTACTTAAACCTGTCGCAATTCCTGTGTACCCATCTCAGACAATGGGACCACTATCTACCAGGTTGCATGATCCACTGGATATCTAACTTTCATCCCTGACTCTTCCCTCACATACTATATCAGGAAGTATTCTGAGTTGCTGGTCAGGGAAAGCAACATTGGTTAATCTAAGTTGGAAGGATTTTGGTGAAAGGACTTTCAGTATCTCATAGATTCCACAGCAAGATTAGAAAACAAACGTGCATCTTAGCAGCCACAGAGCCAAAGTGAATCAACCAGTAGAACTGCCGCAGATACTTGTGTTTGCATCACTAGCATTTCTTACCCTAGCAGGGATGCTACTGCTAAAATTACAACTGATTCCAGTGTTAACACCTTCACTAGAATAGAGTCTGTGTGTTGTTGCTGTTGTTCAGTTACCCAGTTGCGTCCGACTCTTTGCGACCCCATGGCCTGCAGCAGGCCAGGCCTCCCTGTTCCTCACCATGTCCCAAAGTTTGCTCAGGCTCATGTCCATTGCATCGGTGATGCTATCGAGCCATCTTATCCACTGATTCTGCCTTCTCATTCTGCCCTCAATCTTTGCCTGAGTCAAGGACTTCCCCACTGAGTTGGCTGTTCTCATCAGGTGACCAAAGTACTGGAGCTTCAGCTTCAGCATCAGTCCTTCCAATGAATATTCAGGCTTGATTTCCTTTAAAATGACTGGTTGGATCTCTTTGCTGTCCAAGGGACTCTTAGGAGTCTTCTCCAGCACCACAGTTCAAAGGCATCAATTCTTTGGTGCTGTGCTTCTTTATGGTCCAGCTCTCACAACCGTGCATGATCACTGGGAAGACCATTAACTTGACTATATGGACCTTTGCCAGCAGAGTAATGTTTCGGTTTTTCAACACACTGTCTAAGTTTGTCATAACTTTCCTTCCAAGAAGCAATTGTCTTCCGATTTCACAGCTGCAGACAACATACGCAGTGATTTTAGAGCCCAAGAAGAGGAAATCTGTCACTGCTTCCACCTTTTCCCCTTCTATTTGCCGTGAAGTACTGAGCTACTGAAATGAACTGAACTGAATGGGGTCAGATGCCATGATCTTAGTTTTTTTAATATTTAGCTTTAAGCTGGCTTTTTTGCTCTCTTTCTTCACCCTTGTCAAGAGGTTCTTTAGATCCTCTTCATTTTCTGCCATTAGAGTGGTATCATCTGCAGATCTGAGGTTGTTGATGTTTCTCCAGCCTATCTTGATTCTAGCTTGTAACTCATCCAGCCTGGCATTTCTCATGATGTGCTCAGTGTATAGGTTAAATAAACAGAGTGACAACAGACAGCACTGTCGTACTCCTTTCTCAATACTGAACCAATCAGTTGTTCCATACAGGGTTCTAACTGTTATTTCTTGACCCACATACAGGTTTCTCAGGAGACAGATAGGCAATCTGGTATTCCCATTTCTTTAAGAGCTTTCCACAGTTTGGTATGGTCTTCACAGTCAAAGGCTTGAGTGTAGTCAATGAAACAGGTACATGTTTTTTTGGAATTCCCTTGCTTTCTCTATGATCTGGTGAATGTTGGCAATTTGATCTCTGGTTCCTTTGCCTTTTCTAAACCCAGCTTGGATATCAGGTAGTTCTTGGTTCACATAACGCTGAAGACTAGCATGTAAGATTTTAAGCATGACCTTACTAGCATGGGAGATGAGTGTAATTGTCCAATGGTTTAAACATTCTTTAGTACTACACTTCTTGGAGTAAGGAAATGGCACCCCATTGCAGTATTCTTGCCTGGAGAATCCCATGGATGGAGGAGCTTGGTGGGCTACAGTCCACAGGTCACAAAGAGTCGGACACAACTGAGCAACTTCACTTTCACTTTCTTGGAAATTGGGATGAGGACTGACATTATCCAGTCCCGTGGCCACTGCTGGGTCTTCTAGACTTGCTGACATATTGAGTGCAACAGTTTGATAGTATCATCTTTTAGGGTTTTGAATAGCTCTACTGGAATCCCATTGCACCTACTAGCTTTATTGACAGCAGTGTTCCTAAGGCCCACTTGAGTTCACATTCCAGAATGTCTGGCTCTGGGTGACTGACTTAATTTGATTCATTAAGATCTTTTTTTGTACCGTTCTTCTGTGTATTCTTTCCATCTCTTCTTGATCTCTTCTGTGTCTACTAGGTCTCTACCATTTCTGTCTTTTATTGTGCCCATCTTTGGATGAAATGCTCCCTTGATATTTCCAATTTTCCTGAAGATATCTCTAGTCTTTACCCTTCTGTTGTTTCCTCTTTTTTTTTTTTTTTTTTTTTAATGCATTGTTCATTGAAGACAGTCTGCTTGTCTCTCCTTGCTATTCTTTGGAACTCTTCATTTAGTTGGGTGTACCTTTCCTTTCTCTTTTGTTTTTTGCTTCTCTTCTTTCTTCAGCTATTTGTAAAGCCGCTTCAGATAACCACTTTGCCTTCTTGCTTTTCTTTTCCTTTGGCGTGATTTTGCTTGCTGCTTCCTGTACAATATTATGGGCCTCCATACATAGTTATCCACTCTGTTTACTAGATCTAATCCCTTGAATCTATTCATCACCTCCACTGCAAATTAATAAGGGACTTGATTTAAGTCATACCTGGCTGGCCTAGTGGTTTTCTATGCTTTATTTAAGCCTGAAATTTTGCTATGGAAGCTGATGATTTGAGCCACAGTCAGCTCCATGTCTTGTTTCTGCTGACGGTGTACAACTTCTCCATCTTTGGCTATGAAGAATGTAATCAATTTGATTGACATTGACCATTTGGTGACATCCATGTGTAAAGTCATCTCTTGTGTTGTTGGAAAAGGATGTGGCTATGACCAGTGGGCTCTCTTGGCAGAATTCAGTTAGCCTTTGCCCTGCTTCATTTTGTTTTCCAAGGCCAAACTTGCCGGTTACTCCAGGTATCTCATGACTTCCTACTTTTGCATTCTAATCCCCAATGATGAACAGAACATCTTTTTTTTTAATGTTAATTTTAGGAGATCTTCTAGGTCTTCTTAGAACTGATCAACTTCACCTCTTTGGCATCAGTGATAGGGGCATAGACCTGAATTATTGTGATATTGAATTGTTTGCCTTGGAAACAAACTGAGTTCATTCCATGATTTTTGAGGTCGCACCCAGTAAAGTATTGCATTTTGGACTCTTTTGTTGAGTATGAGGGCTATGCCATCTTCTATGGGGTTTCAACCCACAGTAGTAGATATAACGGTCATCTGAATTAAATTCACCCATTCCTATCCATTTTGGTTCACTGATTCCTAAGATGTCAATGTTTATTTACCATCTCCTGCTTGACCACATCCAATTTGCTTTGATTCATGGACCTAACATTCCAGGCTCCTATGCAATACTATTCTTTGCAGCATCGGATTTTACTTTCATCAGCCAACATAGCCACAACCGAGGGTCATTTCCGCTTTGGCTCAGTTGCTTCCTTCTTTCTGGGGCTATTAGTAGTTTTCTTCCATTCTTCCCCAATAGCATGTTGGGCACCTTCCAACCTGGGGACCTCATTTTTCGGGGTCATATCTTTTTGCCTTTTTATACAGCTCATGAGGTTCTCACAGCAAGTATACTGGAGTGGTTTGCCATTCCCTCCTCCAGTGGATCACATTTTGTCAGAACTCTCCACTATGACGTGTCTTTCTTGGGTGGGCGTGAAGAGAAGAGTCTGTGTAGTACCTGATTCTTTTGATTTGCTAATTTATAACCAGAAAATTAGAGTGGGGTGGGATGGGGGGAAACCAATGCATTTGTGAACACATGTAAGTGACCTATACTACAAAGAGAGTTGGGAAGTAGGTATCTGGGGTTTGTGACTTTAGGGTTGAGAGTAGTGGTCTGTATCAAAAGATGGTAGATTCTCCAAACATAGGAATGATGCTTGGATGCCAGGTGACCAGAAAGAATGAATATATTCATATTCACAGTCCATCCCTTGACTGTCCAATATACCCTCTTTACATTTTTACAAAATGTTTCTTAAAAAATACTTCTTCCTAGCATAGCGCAACACTGCCTCATTAAAAACACACACGTTTATTGTCTCTCCAACATCTAATCTTTTACTGCATGCAGTGCCAAGTACAGGATACTTAGATAATGACCATTTCTGACCTATTTCTAAAATGACCACCTCTCTCTTTTGTGTAATCCCATGGACAGAGGAGCCTGGTGGGCTGCAGTCCATGGGGTTGCGGAGAGTCCGACACGACTGAGCGACTTCATTTTCACTTTTCACTTTCATGCTTTGGAGAAGGAAATGGCAACCCACTCCAGTATTCTTGCCTGGAGAATCCCAGGGACGGCAGAGCCTGGTGGGCTGCTGTCTATGGGGTCGCACAGAGTCGGTCACGACTGAAGCGACTTAGCAGCAGCAGCAGCAGCAAGGACTAAATAGAGCACCAACATGTCCTTTGTAGTTTGGAAGAAGAAGATAGAAAAGAGAAAAATTTCACAATATACCTAAGTCGAGTCATTATGCTGTATAACTTGAGCTTATACATTGTCAATTATTTCTCAATAAAACAGAAAAAGCCTTCTTTTTGAAGGCTTTAAAAGAAAAACTATCTAAAACAATTTTGTTTATACTTGAAATGTAAGGAAGAAAATGCAGGAAACTTTTATGGTCATTGTTTTTGCAATCATTTTAAAGTTCTAATAATCATATCTACTAAGTGATTCTTAGAATTCTTATTCCCTTTCTCTTGTCATTCCTCAGTTAATCTTGTGGGTTAAGGCAAACAGTCATCTCTGAAAGATCTGAGACAGGATTTGGTGATCCTGTCATCATAAACTTTCAGACTTTCTTTTCTATACTATTGGAAAAGAAAAGTCAAGAGTTATTAGGGATCCCCAGAAAATCCCTTGAGTCCCTCCATACTCTCCACCTTCCTCCCATATATGAAACCATTCTTCTTTCCCTTTGATAATTGAAACCAGTCCTTGCCTCTAACGGCACAGTTTCTCACTTATTACCTTTTGACTGAAGGTCATATGAAGCCATAAAATGGCCAGATGGCAATTTCACTTCCGGTATAAATACATAATTGCAGTGCCAACTGGTGGAAGCATTTCCCTCTTGGATATTTAGTTCTCTAAATGATCAGAGTCTAGAGTTATGAGGATTGAAATAAAATATTTTGATGCAGCTGAATGATGGATTAATACAAATGTCAGGCCCTTGGAGACGCTGACACAGAAAAACTCAATATCTCTATGACCTTTTTCCTGCTGCGGTTGTGAAATCCACAGGAAGATGAGCCTCACCCCTCCTGCGCCATCAAATTTTCTCTCAATTTGCATCCCAAACCCTAAGAGAAGCTAATAAAGGGAGGGGGGAATTCAGCTTCTGTGGGTACATGAAATGACTCTTTAAGGAGATTGGAGTGGGGCCTGAGTGCCAATTCACCATGGCCCTCCCTCTGAGGCCCAATCTAATTGATCTGCTACAAGGGAACTGCATAGTCACTCTGGCAGTGGCTCAATTATAGTCACTGCTGCAGGCTATAGTCCATAGCGTTGCAAAAAGTTGGACATGCCTGAAGCAACTTAGAGTGTACACACCTTGGCAAACTGGAGACTAGTTTGTCTTATGGGGTAAGGACTAGGACTTTACCATGTCTCCAAGCTTATTATTCTATCCCTTGACAGTGGTTATTCAGACCACTTGGTCAGCTTTCAGTGAGTACTGTATTCCAGGGTCCACAGCTGATAATCTAGTTCACCATTCACCTATACACGCCAGATGCTATTAGTACTCCTATCTCTAACACTAGCTGGATTTTTGCTCCTTTCAGTTACACGTTGTTCAGAAAAATCCATCCTATATTTCACTCAACTTCCTGAGGACCCGGGACAAATTCTTACATCATTCAGGATACTTGGTCGCATGCAACAGAGACTATTTCTGACTAAACCAAGCAAAACAGCCATTTATTTTAAAAACACCAGGCAACTCATAGAATCTATGCACTGGTTGGCAAACCAGGTGTGAAGGCCATGGAGCCAGAAGCCATCCTCCAAAGCAGACTGCAGAAATGGTCCCTTGAAGGCATTGCCATCTCCCCAATGCCCCTGCAAATGGGATGCAGCCAACTTCACAGGCACTACCCCCATGGGGAAGCAACCTGCATGGCTCCACTGTTTCAAATCATCTTCTGATTAGGAGGTGGGGATGAGGAGCTATAAAGAGAGTAGGTATTTCTGATTGTCAGAGATCATGTGCCAGACCTGTGGCTACCAGGAGGCTGGGAAAATGAACAGATGCTTTTTCAACTTCTGTGATAGCAGGCAAGCTCTGCTCTTAAACCTAAGAAGAGGTTCAGCTGCCGAGTGGCCAGAAAGAATGACAAATATTTTTTACATGTATAGTAAATTACAGTTTCCTACTGATTCTACCTCCTAAATCTCTCCTTTTCTAAACAGCTTTATTGAGATACAAGTCACATGCCATAAAACCTATCTGTTTAAAGTGTACAATTCAGTAGGATTTGATATGTAACATCAGGTTGTTCACGTTTGTAAATTGTGGTAAAATATAGCTCAACATTCAGAAAACTAAGATTGTGGCATCCGGTTCCATCACTTCCCGGCAAATAGATGGGGAAACAGTGGAAACAGTGGCTGACTTTATTTTTCTGGGCTCCAAAATCACTGCAGATGGTGATTGCAGCCATGAAATTAAAAGACATTCCTTGGAAGGAAAATTATGACCAACCTAGACAGCATATTAAAAAGCAGAGACATTACTTTGTCAACAAAGGTCCATCTAGTCAAGGCTATGGTTTTTCCAGTGGTCACGTATGGATGTGAGAGTTGGACTATAAAGAAAGCTGAGCACCAAAGAATTGATGCTTTTGAACTGTGGTGTTGGAGAAGACTCTTGAGAGTCCCTTGGACTGCAAGGAGATCCAACCAGTCCATCCTAAAGGAGATCAGTCCTGGGTTTTCATTGGAAGGACTGATGTTGAAGCTGAAACGCCAATATTTTGCCCACCTGATGTGAAGAGCTGACTCATTTGAAAAGACCCAGATTCTGGGAAAGATTGAGGGCAGGAGGAGAAGGGGAGCACAGAGGACAAAATGGTTGGATAGCATCACCGACTCAGTGGACATGGGTTTGGGTGGACTCCAGGAGTTGGTGATGGACAGGGAGGCCTGGCGTGCTGTGGTTCATGGGATCGCAAAGAGTCAGACACTACTGAGTGACTGAACTGAACTGATACAGCGTATATAAATTTGCCATTTTAACCATTTTAAGCATACAATTTCATGGCATTGACTACACTCATGATGTATAACCACTACCACTATTTCCAATTTTTTTCATCATCCCAAACAGAATCTGTGTAACCAAAGGAACAACTCTCTACTCCCCTTCTCCTAGGCCCCTGGTAATCGCCAATCTACTTTCTGTCTCCATGAATTTGCCCATATTAGAGATTTCATGTAAGTATAAATATATACATATATAGATATATTAAATGTTTCATATTTCCAATTACACCAATCCCTTTCTTGCCTCCTGGCCTTTGCTTTAATGTTTTATGTTGCTTAGAACTGCCTCTCATTCTTCTTCTCTAGCACTTCACATATATAATTCTTATTGATCCTTTAAGTGTCAATTAAGCTATCAAATCTTACAGGAAACACATATTGACTTCCTTATACAAAATCAGGTAGTCTCTCCACCCTTTAAAAAAATTCCAAGCTTCTGTGTATTTTGACACTTTTAATACCACCTAATATTCCATATTGGAATTATCTTTTGGCTTATTGCTCTCTATCACTAGAGCCTCTAGCATTGTGCCTGGCACATAATAACTCTGTTGGAGAAGCAAGCCACAGTTGATCCTGAGTATTTTTGCATGTTCTTGCTGAGTATGCCAAGAATATAAAGCCTTGACCACTCTCTTTGGGCCACTTCTCAGAGTTGTTTGCAGTGAGTAATCCTGAGAGATGAGCTCGTGTCTCTTCACAGATAAAGAGGAGGCCTCGTTCTATTTACTATAGTAGGGATGATTCTCCTAAGGTTTGTGTGCTCCTGTCCTGTAATGCAACTCATTGCACTTACAGGCATTCATCATGGAACCTTTGTTTTGGCCCTGTGGGATATGGAGGCAATAGGAAACCCATGTACACTTGCTGCTTTTGCCATCAGTAATGAAGTTCTTATCTCTGACCCAGGAACCTCATGCCTTCTGCTGGCAGTTAAGAAGCATTAACAGGCTAAATATTTAGCTTGGAAGTAGAGTAAAATCCTAGACTATTCCCAGTCTTTGATATGATCAAGAGATATTTATTGGCTGTAAGAATGAGAACTGGAATTAACACCTGTTTTAGTTTGCTTGGGCTGCCTTAACAAAGAACCGGAGACTAGGTATATACAACAGAAATTTATTTTCTCACAGTTCTATGAGGCGAGACATCTGTGATTGAAGAGTTAGAAGGTTTATTTCCTTCTGAGGGCTGTAAAGGAGTATCTGTTCCAAATGTCCCTCCTTGGTTGGTAGATGGCCATCTTGTGTTTACACACTGTGTTCTATGTCCAAACTTCTTAGTAGGACATCAGTCATATTTGATTGTTGCTTATTTGCTAAGTTATGTCTGATTCTTGTGACCCATTGGACTGTGTAGCCCGCCAGGCTCGTCTGTCCATGGGATTTCCCAGGCAAGAATACTGCAGTGGGTTGCCATTTCCTTTTCCAGAGGATCTTCCCAACCCAGGGATTGAATCTGTCTCCTACTTGGCAGGTGGGTTCTTTACCCACTAAGCCACCTAGGAATGATCTCATACAACTGAATTATCTCTGTAAAGATCCAATCTCCAAATATGGTCACATTCTGATACTGGACTCAAACATATGAATTTAGAGAATAATACAATTCTGCCCATAACAGCATGATAAACAAAATCAGCACACAAACATTCATCAGGTTTTATGGCCTAACGTCCTTTTTTATACATAATAACCTATTAACAAAAATAATTTAAAAATAATCTTGATGGTTTCAAGATTATTTTGGATTGATACAAACTTAATTTTTGCCTATATATTTCAAAAACTGTTCTTAAATCCTTGCAATTTGCCATTTTCCTCAAGTGGTTATACCGATAGATCTTTTTGATAATTTGAAACTGTATTTTAAAGCAGGGACATTTCTGACAATACACTAAAACAGTCATTTATTACACATATTAGTCTGAATTTTTCTCTGAAATTAAAACATAAGAATAGAGTGAACTTTGCATTGGTAGATATCTAATTAAGAGAACTGATAGAATTAAACCACTATAAGTAGTCATAAAATGAGGATGGTCTATATTGACTTGAGATTTATCTTTATAGTTTACAGTATCTCATCTCTTGCTTTGTTTATTTGATAGAATTAAGCATAAGCTTTTGATGTGGAAAAGAGATTTCAAGTGAATGAGTCTTGAGGAATACAATTAAAGAACAGAATAGCTTTTTTAGCGCCATCTGCTCACGGCGCCGCCTCCTGCTCCTCCTGCCGCCGCCCTGAGTCACTGCCTGGGCAGCTCGGGCCGCCCGGCTCCCCGCGCTCGCCACCGATATTTGGCATTTGTACAACATGGCAGACATCGACAACAAAGAACGGTCTGAACTTGATCAAGATTTGGATGATGTTGAAGAAGTAGAAGTAGAAGAAGAAGAAACTGGTGAAGAAACAAAAATCAAAGCGCGTCAGCTGACTGTTCAGATGATGCAAAATCCTCAGATTCTTGCAGCCCTTCAAGAAAGACTTGATGGCCTGGTAGAAACACCAACAGGATACATTGAAAGCTTGCCTAGGGTATTTAAAAGACGAGTGAATGCTCTCAAAAACCTTCAAGTTAAATGTGCACAGATAGAAGCCAAATTCTATGAGGAAGTTCATGATCTTGAAAGAAAGTATGCTGTTCTTTATCAGCCTCTGTTTGATAAGCGATTTGAGATCATTAATGCCATTTATGAACCTACAGAAGAAGAATGTGAATGGAAACCAGATGAGGAAGATGAAATTTCGGAGGAGCTAAAAGAAAAGGCCAAGATTGAAGATGAGAGAAAGGATGAAGAAAAAGAAGATCCCAAGGGAATTCCTGAGTTTTGGTTGACCGTTTTTAAGAATGTTGACTTGCTCAGTGATATGGTTCAGGAACATGATGAGCCTATTCTGAAGCACTTGAAAGATATTAAAGTGAAGTTCTCAGATGCTGGTCAACCTATGATTTTTGTCTTAGAATTTCACTTTGAACCCAATGAATATTTCACAAATGAAGTGTTGACAAAGACATATAGGATGAGGTCAGAACCAGATGATTCTGATTTCATTACTTTGTTGCAGAAATACAATGACTTGCATTAAGACAATTCATCGTTTGAAAAGCAAAACTTGTCAAGACAAGTATATGGTTAAGAATTTCCAGTAAGACTACACCTGATAATTTAGATTAACAGGTTTTTGTATGTCAGGTGACATTATTTACTATAAGAAAAGCTTATTAATAGTATGGTTATTGGTTATCTTAGGGAGGTGAATAAATCCTAGTATTTTCAAAAAATAAAAAATAAAGAATAGAATAAATAAAATAACTCATAACTTATGTTTCCTAAGTATAAGCAAACAAGACAGTTGTAAATGAAAACTTATTCCTATTCCATGGAAAATATCTTTTAGGAAGGCTTTTTATCCCAACAGCATTTGCTGCTTTGTTTGTTTACAAAAAACAAGGTCTTTGTCTCTGAAAAATACTATCATAGAACCATGGTGCCTTGATTTTGTAGAAGGTCCATACATTTCCTATAGAGGGCCATAATAATAATAATAATCAAGTTTTACTTTCTAAAAGCTTCCATAGGAAACATCACAATTCAGGGGGGACCCAAGATGATGGACAACTAGGAAGAACCTGAGCTTGCCTCCTCCCACAAACACAACACATCTAAACCTACATATAGAGAAATTTTTCCTGAAGAAGACCTGAGGGTTAACTGAACAGCTACTGCATAGAATAGAAATGGGTAGGAAAAAGAGAGACACAGTATCCACAGGAACACAACTCCTGATGCAAGAAACTGCCAGACAGAGGGATATAACTGAGAGTTCCTAGCACACACTGGCCTGCCTGGAGACACAGCAATAAATTCCCGGAGTTTATAGGGCTTTTTGACTAAATAGGAAGGAAATCCATTTACTAACCTTAGACTTCCTGCCAAATAGGAAGGAAATTGCTGGAGCCTTTTTGGGGGTTGGAGGTACTGGTGAGTGCTTTTGAGTTCCTCCAGAACTCTCCCCAGACTAAGCCCATTCTAACTTAAGCTGCCCCTCCAAGGCAACCTCAGTGTGGCACTCTGCAGGGACTGTCCCTGGGCAGGATCCACTCCAGCTCCAGCCCCCATGCGAAGATGGCCTTAGGCTCTGTGCTTCTCAGGGACGGCTTGTGGCCTGTGGCCATGCTGGCTCAGCCAGCTCGCCAGAACTGCCAGGTGCAGGTCGTCTACACAGGGAATGTTCCTCACAAGACCACTCCTTCAAGATCAGGAGATGTAGCTCTTTCACTTAATTCACAGAAACAAAAATGGAAAGTCAAAATGAGGAGATAAGGAAATGCGTTCCAAATGAAAGAACAAAACAAGGAATCCCCACACTGTCTTCCATAGTGGTTATATCAATTTACATTCCCACCAACAGTGCAAGAGGGTTCCGTTTTCTCCACTCTCTCTCCAGCATTTATTGTTTGTAGATTTTTTGATGATGGCCACTCTGATTAAGAGTAAGGTGATACCTCATTGTAGTATTGATTTGCATTTCTCTAATAATGAGTGATGGTGAGCATCTTTTCTTGTGTTTATTAGCCATCTGTATGTCTTCTTTGGAGAAATGTCTGGTTAGGTCTTTTGCCCACTTTTTGATTGGGTTTTTTATTTTTCTGGTCTTGAGTTATGTGATCAGTTTGTATATTTTTGAAATTAATACTTTGTCAGTTGTTTCATTTTCTATTATTTTGAAAGAACAAAATAAAACCCCAGAAAAACCCTAATGAAATGGAGGTAATTAATTTACCTGATAAAGAATTTTTTTTAAATGGTAATAAGCTGCTCACTAAACTCAAGAGAAGAATAGAGGAACTCAGAACTTCAATAAAGATTTAAAAACTTAAAAAGAATCAACCATAACTGAGAATATAATCACTGAAATTAAAAAAAAATACAGTAGAGGGAATAAGCAGCAGATAAGATGTAGAGAAGAAGAGATAAGTGATATAGAAGGTAGAATAATGGAAATCACAGGAAAAGGAAGAAAGACATTTTTAAATTGAGGAGTATTTAAGGAACCTCTGGGACAACATCAAGCGTGCTAGCATTCACTTTATGGGAATCCCAGAAAGAGAACAGAGAGAGAGAGAGAGACAGAAAACTTACTTAAAGAATTAATGACTGAAAGCTTCCCTAACCTGTGAAAGAGAACAGACATCAGGAATAGGAAGCACAGAGAGTTCCAAACAAGATGATCCCCAAAAGAGCCATACCAACCTACACTGTAGTTAAAATGGGGAAAGTTAAAGATAAAGAGAAAATCTCAAAGACAGCAAGAGAAAAACAACTAATCTCATACAAGGGGAACTCTATAAAAATATGAACTGACTTTTCAGCAGGAACTTTACAAGCTGGAAGGAAGTGGCAGAATATATTTAAAGTGCTGAAAGGAAAAAACTTACAACCTGGAATATTCTATCTGGAAAGATTATCATTAAGAATTGAGAGAGAGATAAACAGCTTTCCAGACAAGCAGAAATCAAAGGAGATCATCACCACTAAATTGGTATCCAAAGAAATGTTTAAAGATTTTCTTAAAGCAGAAATACCACATTTAGAAATAAGAAAATATATGAAAGAAAAAATCTCATTGGTATAGGCAAATATATGGTAAAGACAGTGGATAAGTCATTTTAAAAGCTAATATGAAGGTTAAAAGATAAAAATGTAGTACTTTCAGAAAGCCTCTGAACTTAAGTGACTGTCAGTTTAAAATAGATAACTATATATATGAACCAGAGATCAAATTGCCAACATCTGCTGGATCATGGAAAAAGCAAGAGAGTTCCGGAAAAACATCTGCTTCATTGACTATGCCAAAGCCTTTGACTGTGTGGATCACAATAAACTGTGGAAAATTCTGAAAGAGTATATATGGGTATGTATAAATGCATGTGTGCATGCCAAGTTGCTTCAGTCATGTCTGACTCTTTGTGACCCCAAGGACTGTAGCCTGCCAGGCTCCTCTGTCTGTAGGATTCTCCAGGCAGGAATACTGGAGTGTGTTGCCATGCCCTCCTTTAGGGGATCTCCCCAGACCGAGGGATTGAACCCATGTCTCTTACGTCTCCTGCTTTGGCAGATGGGTTTTTGACCTCTAGAGCCACCTGGGAAGCCTATATATAGACCTCATGGTAACCACAAATCAAAACCCTACAATGGACATACAAAAAATAAAGAGCAATCCTAACATAACACTAAAGGAAACCACGAAACAACAAAGGATGGATCCAAGGAAAAAAGACAAGAACAGAGAAGAAATACCAAAATGACCAAAATACAGTAAACAAAATGGCAATAAGTGTATCCCTGTCAACACTTACTTCAAACATAAGTGGACTAAATGCTCTAATCAAACGACATAGTATGGCTGGATGGATAAAAATCCAAGACCCATATACATGCTGTTTACAAGAAACTCAGCTCAGATCTAAAGACACACATAGACGGAATGTGAAGAGATGGAAAAGGATATTCCATGCAAATAGAAAAGAAAACAAAACTGGGTAGCAAAGCTCGTACCAACCAAGATAGACTTTAAAACACAGACTGTTACAAAAGAAAAAGGGTGTTGCGATAATGATAAAGGGGTCAATCCAACAAAGGATTTTTCAGTCATTTATGTACTCAGCAGAGGAGTACCTAAAGTGTGATATTGTTGTTCAGTCACTAAGTCATATCTGACTTTTTGTGACCCCATGAACTGCAGTACACCGGGGTTCCCTGTCCTTCACTATCTCCCAGAATTTGGTCAAACTCATGTCCATTGAGTCAGTGATGCCATTCAACCATCTCATCCTCTGTTGCCCTCTTCTTTTCCTGCCCTCAGTCTTTCCCAGCACCAGGGTATTTTCTAATGAGTCAGCTTTTTGCATCAGGTGGCCAAAGTATTGGAGCATCAGCTTTGGCATCAACCCTTCCAATGAATATTCAGAGTTGATTTTCTGTAGGATTGGCTGGTTTGATCTCCTTGCAGTCCAAGGGACACTCAAGAGTCTTTTCCAACACCACAGTTCAAAAGCATTAATTCCTCAGTGCTCAACCTTCTTTATGGTCCAACTCTCACATCTGTGCATGACTACTGGAAAAGTTATAGCTTTGATTAGTTGGACTTTTGTTGGCAAAGTAATGTCTCTGCTTTTTAATATGCTGTCTAGGTTTGTCATAGCTTTTCTTTCAATGGGCAGATATTGTTTAACTTCATGGCTGCAGTCATTGTCCACAGTGATTTTGGAGTCCAAGAAAATAAAATCTGCCACTGTTTCCATTTTGTCCCCTTCTATTTGCCATGAAGTGATGGGACCAGATGCCATGATCTTTGTTTTTTGAATGTTGAGTTTTAAGTCAACTTTTTCACTCTTCTCTTTCACCTTCATCAAGAGGCTCTTTAGTTCCTCTTGACTTTCTGCCATTAGGGTGGTTATCATCTGCATATCTGAGGTTGTTGATACTTCTCCTGGCCTGGCAATCTTGATTCCAACTTGTGAGTCATTCAGCCTGGCATTTCTCATAATGTACTCTGCATAGAAGTTAAATAAGCAAATGACAATATACATCCTTAACATACTCCTTTCCCAATTTTGAACCAGCCCAATTTTCCAGCTCCAGTTCTAATTGTTGTTTTTGACCTACATACAGGTTTCTCAGGAGGCAGGTAAGATGATCTGATATTCCCATCTCTTTAAGACTTTTCCACAATTTGTTGTGATCCACACAATCAAAGGCTTTATGGTAGTCAATGAAACAGAAGTAGGCATTTTTCTGTGATTCTCTTGCTTTTTCTATGATCCAGTAGATGTTGGCAACTTGATCTCTGGTTCCTCTACCTTTTCTAATCCAGCTTATACATCTGGAAGGTTTTGGTTTATGTACTGCTGAAGTCTGGCTTGAAAGATTTTGAGCATTACCTTGCCAGCATGTGAAATGAGCACAATTGTATGGTAGTTTGAACACTATTTCTCATTGCCTTCCTTTGGCATTGGAATGAAAATGGACATTTTCCAGTCCCCTGTCCAATGCTGAGTTTTCCAAATTTACTGACATAATGAGTACAGCACTTTAACAGCATCATCTTTCAGGATTTGAAATAGCTCAGCTGGAATTCCATCACTTCCACTAGCTTTGTTTCCAGTAATGCTTCCTAAGGCCCACTTGACTTCACACTCCAGGATGTCGGGCTCTAAGTGAGTGACCACACCATTGTGGGTAGCCAGGTCATTAAGATCTTTTTTGTACAGTTCTTTTGTGTATTCTCGCCACCTCTTCTTAATATATTCTACTTCTGTTAGGTAGTTGTGGTTTCTGCCCTTTATTGTGCCCATCTTTGCATGAAATGTTCCCTTGGGATTTCTAATTTTCTTGAAGAGATCTCTAGTCTTTCCCGTTCTCCTGTTTTTTTCTATTTCTTTGCATTGTTCACTTAAGAAGGCTTTCTTATCTCTCCTTGCTATTCTCTAGAAATCTGCATTCATTTGAGTATATCTTTCCTTTTCTCCTTTGCTTTTTGTTTCTCTCTTCTTTTCTTATCTATTTGTAAGGCTTCCTCAGACAACCATTTTGCCTTTTTGCATTTCTTTTTCTTTGGGATGGTTTCGTCACTGTTCCTCGGGGGAACAGAGACTTGACTCTTGGAGAGTGCATACAAGGTCTCGTATGCACTGGGATCTAGCACAATGCAGTACCTCCATGGGAATCTGGGGAACATCTACCTAGGGATCTTGGAAGTTCTCCTGGGGAGGTGAATGTAGACTATTCCTGACTGTGGGTACAGGACACTTGTACCAGAAGCTCCAGGGAAAATTTATCAGAATGAGCACTCCTGGTATTCTACATTTCAGCACCAAGACCCAGCTCTACCCAACAACCTACAGGCTCCAGTGCTAGAAAGCCTCAGGCCAAACAACCAAGAGATATGAAGACAGCCCATCTATCAGGAGATAGGCTGCCAAACATACAGCTTGATACAGCTCTGCACATTCTTTTCAAGTGTACATGGAGCATTCTTGAGGATAGAATTCATGCTAGGACACCAAAAAAGACTCAACAAATTTAAGAAGGTTAAAATTGTATCAAGCATCTTTTCCCACCACAATGGTATAGAAATAAACTACAGGAAGAAAATGGGAAAAACAATAAACATGTAAAGACTAAAAACATGCTACCCAACAATCAATGATCAACCAAAAAAAATCAAAGTGGAAAGTGAAAAATACCTTGAGACAAATGAAAATGGAAAACAGCTGTCCACAATCAATGAGATGCAGCAAACACAGTTTTAAGAGGGAAGTACAGGCCTACCTCGAGAAAGAAGAAAAATCTCAAATAAACAATCTAAATTTATATTTAAAGGAACTAGAAAAAGAAGAACAAAGTCCAAAGTTAGTAGAAGGAAGAAAGTGATAAGAATCAGAGAGGAAATAAATGAAATAAACACTAAAAAATAGGAAAGGTCAATGACTCTAAGTGCTGATTCTTTGAAAATATTAACAAATCAAAAACCTTTAAGGAGTCTCCTCAAGAAAAAAAAAGAACTCAAATAAATAAAATCAGAAACAAAAGAAAAGAAATTGCAACAAACACCACAGAAACACAAAGGATCATAAAAGTATACAAGGCATAATTTTATGTCAAGAAGTTAGACAATCTAGAAGAAATGGATAAGCTCCTAGAAATATACAATCTTCCAAGAATGAATATGGAGAAATAGAAAATAGGAAAAGACCAATGACTTAAAATGAAATTGAATCAGTAATTTAAAATACCCCCAAAGTAAAAGTTCAGGTCCAGATGTCTTTACAGGTTAATTCTACCAAACATTTTAAGAGGAGTTTGGAAGGAACACATACAAGTTCATTTTATGAGACTACTATTACCCTGATATAAAACCAAACCAAAGAAAAAAAAAGAAAAGAAAAAATTTACAGCCCAAAATCTCTGATGAAAATAGACGAAAAATCCTCAACAAAATATTGGCCAACTGTATTCTACCATATATTAAAAAAATACACCATGATCAAGTGAGATTCATTCCAGAGATGCAGAAATGATTTAACAGCTGTAAGTCAATTAATGTGATATACGACACTAACAAAATGAAGAATAAAAAATCATGTAATCATCTCAATAGATTCAGAAAAAGTATTTGACAAATTTCAACATCCACTATGATAAAAATTCTTGGAAAGTGGGTATAGAAGAAACATCTGCTGCTGCTGTTGCTAAGTCACTTCAGTTGTGTCTAACTCTGTGTGAACCCATAGAAGGCAGCCCACCAGGCTCCTCTGTCCCTGGGATTCTCCAGGCAAGAATACTGGAGTGGGTTGCCAGTTTCTTCTTCAACAAGAAATATACATCAGCATCATAAAGGCTATATATGACAAACCCACAGCTAGCAATAGATCTAATAGTCAAAAGCTGAAAGTTTTTCCTCTAAGATAAAGAACAAGGCAAGGATGCCTTACTCTTGCCACTTTTACTTAACATAGTATTGAAAGTCCTAGCCACAGAAATTAAGCAAGAAAAAGAAAGAAAAGGCATCCAAATTGGAAAGGAAGATGTAAAAGTGTCCCTGTTTGTGGATGACATGATTGTATATGTTAAAAAAAGCCTCAAATATTTCACCAAAAAATTACTAGAACTAATATATGAATTCAGTAAAGTTGCAAGAGGATACAAAAATGATATAAAGGAATCCGTTGCATTTCTATACACTAAAATGAACTATAAGAAAAGAAGTTAAGGAAGCAACTTCATTTATAATCATATCATAAAATAGCAAAATACCAAGGAATAAATTTAACTAAGGAGGTGAAAGATCTGTACTCTGGAAACTATAAGATATTGTGGAAGGAAATTGAAGACAATACTAATAAATGGGAACGTTAACTATACTCACAGATTGGAAGTATTAATATTTTTAAATGTCTCTATTGCCCCACGAAATCTACAGATTCAATGCAATTATTATTCAAAATACAAATGGAATTTTTCATATAAATAGTGCAAAAATTTTAAAATTTATTTGGAACCACAAAAGACCCCAAATTGCCAAAGCAATCTTGAGAAAAAAGGACAAAGATGGAGGTATATTGCTTTCAGCCTATGAATGCGAAAGTTATACCATAAAGGAGGTTGAGTGCCAAAGAATTGATGCTTTTGAACTGTGGTGTTGGAGAAGATTCTTGAGTGTCCCTTGGACTGCAAGGAGATCAAACAAGTCAATCCTAAAGGAAATCAATCCTGAATATTCATTAGAAGGACTGATGTTGAAGCTGAAGCTCCAATACTTTGGCCACCTGATTTGAAGAGCTGATTCAGTAGCAAAGACTCTGATGCTGGGAAAGATTGAAGGCAAGAGATGAAGGGGACGACAGAGAATGAGATGGTTGGATAGCATCACCAACTCAATGGACATGAGTTTGAGCAAGCTCCGGGAGATGGTGAAGGACAGGGAAGCCTGGTGAAATGCAATCCATGGGGTTGCAAAGAGTTGGACATAACTGAGCGAGTGAACAACAACAACATGACAAGGGAAGCAAGAGTACAAAATGAAGAAAATATAGTCTCTTCAATAAATGGTGTTGGGGAAACTGGAGAGCTACAAGCAAAAGAATTAAATTGTGCTACTTTCTTATACCATACACAAAATAATCTCAAAATGTATTAAAGACTTACGTATGATACCTGAAATCAAAAAACTTACAGAAGAAAACATAGGCAGTAACCACACTGACATCAATCTTAGCACCCCTTTTTTGGATATGTCTCCTAAAGCAAAAAAAAAAAAAAAAAAANACACAAAATAATCTCAAAATGTATTAAAGACTTACGTATGATACCTGAAATCAAAAAACTTACAGAAGAAAACATAGGCAGTAACCACACTGACATCAATCTTAGCACCCCTTTTTTGGATATGTCTCCAAAAACAAAAAAAAAAAAAAAAAAAAGTAAAACTACAAACTAAAAAGATTTGCACAGCAAAGGAAACCACCAACAAACTAAAAAAGCAATCTACTGAATGGAAGAAGAGATTTGCAAATGATATACTTGATAAAAGGTTGATATCCAAAATATATGAAGAGCTTATACAACTCTATATCAAAGAACCAACCTGGTTTAGAAATGGGCAGAGCACCTGAATAGACATTTTTCCAAAGAAGACCTACAGATGAACAATGGACACTTGAAATCATTAACCATCAGGAAAATGCAAGTTGAAATCACAATGAGGTATAACTTTATACCTGTCAGAATGGCTATTATCAAAAAGATAAGAAACAATAATTGTTGGCGAGGATGTGAAAAGGGGAACCCTGGTGTACTGTTAAAGGAACTGGAAATTGGTGCAGCTGTTATAGAAAATATTATGGAGATCCCTCCAAAAATTAGAAGTAGAACTACCTTGTGATTCAGCAATTCACACTTCTAGATATATATCTGAAGAAATTAAAACACTGATTGAAAAAGATACAGGTACTACAATGTTCATAGAAGCATTATTTAGAATAGCCAAGACAGGGAAGCAACCTGAATGTCTGTCAAAAATGAATGGATAAAGAAATTTAAAAATGTATTTTTAGCCATAAAAGTATCAAATCTTGTCATTTGTGGCAACATGGATGGACCTGGAGAATATTATATTAAGTGGAATAAGTCAGAGAAAAACAAATACTGTATAATTTCACTTATATGTGTATTCTAAAAAAAAAAAACTAATGAGGAAACCAAACAAAACAGAAAAAGACTCAAATACAGAGAAAAAAAATGCTGGTTGCCAGAGGAGAGGAGTGGAGGGACAGATGAAATCGGGTTGAAGAGGTATAAACTTCCAGCTAAAATAAATGTCATGTGAATATACACCTAAGGAAAACATCAATAATACCACAACACTTTGTATGGTGACAGATGGAATAGTTTATTGCAGTGATCATTTCATGATGTATAAAAATATTATAGGTTGTACACTAATACAATGTTGCATGTTAATTATAATTCAACAAAAAAGAAAAAAGCATCATAATTCTTTTCAGTAAGGGGAACACTTTTCCATTTCGTCATTCAATACATCCTGATTAAATGACTTTAACGTTTCAAGCATCATGCTAATTGCTAGGAGATTCAGTGGCAAACATGGCACATGTTTTTTTTAAATAAGGAAATGCTGTCTCTTCTCTTATTTATTTATTTCATAAAATCAGTATGAGCACATAGGAGTTTCCCAGGTGGCACTAGTGGTAAAGAACCCACCTGCCAATGCAGGAGATGCAAGAGACGTGGGTTTGATCCCTGGATCAGAAAGATCCACTATACGGAATTTCTCCCCATTTGTCTACTCTTTCCTGGGAAATTCCATTGACCAAGAAGCCTGGTGGGCTACAGTCCATGGGGCTGCAAAGAGTTGGACACGACTGAGTCATTGCACGTGAACATATGGGTATTTATTTTATTCTATTCAATGGTATTAGTTATTTTATGGCTTAAATTGCTCTAGCTGGGGCCCTTAGGAGCTCCTTCAGGTTGGTTCCTGTGCCCTTTTGATAAGTCTCATCACTTTTTCTTATAAATCTCTTTCAGGATTCATTCTGAACCTATCGTCTATCAGGAGCTCATTTATTGCTTTATTTTACATGGCATTTTTTTTTGTTTGTTTTTAAAAAATGATTTATTGATTTTTTAAAAAAAGGATTTTCTGATGTTAAAAATCTGCAGATTCTTCATAGTTTCTAAAATTTATGTAATGGAAGTCACACAAATTTCTTTCTGGCTTCTTTTATCAGCATAATTATTTTAAGATATTCCATATTACTGTGTATATTGATATTTAATTTCTTTTTATTGCTGAGTAATATTCTACTGCATGGATATATCACTATTATTCCATACTCTGTTTATCTGTTGATGGATATGTTGGCTGTTTCTTGATTTTCTTATTACAGATAAGTTGATATGAACAGTCTTACTATAAAAGTTTTTGTATAAACTGGAAGATCTTGGGAAGGGTTGGAGAGAAGGTGTAGAGACTGGGATTTTATACGCTCCTTTCAGGAAACATTTTTGAAAAACAATGTCTGGTCCAGGAAGACTCAGATAGAGTCTGAGGCATGGACTTATATGTAGGTAGTTTGATAAGTAATCCCAGAAGCAAAAATGAGACACAGAAGTGAGTGAGACAAGGGAGGAAGTAAAATCAATATAAGGTGCTTTTTTGAGGTTGCCGTCTTGGGCAATGGGAGCTTGATTATTAATGGACAACTTGTGAAGCCAGAATCATCCATCTGACGGATAGAAGGTGGGAATGCCTACCCACTGGATCTTATTTCCTCTTGTTCAAGGGTTTTCTGTGGAGGAATTACTTAATACTCCTGAACTATGCATGTGCCAAAGCCCAGCAAACAGAGCTTGACTTTGTAGTTATTAAACAGGAAAGTAAAAAATGAGCATCTGGCTCATTATGCACGGCATATGGTGTGAGTGCATTGGGTACCCTCTGAAAAGCATTATAAATCCAATAGTACTATTTTTCTTATATCATGAAAGCTGCAAAAATACCTCATCCATCTTCAACATATGGGCAATATAGAAAGATTTAGAATAGAAATGAAACATTACATTGCAATCCAATTCCTTCTGTGTAACTTTAAGGGCAATGAATAAACTGCTTTCATTATTTTCATGCCTGGGAATTTCTACGTTCTGTGCCCTCCAAGTATGTAATCTATACTATGTTTGTAGTTGCTCATGTTTCTTGGGTGAAAACTTATGCCTGTTCATTGATTTGTGGAAGATTTACTCAATCAGCAATGATTATGGAGAACTTAAGCTACATTGTGTTTAGAGCAATAAAGGAATTCAATTATTTTGTCAGTTCCACAGCTTTACATGTTCCAGTTGATACATGGAATAAGAATACATAACCTTAGGAAATGAGGTTAGTTTGACCTTTCAAAGCTTTTTAAACTCAACATGAAATATTGATAAAAAAATTTAAAACAGTAGAACATAAAGCAGAAAGTGATAAAACTAGAAGAAAAATTGAATTGATCTTAAAAATCACAAGATAATTGTGTTAGTTTACTAGGGCTCCTATAATAAATTGCCATTAAAGTGGAGGCTTAGAACAAGAGAAATGTATTTGCTCACAGTTTTGCAGGCCAGAAATCTGAAGTCAAGATGTGGACAGGGCTGCACTTCCTCTTCAGGATCTAGAGAAGGATACTTCCATGACTCCGCCAGCTTCTGGCGGCTATGGGCAATTCTTGGCTTCCTTAGCTTGTGGTCACATCCCTCCAATGTCTGCCTTCATCTTCATATTACTTTCTCCTCTGTGCTGGAGTCTTCTCTTTTGCCTCAACTCTTTCTCTACGTTTCTCTTACAAAGATACTTTCATTGGGTTTAGGATTCACTCAGATAATTGTTGAAATGAGGATGATTTGCTCTTCTCAAAATTCTTAATTACCTCTGAAAGGGCTGTTTTTCCAAACAAAGTAACATTCAGGTTCTGAAGATTAAGAACTGGACATATTTTTGGGGTGGGGGTGGGGAGTCACCATTTAACCCAGTACAGTAATTCTTTGAAAAAAGTAATAAAACAGGTACATACCATGTAAGTTAGATCAAGAGAAATAGAGAAGGCACAACAAAAGAATGGTAGCATAGGAAAGGAGGCATAATAAAAGAAACAGAGATTTAAAATTATAGGGTGATGAAACATACAGCTTTACAACAATACATTTAAAAACTTAAGTAAATTTGACAATTTTCTAAAATGCTCTAATTTGTTTTTCACTTGACTCCAAAAAGGCAGAACTAAATAGATCGTGAATCAGAAGAGAATTGGAAATAAGTCAAACATCTTCAAAAACAGATATTATTCAAAATGAAAAAAAATTTTCTTTGTGTATTTTTTATTTTGGACTGTGCTGGGTCTTCATTGCTCTATGCAGGCTTTCCCTAGTTGCAGTGAGCGAGGGCTACTCTCTAGCTGTGGTGTTAGGCTTCTTGTTGTGGTGGTTTCTCTTGTTGTGGAGCACAGACCCTAGGGCTTGTGAATTTCAGTAGTTGCAGCGCACAGGCTTAGTTGCCCTGCAGCATGTTGAATCTTCCTGCACCAGGGATCAAACCTATGTCCCCTGCATTGGCAGATGATTCCCTACCACTGGACCACTAGGGAAGTCTCAACTGGTTTTATGGATGAGTTCTAACAAACCTCCAAGGAATAGAAAATATTATCCTATATTCTGAAAGAGAAATAGAAGAAGGAGGAGGAGAAGAAGAAGTAGGGGGAAGGGAGGGGAAGAAGGGAAGGGAGGAGAAAAAGGAGGGGGAGTCAGAGGCTGGGAGTAGAATTGGGAGGGGGAGGGAGAGAAAACATTATGTCATTTGGCTTGAGCTGCCATAACAAAATACCACAGGTTGGGTGGCTTTAAAAACAGCCATTTATAGTTGCACAAATTCAGAGGTGAGAAGTTCAAGTTCAAAGTTAAAAAAAATTCAGATTCCTGTGAGACCTTTCTTCCTGGCTTGCAGTTGGCCACGTTCTTGCTGTGTCTTCTTGTGGACTTTTCTCTGTATGCAGAAACAGATATCTTTCTTTTCCTATAGGGACACCAGTTCCATAACATTAGGGCTCCATTCTTATGAATTCATTGTAACCCTAATTACATCTTTAATGTCTTTTTCTACAATACCGTCACATGGGGGTTAGAGATTCAACATATGAATTTGAGGAGAGAATATAATTCAGTCCAGAATGAAGATAAAAAGTAAATGCCTGATTTTATGCCTAGAGCATAAATCTGTTATCAGAACAGGAAAAGAACTTCAGAAATACTAATTTATAGGTCAATGCGGAGAAGGCAATGGCACCCCACTCCAGTACTCTTGCCTGGAAAATCCCATGGATGGAGGAGCCGGGTAGGCTACAGTCCATGGGGTTGCTTAGAGTTGGACACGACTGAGAGACTTTACTTTCATGTATTGGAGAAGGAAATGGCAACCCACTCCAGTGTTCTTGCCTGGAGAATCCCAGGGACGGGAAGCCTGGTGGTCTGCTGTCTATGGGGTTGCACAGAGTTGGACATGACTGAAGTGACTTAGCAGTAGCAGCAACTGCTTACCTATGTGTATAGATGGGAAATTCTTAAAGTTTTAAGATAAAATAAATGTGCAAGGAATGGAGAATGCTTCAAAATAACAACAAAAATATTTGTTAATTTTTTCAATACAGTATAATATTAAAAATCAAATTTCATATTATTTTCAATTCGACACTATGATATGAAAAAAAGCATAGTTTGGAAAAATTCATCATAGTAGAAAACTGCCTAAACTTGGTACCTAATAAAAATTTTCATCGGTTATCAGAATATGCTGGTTAAGATCAGAAACAAAAAAGTGGCCTGTTACTATGCCTGTGTAACATTATACTGAAAGTTCTATCTCATGTTTACACATGTGTGTGTTTGTGTGCACGCAATGCTAAGTAACTCAGTCATGTCTGACTCTATGTGACCCTGTGGACTATAGCTCGCCAGGCTCCTCTATCCATGGGGATTCTCCAGGCAAGAATACCGGAGTGAGAGGGATCAAACCTATGTCTCTTATGTCTCCTGCACTGGCAGGCAGGCACTTTATTACTAGCATCACCTGGGAAGCCTGAAGGTTTTAGCTCAAGTAATAACAAACAGAAAGAGGCATAAACATCAGGAAGGAAGAAATAACAGTGTGATTTTTAAATGACGTGATTTCTATCTATAAAAAATCTAGGGGTGTCAACTGACAAACTGTCAGTTCCAATAAAGTAATTCAATCAGACCACCAGACACAAGATGAATATTAAAAAAAAAGTAGCATTTTTAGATGACCATAACTAATTACAGAGCTGTTACAGAAAAAAACTCTATGCAACAGCAGAATTTTAATATCTGTAAAAATAAATCTCATACAGTAAGTGGAAGATCTATATAGGGAAATGTGTAAAATATTACTGGATGAGTTTGAAGAAAATTTAATAGGGAAATATTCTCAAACTTCGTTTCTAAACTCAATGAATAACAAGTTCTCAACTAATACATTTCATAGAAATTAACTATCTGATTTTAAGATTCATATGGAGCCATAAATGTGCATAAATATCCTAGACATTGTTAAAAAAGGAGATGAGACTGTTTCACAGTTATAAAAATGTTACAAATTTGCTGTACCAGATGTTGTTAGTGGTCTACCCAGTATACATTCTTCCCTCTGTTCTGCTAACACAATGCTAAATTTTTTGGGGGTGGTAAAATTCTCAATTTGCCATGCCCCTTTTGAGAGAGTCATTTTCTAGGCAGGTTGATAAGAAATCTAGGGGTCCCCAAGGAAGGAGGGGTCTGGAATTCTCAAGGAGGAAGAAAGGACAAACTTTTTTTCCCTCTACATTCCTTAGGATTATATAACAATAATGTATCCTGCCTGAGGACAGTCTCTGGATTAAACCTTCTGGCTAATCCTGTTATCTTAAAATGTAAATTATGGGAGTAGGTCTGGTGAGGTCTTTACAACCTCCAGACATTCTTTGGATTCGTTGGAGAGTATACAACTCCACTGTTAACACTAGCAAGGAGGCACTCTTTCTGCCTCCTTCTGATGCCTATGTCGGAAGCTTTCTCTATCTCCTTTATGCTTTAATAAAATTTTATTACACAAAAGCTCTGAGCGATCAAGCCTCGTCTCTGGCCCTGGATTGAATTCCTCTCCTCCAGAAGCCAAGAATCCCAGCATCTTTTTGTGGTTCAGCAACAACCTTTCACTTTGCTCTTAAAGTGGCCCTGTGACATAGCTTTGGCTGAGAAGATTTAAGAACAGTTTTTCACGTGAGGCTTCTGGGAGAAGTATAGTTTTCTCAACAAAAAGGGATATACTCATATTAGATATAGCTTTTTCCCATGTCTAACTCCCTCTCCCTTTAATGTATGATCCCTAGGGGTTCATCAGCTATCTGGCAACCTTGAGGACCAAAGCTAATGTTAAAACAAGTAGCAAAGTTAAAAGTAAGAATGATTCTGGGTCCCAGATGTATTCTTAGCCTTGCCATCCCTGACTTGGACCAACCAACTCTGGCATTTTGGTTACACGAGAAGAACTAACTCCAGTTCAGCCACTGTTATCAGGACTTTGTAACATGTAGCCAAATACAGTCCTAACTGATAATAGCTATATTATGAAAACATCCTGCTATTGATATTGACAGAGGCATAGACAAATTGACCTATTGAACGGAACACAAAATCCTAAATGAGACTCATGGAAGAATGAGATTTTGTATAAAGCAACTGTAAGTTGCATGTTAAATCAATGAAGAAAGAATGGTCTAGTAAATAAATTTTAATTGGCTACCCCTTTAAGAAAAAAACTGAGATATTTGCCTCATACAGTTGGAAGTGAGTTTGAGCAAATTCTGGGAAAGAGTGAAGGACAGGGAAGCCTGGTGTGCTGCAGTCCATGGGGTTACAAAGAGCCAGACACAACTGAGTTTCTGAACAACAACAGTTGGAAGAGTAAATATTGTGAGAAGTAGGGCAACTTCATGTCTTGGTTTCCTCAGGACAGGCAGTTTAATCCCGTCATTGATGTGTAAGTATCAATAGCCCTCCATTTCAGGCTCAAAAATGAATAGTATGGCCACTTTCACTTGAGAAAGGAAATTGACAAAAATGTTGGCGAGTTTTGCTTGGTCCAGGACTTGTAAGATCCTGTAGCACCTAGGGTGTGAACATAACTATAGCTTTTGACTAGTTACTGAAATGAATTGCCTGCTGGCATGGAGAATGTGTTCAACATTCCCACTATCACTGTAGGGCAGGGGGTCAGAATCATTCATATCAGATCTGGTTCTAGACTTAGGGCTTTGGGGCACCAAGTGAGCAAAAAGGAGCTTTTTAAAAAAATACAGAATCAAAACAAATCTCTGAATCATAATTATAAAGCACATTAAGAAATCAAATAATTAACCAGATAATTTTGAAAGTTATTTACTCCATGTGAATTTTGTAAAAAAAAGCTTTTAATACTTTTAAATAAGTATATGAGGGCCCTTAAAGATATAAATGAAAGAATAATATCTTTTAAAAATAAATAAGACATTGTAAAATGCACAGTCAAAAATCAAACAATAACAGTTGCTTCTAAAAATTAATCAGTTAGAAATCTTGAAAACAAAATGTATAATCTTCTTAAAAATTAACAAACTTTATTTTCTAGAGGAGTTTTATGTTTACAGAAAAATTGAACAGAATGTACAGTTCAGTTCAGTTCAGTCGCTCAGTCGTGTCCGACTCTTTGCGACCCCATGAATCGCAGCACGCCAGGCCTCCCTGTTCATCACCATCTCTCGGAGATCACTCAGACTCACAACCATCGAGTACGTGATGCCATCCAGCCATCTCATCCCTGTCTCTTATACACATCTTTAGTGGTCTACCCAGTATACATTCTTCCCTCTGTTCTGCTAACACAATGCTAAATTTTTTGGGGGTGGTAAAATTCTCAATTTGCCATGCCCCTTTTGAGAGAGTCATTTTCTAGGCAGGTTGATAAGAAATCTAGGGGTCCCCAAGGAAGGAGGGGTCTGGAATTCTCAAGGAGGAAGAAAGGACAAACTTTTTTTCCCTCTACATTCCTTAGGATTATATAACAATAATGTATCCTGCCTGAGGACAGTCTCTGGATTAAACCTTCTGGCTAATCCTGTTATCTTAAAATGTAAATTATGGGAGTAGGTCTGGTGAGGTCTTTACAACCTCCAGACATTCTTTGGATTCGTTGGAGAGTATACAACTCCACTGTTAACACTAGCAAGGAGGCACTCTTTCTGCCTCCTTCTGATGCCTATGTCNATGTAAATTATGGGAGTAGGTCTGGTGAGGTCTTTACAACCTCCAGACATTCTTTGGATTCATTGGAGAGTATATAACTCCATTGCTAACCCTAGCAAGCAGGTAGTCTTTCTACCCACTTCTGAGGTCTATGTCAGAAGCTTTCTTTATCTCCTTTATACTTTAATAAAACCTTATTACACAAAAGCTCTGAGCCATCAAGCCTCATCTCTGACCCCGGATTGAATTCTTCTCCTCCAGGAGCCAAGAATCCCAGTATCTTTGCGTGATTCAACAACAGCCTTTCACTCTGCCTCATAGATTCAATTCAGCACCAGTATACAGAGAAACTGAGCTATCGGCCTCAAACAAAATATGTGTATGCTGCTGTGCTTAGTCATTCAGTTGTGTCCGACTCTTTGGGACCTCATGGACTATAGCCTGCCAGTCTTCTGTCCATGGGGATTCACCAGCCAAGAATGATAGGGGAAGCACACTAACTGAAACTACCCAACCTGGCCAGGCACCATAGTAAACATTTGCATAAGTTATTTTACAACAGAAGGTCCTGGTAAGGAACACAGAACTAATAAACCACCACCAACAGGAAGAGTTTGGGAAAGGTCAAAAGGTGACACCATGTGTCCAGCCACCTCCCAGAATCCTTCTTGCTGGCATCCATCTTGGCTGAACAATGAGTGTGCCACCCTGAAGGACTCTGAGTCAGAATGATTGGCCAAAGACAACCCAGAAACTAATCCTATCACCAGAAAACCTGAGGCTGCAAGCCACGTGTGGAAAGGTCAAAAGGTGACACCATGTGTCCAGCCACCTCCCAGAATCCTTCTTGCTGGCATCCATCTTGGCTGAACAATGAGTGTGCCACCCTGAAGGACTCTGAGTCAGAATGATTGGCCAAAGACAACCCAGAAACTAATCCTATCACCAGAAAACCTGAGGCTGCAAGCCACGTGCCAGCAGTTCTCCCGGGTTCCCTTACTGCTCTCTACCTGGGCACCCCCTCCCAATAAAATCTCTTGCTTTATCAGCACATGTGTCTCTTTGGACAATTTAATTCTGAGCATTAGACAAGAGCCCACTTTCGGGCTCTGGCAGGAGTCCCCCTTCTGCAACAAGAATGCTGGAGTAGGTTGCCATGCCCTCCCCTATGGGAATCTTCCCAACCCAGGGATCAAACCCAGGTCTCCTGCATTGCAGGCAGATTCTTTACCATCTGAGCCACCAGGGAAGCCCAAGAATACTTGAGTGGGTAGCCTATCCCCTTCTCCAGGGGATCTTTCCAATTCAGGAATTGAATTGGGATCTCCTACATTGTAGGTTGGATTCTTTATCAGCTGAGCCACCACGGAAGCCCAAATATGTGTATACTTCCTTCTGCACTGCCCTCACCGTGTCCAACTCTGTGAGACCCCATAGACGGCAGCCCACCAGGCTCCCCCGTCCCTGGGGTTCTCCAGGCAAAAACACTGGAGTGGGTTGCCATTTCCTTCTCCAGTGCATGAAAGTGAAAAGTGAAAGTGAAGTCGCTCAGTCATGTCTGACTACTAGTGACCCCATGGACTGCAGCCTACCAGGCTCCTCCATCCATGGGATTTTCCAGGCAAGAGTACTGGAGTGGGTTGCCATTGCCTTCTCCTATACTTCCTTCTAATCAACTTCAATTAGCTTCTGGTCAGAACCACACATTTCACTATCACACCTGTGTTTACAGATCACATGATTAAAGAGAACACAGCGATGTTGGAATCTGAAATGCTCCAGAGCCGGTCTGAGGAGTAACAATAATTGTAAAAACAAAAGGCCATTTTTATATGCAAGATACAGAATGAAAGTCCAGCATGGTTTACCCTAAGATAGTCTTTGGTCTTTGGAGAAGGCAATGGCATCCCACTCCAGTACTCTTGCCTGGAAACTCCCATGGACGGAGGAGCCTGGTAGGCTGCAGTCCATGGGGTCGCTGAGTCAGACACGACTGAGTGACTTCACTTTCACTTTTCACTTTTCACTTTCATGCATTGGAGAAGGAAATGGCAACCCACTCCAGCGTTCTTGCCTGGAGAATCCCAGGGATGGCAGAGCCCAGTGGGCTGCCATCTGTGGGGTCGCACAGAGTCGGACACGACTGAAGCGACTTAGCAGCAGCAGCAGCAGTCTTTGGTTTTGGTTTTGTTTTTTTAACTTTCGTCTGCAAAAACTTGGATAAACTGGATAAAGTTCCCTTAGGAGATTTTTTAGAAGAAAAAAACGAAGTCATATTACAACATTCTTATTTAGAATATACAGATTTCAGCAATCTTATTTTTATGAGAAATATCTGGTAACATAATTCTAGGAAATATCAACTTAATATTAACGGAAACAAAAGCAGCCAATATGATTAGACTCTCTGCTTGGGTTCTGCTTGTCCCTGGAAACACGTGGATCTACCCTGACTTCTCTGCTCATCCCTCTCAATATCCTTCAGTTCAATTCAGTTCAGTCGCTCAGTTGTGTCCAACTTTCTGCGACCCCATGAATTGCAGCACGCCAGGCCTCCCTGTTCATCACCATCTCTCGGAGTTCACTCAGACTCACATCCATCGAGTCCGTGATGCCATCCAGCCATCTCATCCTCGGTCGTCCCCTTCTCCTCCTGCCCCCAATCCCTCCTAGCATCTCACAGACCTCTTTTTTCTATTTATTGTAAAGTCTTCTCTAAGAAATAGTTTACTCATTTTCATAAATTAATAGAAAACAAAATAAATACATAAATAAAATGTAAAATCAAAAAATATATAGAATGAAAAACATTAAATGTGCAATAAATTCTAATAAATATTGTTAAGTGTTGAATCACTGATGTACTTTAAAATCATCAGATGCCTTCAATTTTGAATTTTTTTATGTTGGTTTATACAAAGGGTCAAATTTATAGACAGATGCACACTCACACAATCAAATGTTATACATAGATTATTCTCATCACCTTTATATATCAGGTAGATGAAGTGATAGGCTATTATGTATAAAGCTCTTGGTGGAAGCTGTAATATTGGAGGCATTTCTAATTCTAATGAACATTCTAGAAGTTCAGTGACTTCTGGGCAAAATAAGAAACTAGGAATGTAAGACCTTCTTTAAAACCTGCGAATATCATAACATAGACCAAGGGAATTTTAACCATATATCAGGGAGTCCAACATGATTTTCATTGCTAGATGATACACAAAATATTTTTTAAAAGCTAAAACTACTATATATGAAGAATCATCATCATCATTATGCTCATTCTGCTCATCCACATTTTATAGTATCCATATTTTACCTCACAGTAATCTAAAGTGAACTAATATGTTCTCCAGCATTCACCAAGGCAAAGGGAATATCAAAAAAAGACTCCAAGATGCTGACTTTTAACAGAAAACACACATAAACAATCTTTTAGAAGGAATATGGAATACCAAAAAAAGACTCCAAGATGCTGACTTTTAACAGAAAACATACATAAATAATCCTTTAGAAGGAATATTGATAAATTGTGCTATCTAAAGCATGCTTTGGAAATGGCTCTGAAATCAGGTGGTAGTATCTAGAAATATTTAGTGAAATCTACACTATATGCAATCAGAATAGCAGCAACCATTAAAAAAAAAAAAAACCTCATTAGCTGATTGCCACTCTCTTTAATTAATTTAAATTTAATTAATTTAAATTTGCAAAGAGAGTAGTTTAAATATAGAAGATAAGCTTTGTACTTAGCATTTTATAATGATGGCTTATCATACTCTGAGTTATTAATTTTTAATTAAATATAATAGAAATAAGTTCATCTTAAACTCAGGATTTTCCCTTCTAATGTTTATAAACTTTCCAGTGCTACCAGACTGACAGTAGTAGAGTCCTGAATCATAAAACAATTTGACATATGCAAATTTGAAACAACACACAAGCCCCTTGAGCTTCTTTAAACTAATTAAATATGGCTTATTTAGGTTTTACAATTTTAGGGCAACCACTGGAAAGTTTATATGATAAGTTGATATTAGATTAACCATCAGACCAAATATGGGTGATTTGATAATTTAATTGACCTCATTGAAATCTAGATTATAGATTATGCTTTGAGGAGTAAATATCTGCCCATAAAAATGCCTTTTCCTGGGCAAAGATCATGAAGGTGGGCAATTAACGGACATGCCTTTCCACCATGAGTTCAGTGAATTTCTTCACTTGTTTTCTTACTTTTCCCTGCCCATCACTTACTAGGTTTTGGAATTTGATTCTTAAGGACACAGTAAATTCAAGCTAGACTTAAACGCTAATCTTAGAAAATATCAGAGAGAGAAACACAGTCAATCTCCTAGTAGTATCTCCAGAGTTTACAGCAGTGCTTTTACATGAGACAGTTAATTTTAACTTTTACTTTCTGAATAAATCTTTCATTTAAAAAAATCTGTCTCTTAAAAAACATATCAAAACATTTGAGCTTTGTGTATATGTATTCATGTATTTAAACCACTGAATTAATATTTGTGCAACAGAAAAAGTAATTTACTCAACAACATTCAAGTAGCAAAAGTGGATGAGTATCTTTCCAAAAAATAAGTCACTAACTCCTTTCCCACTAATAGGAAGGGGATCTTTATTTTCAGTAGCAGTCTTCACCTGGTCTCCTCAGGCCAAGTCCTGGGATGAAGTCATTTTCCCATCACATCCTATGGCAGCTTCACATCTCACAGACATATGCAGTGGCCTATTCAGTTTTCCCCAGTGGCTGTGACCCTGGCTCTTCATGTGTTGTTTTAGCTATTCCTGACCAGCACACTTGCTTACTCACCCTTCTACAACCTGTTCTAAAACTAAAAAGGTAGATGAACAAGCAAATAGTTGCAGACTCACCATCCCTGCGATTAAGACTTGCAAAGCCAGGGCCATGGCTACTAGACAGCTCTGAGGAACTGGTGAAGGAAGCCCGGGGCAAGGAGGACGCCAGAGGAGCATCACAGTTATCTGGGGGGAAAAACACCACATTCTGGTTAACATACTGATTGACGCTTTTCTGTCCTCTCTTCCTGTCTTCTTCCTTCCCTTTTACTTTCATTTCCTTCTCATTCCCCTCCCACTCTCCATCTTTTTCATCCTTAATTTCCTTTCCTTTAGTCAACAGACTAGGAAAGCATAGAGCCTATAGCAAACATTATCTTTGATCAGAGGTTTATTAGTAAATGTTTAACATCGGGCTGAGTGGTAGCATTTGTCACTTCCCCGTGATGTATATTGTTCCTCGTGACAAGCAAGAGACTTGGGTTCAACCTCTTGGTCAGGAAGTTCCCCCGGAGGAGGAAATGACAACCCACTCCAGTATTCTGACCTGGCAAATCCCATGGACAGAGAAGTTACAATCCATGGAGTCATTAAAGAGTCAGATACGACTGAGCAACTAGACAACAAAAACACTGGTGTAAATACTTATACTGTGGTCAATTCAAGGCTATCAATGTGATGTCACTAATCATGAAGCTGGAAAGAGAATGTATGTATTACATCATTATATAGTATTTTCACCATGCAGATTCAAGGTATGTAAATAACCTCAAGAGATTAGGTAACAGTAAGATGCCATAAAATAAAGTAGAAACAACAACACAAGAGAAGACTCTACACATGGACAAAACCAGATGGTCAACACTGAAATCAGATTGATTATATTCTTTGCAGCCAAAGGTGGAGAAGCTCTATACAGTTAGCAAAAATATCAGTTAGCTGACTGTGGCTCAGATCATGAACCCCTTATTGCCAAATTCAGATCAAAATTGAAGAAAGTATGGAAAACCACTAGACCATTCAGGTATGACCTAAATCAAATCCCTTATGATTATACAGTGGAATTGAGAAATAGGTTTAAGGGACTAGATCTGATAGACAGAGTGCCTAATGAACTATGGATGGAGGTTCATGACATTGTACAGGAGACAGGAATGAAGATGATCCCCAAGAAAAACAAATGCAAAAAAGCAAAATGGCTGTCTGAGGAAGCCTTACAAATAGCTGTGAAGAGAAGCCAAAAGCAAAGGAGAAAAGGAAAGATATACCCATTTGAATGAAGAGCTTCAAAGAATAGCAAGGAGAGAGAAGAAAGCCTTCTGCAGTGATCAATGCAAAGAAATAGAGGAAAGCAACAGAATGGGAAAAACAAGAGATCTTTTCAAGAAAAGTAGCGATACCAAGGGGACATTTCAGGCAAAGATGGGCTCAATAAAGCACAGAAATGGTATGGACCTAACAGAAGCAGAAGATATTAAGAAGAGGTGGCAAGAATACACAGAACTGTACAAAAAAGATCTTCATGACCCAGATAATCACAGTGGTGTGATCTTTCACCTAGAGCCAGACATCCTGGAATGTGAAGTCAAGTGGCTGTNTTTTGTACAGTTCTTCTGTGTATTCTTGCCACCTCTTCTTAATATCTTCTGCTTCTGTTAGGTCCATACCATTTCTGTCCTTTATCGAGCCCATCCTTGCATGAAATGTTCCCTTGGTATCTCTAATTTTCTTGAAGAGATCTCTAGTCTTTCCCATTCTGTTGTTTTCCTCTATTTCTTTGCATTGATCACTGAAGAAGGCTTTCTTATCTCTTCTTGCTATTCTTTGGAACTCTGCATTCAGGTGCTTATATCTTTCCTTTTCTCCTTTGCTTTTCGCCTCTCTTCTTTTCACAGCTATTTACATTAGTAAAGTAATGCTCAAAATTATCTAAGCCAGGCTGCAACAGTATGTGAACCATAAACTTCCAGATACTCAAGCTGGTTTTAGAAAAGTTAGAGGAACCAGAGATGAAATTGCCAACATCGACTGGATCATCGAAAAAGCAAGAGAGTCCCGAAAAACATCCACATCTGCTTTATTGACTATGCCAAAGCCTTGGACTGTGTGAACCACAACAATCTCTGGAAAATTCTTCAAGAGATGGGAATACCAGACCACCTGATCTGCCCCTTGAGAAATTTCTATGCAGGTCAGGAAGCAACAGTTAGAACTGGACATGGAACAACAGACTGGTTCCAAATAGGACAAGGAGTACATCAAGGCTGTATATTGTCACTCTGCTTATTTATCTTATATGCAGAGTACATCATGAGAAACACTGGGCTGGAAGAAGCACAAGCTGGAATCAAGATTGCTGGGAGAAATATCAGTAACCTCAGATATGCAGATGACACAACCCTTATGGCAGAAAGTGAAGAAGAACTATATTGTCACTCTGCTTATTTATCTTATATGCAGAGTACATCATGAGAAACACTGGGCTGGAAGAAGCACAAGCTGGAATCAAGATTGCTGGGAGAAATATCAGTAACCTCAGATATGCAGATGACACCACCCTTATGGCAGAAAGTGAAGAAGAACTAAAGAGCCTCTTGATGAAAGTGAAAGAAGAGAGTGAAAAAGTTGGCTTAAAACTCAACATCCAGAAAACTAAGATTATGGCATCCAGTCCCATCATTTCATGCCAAATAGATGGGGAAACAATGGAAGCAGTGAGAGACTTTATTTTTTGGGTCTCCAAAATTACTGCAGATGGTGACTGCAGCCATGAAATTAAAAGACACTTACTCCTTGTAAGGAAAGTTCTGACCAGCCTAGACAGCATATTAAAAAGCAGACACATTACTTTGCCAACAAAGGTCTGTCTAGTCAAGGCTACGGTTTTTCCAGTAGTCATATATGGATGTCAGAGTTGGACTATAAAGAAAGTGAAGTGAAATGAAGTCACTCAGCCATGTCCAACTCTTTGCAACCCCATGGACTGTAGCCTACCAGGCTCCTCCCTCCATGGGATTCTCCAGGCAAGAGTACTGGAGTGGGCTGCATAAAGAAAGGTGAATGCCAAAGAATTGATGCTTTTGAACTGTGGTGTTGGAGAAGACTCTTGAGAGTCCCTTGGACTGCAAGGAGATTCAACCAGTCCATCCTAAAGGAGATCAGTCCTGGATGTTCATTGTAAGGACTGATGCTGAAGCTGAAACTCCAGTACTTTGGCCACCTGATGTGAAGAGTTGACTCATTTGAAAAGACCCTGATGTTGGGAAAGATTGAAGGCAGGATGAGAAGGGGATGACTGGGGATGAGATTGTTGGATGGCATCACTGACTCAACGGATATGAGTTTGAGTAAGCTCCAGGAGTTGTTGATGGACAAGGGGGCCTGGCATGCTGCAGTCCATGGGGGTCACAAAGAGTTGGACATGACTGAGTGACTGAACTGAACTGAACTGAAGATGCCATAAAATAAAATAAGAAGTGTCAAAATTTCAGAATGCATTACTTTGTTTTTATATGATTTACTTTATTATCTAATTTAATTAATTACTAAATTAATAAGTAATTTAATTTTATAATGATTGTATTTTCATACAAAATTCACTGAAAATTAATGATTAGGTTTAGATAGCTGCCTAAAATTGGCTCCAGCACAATACTCCTTGCTGGGGTCCAGCCCCAGTGGAACCAGGGTGATTCAAAGGAGAGATGGC